>CM042336.1:12683396-13283396 GCA_023566125.1 Zingel zingel | reverse complement strand
GAATGAAAAGAAAAGCATTTTATTTTATTATAAGAACTACATTTGCATGCACACTATCAGTTAAATCTGATCTAAGTATTACTCCAGCTATTAAAATCTTATGTAAATGTATTTAAGTGAGATCTTCTATCTAGGCTTATAATTACAGACTCAATTCCATTTCCTTCAAGTCCTGTTTTTTCAGTGTCAAAGCCATTTTTTAAATATTTTTAGACCGTCAGGTCCAGCTTTAAATTGTGTCAGATACACACTGTAATGCTGCACTGAAACGTTTTAAAACAGCTTCGTAGTAAGAAAAATTGAGCACTAATAATGATTGATTGCAAATTTTGACCATTTTAAAGTTTTTTTCTAAGCTGGAGGCCTAAGGGCAAAAATGACCTGTGGACCCCAATTGACCCCTATAGTACTCCCTTTCTGTGTCCATTGTGTATTCACCCCACCTGGCATTCAAATACAGTGCTCACAGCAGACGCATGGCAAGTTCATTATATTTTGCCTAGAGCCCCAGAAACCAACAAATTCTTATACAGTGGAATACCACATTGTCCCAGGGGTGGTAGGTGTCAATTACTTCACTTTTATTGTGATTAAAGATCATTTAATGTAGGGATGCACGTTATATAAGTATTGTATCATTCAAGATGTTAAAGTTCTTAAAACTATAATAGCAAATTTGGATAGAAGGCAATTTTCAAGATTTGATAATAATGCAGCACCTGCCTTAAGGCCCCATTGCAGCTGATATTTTGCTTTAGCAGTGCATATTCCCAAACAAATATGCAATGTAATGAATCAAATAACCACAAGCCACATTACATATAGTAAATCTGAGACTTTAAGGGCCCCAGGGGTCTGGGTGCTGGGACAGCTTGCAAGCCAGCCTTGCAGGTTGCAAGCGTAAACAAAAGTTACTATTTCTGGTGGAAATATCATCTAAACCAGTAAATGTAAGATAGTAATGCTGCACGAATATCCCATTTCCACACCCTCAGTGGAATAACCCCTTTGAAACATAGCCCTCATGGTATATATTTTGAAAGCCTGTTATCCGATGCTGCTCACCATGGATGTTCTTGGCTATATATAACACAGATATATATAACACAGAGGGTATGCTGTAAGTGACCATTATGCTCTCAATTATCACTGTGTATTCTCCCCCACTGCCTACCATGCTACTTAAAGTGCCCATATTATGAAAACAAATCACTTTTTCTGGGATTTGGGGTGTTATTTTGTGTCTCTGGTGCTTCCATACATATACAAACTTTGAAAAAAAACATCCATGCTGTTTTGAGTGAGATACAGGTTTCTGAATGTGTCCTGCCTTCAGTCTCCGGATGAGCTGTTCAAAATCTGCACGGCTTTCTACGTAACTAGCCAAGACGAGGGGCCTAGGGGGCTAACCGTTAGCATGCTAGCCTGTTCTCAATGGCAAAATACTGCTACAACACACACAAATTCACCCTAATCTACAAAATAAATTGTATAGAACTACTTACATGCCCCTGTTCTGCAGGTATTCCACACAAAGTTGGAAGTGCGCCCTCATTTAGAAGAAGTCTCCCGGCTAATCCTGCCTTGTACAGGCCGAAGTTGCAGAAACAGCTAGCTAGCACATGTAATCCTTACCTCGCTACTGCGCATGTGCGACTGACAACAACGATGTTACAGAAGTTGAGAGGTCTCACTCTGTAGCTAAAACAGAGACCTGACACAGGGTGAAAAGAGGAGATGCAGCAATGTGCAGTACAACAAAAATTGTGTTTTTAGAAAATTAAACCATGTAAACCTATTCTGATACAATCTCAAATTACAATTATGAACCTGAAAATGAGCATCATATGGCCACTTTAAGCACTTATTAAGGGCATACTTGAGGCTCACCCACACAGTTCACTTTCAGCCCACATTCGGCAGGTAATGAGCGAATGAGACAGCAATACACATTTCCTGCCAGAGACCACTGAGGTGTGACCCTGGTGAATGCCAGTGTGGTGGTGGTTTGTATTGATTTGTGCCTCTAAAATGGTCAAAAGAACTACATTATTCAATTACTAATTGACCTCATTTCCTCTGGGGTCTTGAAGATTTGACTGTGCTGTATGATAGATGTCTGTTTTCTGTCTCTTAGATGTGTTAAGCTCAGTAATCAAAAGAATTGCTGACTGAAAACTGATAGCATGACGGCACTCATAGACAATGCAATAGCAACAATTGTTCAAGTTCATTGCATGTCACATTGTGGGAGATGGGGCTAATAAAGTCTCGCTCGCAATCTGTGTCAAACTGTACAATGACTTTCTACCACGGTTATATTAAGCTAGACCGTCCAAAGCTTTCATGTTCTGTTACGATCTATCCTGGCAGCAGTCGACTGAAAGGCAGTTCAAGAAACTGAAATTCTGTTAAAGTCCCATGTTGCTTTGAAGAACTGGGCTATTGGCAGATAAGCTTATCATTAGATGTGCCTGTCAGATTTTATTGGAACAAAAACTCGTGCTTACTGAAGAATTCAAGAATTCAAGCAAAGCACATCATGGAGACAGGTGGCTGCCAGCCTTGTAATGATGCATAAAAAAACATAAGTTGTCTCCCACATTGAATTGGTGGTAATTGCAGGGTACATTTGGAGCTGATGCTTTTCTACAGGCTTGGCTATGAATACAATAAGGAGATGCTGACCATACCAAGACAATACACTCTTTTTTTTGTGCTGTTTTTGCTCAACCTATGTTTGCTAAAATTGTTTTCTCAGTTGTTTAAGTTGGTTTCTATATTTTGCAAGAGCTGCAGTCTCATGGTCTCAAGAGATGTGATGTTCTTTCGTACACAGAAAGACTTTCACAAGGAAGCGTGAGAGCAGCAGAAATACTCAGCCATGGGATTTACCTGTCAACTGCACTTAAGCACGTGGGATGACACACTAGACGCTGTAATAGTAAAATAAAGGCTGACATGACTTTCCTGTGATCGTCGGTCACTGATGGCTTCATGTATGTCAGCACCTCAGAGCTAAGTAGAAAATAAACTTGCATTAATAGATGGTTGGCTGGATCTCTGTTTTTTGAAGGCCTCAGCTTCTTGAAAATCATTTTTCATGTCAGCTTATCAGACACATTTGATATGTAAGCCAGCATTTCATGAACTGTTCATTTGTCTTGCTTCTTTCCTATGCTTCATAGTTTAAAGTTTTTTAAAGGAGAATTCAGTTTCTTCCAACAATGTATAATCCTTTTAATTCTGGTCAATCGAAACCTTACCTAAGTGATGAAGCATAAAGATGTTTGCTAATACCAAAGAGTATACATGAACTTTTCTGAAACCTCAACTATTACGGAAGCTCCTCTAAGGTCTCTCTATAGTTTGAGAGCAAATTGAAAAATTAACAATCTGATCTAACCTAACAAGGACCAAAATGTAACTCCGTATTGACATTTGAAATCTGAAGCTCCCAGCTCAGTTTCAGATTGCTGTGTCTGAAAGTACAGAGTAGGGTTTGGGGATTTAACTAAGCACAAGAACTCGGCTCAATTCCCAAAGCATCCGCCAACCACCCAACTGCACAACACTTTTGGAAAATAGACACACAGGTAACTGATTTCTCCACTGACAATGCAACAGAAGAAAAGCTGGCTATATCATCCCAACCATCTGGAAGGCTGGCTCAGACTTGAGGCTGATGTGTAACTTTTAATTGGAGAGACAGTGGTGGGAGGCAGAAGTGTAGGAAGGAATGATCCCAGTGGATAGACAGGCACTGCCTGCTGCCAGATGGACAACCTGAGTTTGCTGGAGTGCACACCATTTCATTCTCGGGCCAATGTGCTGTGTATTCTATTTTACAAAGAGCTTGTTGGAGAGTCATTGTTTGGCCCAAGACATCAGATGCTGCAAAATGCTGAATTAGGCAAGGAAATGCTTAGATATTTGTTCGGAGGGTTTCATTAACAGACATTTTCCATTTCAGGAGATGACATTAGAGGTCATATAATGGATCCCAGTATTGACAGTTAAGTGTCAATTGATTGTAATTGTCAATGTCAGGATTATAATGTGAAACTATAAGCCCCTACTCCACCCACTTTATCAGCTATCTAAGCTTGGTGATCCAGTTTAAAGCCTATTTAATTCAAACATTCTTTGAGCTATTAAATGGTCAAATATATGTTTTCACAAAGAAAATATTTTTTTTGTTGTTGTTTCAAATTGTTTTTATGACCAGAAACTGATACCTCCTTTAATTATTGGCCAATATCAAAAATCAATTTTTAAAAGTTTACACCTGAAAAAAAGTTTGACATTTTTGGAAAAATGCTTATATGCTTTTTCAATCAGTAGCATAAAGACTGGAATTTGGGAGGAATGGCTAGTCCTGCTCTGTTCCAAGTTCAATAATACGCCAACACACACCTATAAAGCTCAATAATTAGTCACACTGAGGTCACCAGGTTTGCTACCATCGTGCCTGTACACACACCAAAACCTGTGGCAGCCTGTTTGTCCAACCTGCCTCGTTTACATTTCTTTTCATGTACATTTGAAATAAAAAAAGACACATTGTGTAAATAAGATAACTTTTGCTTTGGACGGGGCCAGGCTAGCTGTCTCCATCTGCTTCTAGTCTTTATGCTAAGCTAAGCCAAACACATGTTTGTGGAAAACAAAGCAAATAACTGTTCCTTTACATTTTTTTAATGTGTTCTGTTGGGCATGGATGTAGAGTTAGACGTGTTTAGTAAGGTTGGACCAGTTTCTACTTTAACCAGTGTGATGCATTGTAAGAGCTTACATTGAATATTTCTCTACACTGAGTGCACCAGCATGTCAGTGCAAGACAATCTGGGGAAATTAAAAAGAAGACCATGGCTACATCAGCTAGCCGCTGAGATGGATGTATAAACAGTTTTTACCTCTCAGGTCCCCAAATGTTGCTGTGGTTGCAAGTTGTTTATGAGACGGTGTACTGTCTAGGTTTAGGTTTGTTGATGCACTTGGAAGTAGATTTCCTCCACAAAGTTCTCCTCATTGTGAACTGAATATAAACATGCAGTTGCGCAGCAGTTTTATAAACTTGGAATGCTAAATCTGTGCTGCAGATGAGCTACAAAAGCTGAAATGTTGAACTGACAAATTCTTTGCTGGGCCACTGTGTCGTGCACAGTTGTATCAATTTTCCCAGCAGTCTTGTCCAACAGTATTTCAAGAACAATGTCTGTAGCACTGGGCAGAATTAGATCTTCAGAGACAGTGTGGGGTATCTGTGTGGACCATCTGATACAAGGCTATAAAGAACCCCTTCAGGGCTTGCTCAGCAATGGTCGCGTTTTGCTTTAATACAGTTTGTTTAGCGTGTCTCACCTTTCTCTTTGTTGTGGTGAAGCCATACTTCATTCAGGAAATTTCATATCTGTGAGTCTTAGTGCTGACCTTTTGTGTGTTTTGTAGCTGAGTCATGAACTTTTATTTTACTACTGCTCTCTTACACACACACAAGGTGCTAAATATAGTGCAAGGACGCAGTTTATTCCGTAAATGTGACATCACGTCTGAATGAAGCCATAAGGAACATTAATGTAAAAGTCCCCTATGGCTTTTGTCTGAATGACAAAAAGCAGTCACTTTAAGAGATACAGGAGATGAAGCCAGCAATATAACGATATGTATATTTCATTTCTGAGAAGGGTTTAATTAATAGGAGATACAGTTTAAATATATCTGCATCTGACTGTAGAGATACAGTATCTATAGCCCTAACTTACTCACTGATGTCCTGCTCTTTTCTGTGTTCCTCAGCTTGGGATGTGGAATTTTAGGAAATGCTCACATCAAAACTAATACAGTTTCACATTTCATTAAACTGTACTGTTTGTATTTTAAATTCATTATCACATTAGCGCAAATTGGTGTCTGATTGTAGTCTCACTAGAGCTCCAGAGTTGAAAGAAAATCCAAGGGCTGTGTAGGTGAGACAAGACGCGATACATGAATGACAAACAGTCCATTGCGGTTTAAGCAGTGCCTGGTTCAAGAGTTTGGGAAAGAAGGGTCCAAGTTGAAATCTAAAACATGTAAACTGATACCTGTCCTTGGGATTCACCCACCTCTTTAGACTCCTACCTTCCGTTCTTCATTCACCAGCCTCTATAGGCATGTGTATGTTTTTCTTCATTTCATACCTCTCTCACACTGTATATTCATGTATCACTACTATTGCCTTTCTGGTACCCCCCCACCTATCCGCCTAACCTCAAACCCCTTGACGTAGGAATTCAATTTGTACTGTATGTTTCATTTTCACTCTGATTTAGATTTATTTCATGTTGGCTGCTTTTAATTAACTCTCTGGATATGCGACGAGAGGAGGGGGGATGAAGAGAGAGTGAGAGAGACAGAGAGATAGATAAAACTCCACATCCACCAATGAGTTACACTGGCAATCATTTACCACTTAGACAGTAGTGCAGAAGCCCCCCGTTTGTTGCCCTGGCAACTGGTGCCTTGGTGATTGATTCCTTGCCATTGTGGCATCGCTGCGGGGAATAGAGCGCGTGAGCTTAGCGTGCTTGCTACATCTTTCTAATTAAAATGGGATTACATAGTCATCGCCGTTGTATGTTCAAACAAATGCAAGGCTGTGAAGGAAATTAATTTTGGTAAATGTCAGGGCTGTTAAATACAACTATAGATAAACAAATGTAAGCGAGCTCAATGTACTGATATGCACACTATGCACACTATGCATGAACATGTGCCTCCATTCCATTTGCATGTTGGGGTTGTAGCGAGTGACAGCAACAGTGCATCTCTCCATCCAAGAGTGGAGCTTGATTGACAGTGCATGAATCATGTTATGCAGCACAAATCACCAGACACAACAATTAGTCTGTTTGTAGCTGTCTGCTAATCAGAAAATATTCTTCAAATTGGAGCTTAATGTACATTTTAAATGAACAACGGTTTCTTAATGTAACTGGATTAGGCAAGTCAATCATATCTATGCAGTTTATGCTGTTGTCTTTGAGACTGGTGTGTATTGAGGGACTAAATATTCTCCCATGCACAGAGCTGAGACTTGATTACTTCACATTTTACAGTGGCTGCTTACACTTGCACCAAGGGGATACTGTAGCACACCAACATTATATTTAAAAACATGCTCTCACATATATATGAATGAGAAATTACTTAAGTTTATTACTAGATAATGCAACAGAAATTACAGGTAATGTAACAGTGTAGTAGCATTATGGAAATGGTGCTGCAGAACCAACGGCTCAATTTTAATTCAATATAATAATTCTACTATTTTGGTTAGTATAGTGCTACCTATACCACCAGGATTTACTACAGCAGCATGGTGGCCCAATGGTTAGCACTGTGGCCTCACAGCAAGAAGGTTCTAGGTTTGAATCCAGGTCGTTCCGGGCCTTTCTGTGTGGAGTTTCTACTGTATGTTTGCATGGGTTTCCTCTGGGTCAAAAAACCATCAAAAAACATGTACTAGGTTCTCCAGTCAGTGCCCTTGATCAAGGCACTGGCTCAGATCTGGAGTTGGTCCCCAGGGCTGTAAATGGCTGCCCACTGCTCCCTTGGGTTAAATGCAGAGAATTCATTTTGCTACATGTATGTGAATGTGACAATAAAGTACCTTTACCTTTTTACCTTTACATAGTTACAGGATATGTGTAGTGGTCTGCTGGTACCATATTGTTCAAGGCCAATAAAAACTACAACTTTTTTAAAGTGCCATTCTTCAAGATAATTGTGTACATGAGTCACATTCTTAAGTCTGTAATTCTTGATGTTTAGTGGGCTCTTGAAGCCAACGTCTAAGTGAACGAATGAGCGAAACCAGAAAGACGTGTGACGTATAAAGCAAAAGAAAAATGAGGTCTAGCACTGGGTTTTCAAATTTCAATCACTACAATGCAGTTAGTAAGGTGTAACATGGTACATTGGGCCTGTTCCCAAGCAGAGCTCCTTGGCACTGGCTGTGTGGGATGTGTCATTACAGCAAAGGTAATAATAGACCAGGGAATTTATAATGTGACGCTTTTTACGTGCCTATGAAACAGTGCCTGAAAGCCTGAGACTGCTGGCAGGAAAAAAAAGAAAAAAATCATGTTCGGTTGTAAACAATGAAAAGCCTTTTATTGCTGATATGTCATGTGACTGAAACATATATTAAAACTTTCATGGACCTCTGGAATAGAACACACTTCAATTTTACCCGTATAGAAATGCGAAATGGGTCTACCTGCAGACCGAGGGTGCACCACGAGTACCACGTAACTCTGCTATATCATTGCATGACGCAGAGGTTTTTACAAGACTCCCTGTGGGTAACAAACTACTCTCTGAAATGAAAGTGCAGTTACAGCCTTATAAAAGTGAGTGCCCAGATTAGGCATAAATCACATTCAGTCTTGTTTTGCCCTCTCAATCTTTTCTCAGTATGGGTGCCAGGCTTTTGTGTGCTCAGCAAGCATGCTAAAAAAAATGTCTTCTTCTTTGTGCTGTGAAAGAAATATATGACATGAAGCAGCGTGCATTTTTTTTATTCCCCTTTTCAAATTGTGTAAATTTGTGTGAATGCCATTCAGCATGTCGGCGAGTTCATGCATGCATATGGCACTGATTCACATACCATACAGACTTATATTTTAATATATTATATTTTAATCAGCAGGGATAAATGAAGGTGTAGCTGTAGTTGCAGGTTATTAATGCCATGTCAGGCAAGTGTCTTTATACTGTCAAAAATAGTTAAAGAAAGTTTTATTTTTGGATTGGATAGATCCTAATGTCTTTAGATGAACCCCTATGCACCAAATACAGGTCATGATTTTCCCTTATCCAGTGAAATATCTCATCATCTAATAGATAGATTTTGTACAGACATTTGTGGTTCCCAGAAAATGAATCCTGAAGACTTTTCCTCCAGAGCCACCATGAAGTCAGGTAAATTGTTTTGAACATGTGTCCAGTAATCTCTTTAGCTACTTCCTTTCAGCATGTTAGAATTGCCATTGTGGGCATGTTAGAATGTTGTTAGCATTTAGATCAAAGCACCGCTGTGCAAGTACAGCCTCACAGAGCTGCTAGCGTGGCTGTAGACTCTAGTGTTGTTGTGCCTGGGGTTCCAGACTATCAAAAGACATTGTAATATATTATGATATACTAATCTGTAATCTGAAATGTCTTTTTGTGATCAACCCCACCCGCCACTTTTTCTTTAAACAGTTTAAAAGAAAAAAAACATGTTAGCACATTCTATGTAGCAATATCTGTTTAGACACCAGAATAGCAGGAATGGGAGCCTGATTTCTCCAAGTGGCTCAACTTGCTGAATGAGGATGACAGTGTACTGTTTATTTTTCCCTTTTGGGTTGTGTGTTAAAAATCACACATACGTGTGCGCGAATGGCATCGGGTTCGCTCTCCTCTTGAGCGTAGAAGAAAACCATCTGGGAATGTGTTTGTGTTAAGCAAAGTGCAATGGTTTTCCTCTCTTTCATTTACACAGGCGCCTGGCATCATGTAGGGACTAATGTGGAATCTAAATCTGGACCTTGTTGATAGAAAATGGCAGGTCACACTGTTTGGCATGTGACTCTCACAAACCCCAGTGCAGGCAATGGTGCTAATAGATAATTGCTAGCTTAATAGGAGATGACATGTTGTATGGTGTTGCACTCAGAGCCGGTGACTCTGTCTCCAAATTATACTTCCATATTTTTTTTCTATTTCAGGTGGAGACATTGAACAGTTTTTAAACTGATTTGAATTATAAAAAAAAATCCTTGACTTATGCACATCTGCTCATCTGCTCAGCTAATAAATGTTGCTAATGTGTTGTATTTTTAAAATTACTCATGATAATACATATATTTAGACCTGTAACATGTCTTAATTTGCATTACATTTCATGGATACAAAATAATTAATCATATGAAAAACAAGCTTTCTTGCCTCCTCTTATGAACTTTCGTTCGTGGATTGCAACAATTTGCATGCAGAGCTCTCTGTCTCTCGTTCCCTCACACACACACACACACACACACACACACACGTACGTCCTTTCATAGAGACACACGCATCATCATCATAACTGTTCGCTGTGGACTCACACCCTCCCCTGTCGTCTCCCACTCATCCTACTGATTGGAGTTGTCACGAGTCAGAGGGTCACAGTAGAGGATGTCAATAGGCCACACACACACACACACACACAGACTAAATGACAGACAGACAGTAATACAGTCCTGTCTTAAGTGTGTATAAACACACCCCAACACGTCAACAGCTGTGTATCAGCTCGCTCTCCCACTCAATGCAGCCACGCACGCCGACTTTAGCGAAGAGCATTCAATTTATATTCATTATTCACCAGTCAACTGCCTTGATTTCAGTGATTGGATATACCCTCTACCACATACTGGCTCCTCCCTCGCTTTCCTCAGTCCCATGGGAAGGCTCAATGTCTCCCCTCAGCTTCTGGAGCGGATAGCTGTGTGTGTGTGTTTGTGTGTGTGTGTGTGTGTGTGTGTGTGTGTGTGTGTGTGTGTGTGTGTGTGTGTGTGTGTGTGTGTGTGTGTGTGTGTGTGTGTGTGGGGCTGTGTGGGGCTGTGTGTGTGGGGCTGTGTGTGTCTGTGGCTGTGGCTGTCTGGCTCTCTGTGTCTTTTATGTTTGTTAAATGTTGCTGGGTAGGTGGCCGTAAAAAGGCTTTTAGGGTATGAGTAGAAAGCAGATGGGGGCCGGCCTCTAGCTCACCCAGTAAGAGCGTTCGCCCCATGTTGGCTGAGTCCTCCAGCGGCGCATGTTCGAATCCGTCCTGCTGCCCTTTGCTGCGTGTCGTCCCCCATCTCTCTCCCCCTTTCCTGTCTGTCCACTGTTAGTGTATAATAAAGGGAAAAGCCCCAAAAAATTATCTGTAAAAAAAAAAAAAAAAAAAGAAAGAAAGCAGATGGATTTGATCAGAACTTATCCTAAAAGAAAAGTGGCCAGAAACAGCCTTCAGAAAGGTTCAAAGCCAAACATTTGAGACTCACACTTATATGCAAATTAGCGGGTAATGTATTTTGGATGTACCTTTTTTTTTGCGCCCTTTGTTGATATTGATAACTAAAGAAGCTGATTTCTGCATTTGTACAGTAATGTCAAAAGTTTGTTTGCAGGACTGTTGCTGTGTCATTCTCTCTTATGCCACTTTCCACCCCACAGATCTCTTTTATAAGCCCCTGATGATTTGAAAGTAGAGGGGTTTGATGCTTTGTTTTTGGTAAAAAATCTGCTGAAAACAGCTGGTTTATTCACAGAAAATGTATCTGCAACTATTTTGATAAGCACATAATCATTTTGAATCATTTTTAAAGAAAAAAATGCTAAAGAATCAGCTGATGCCCAGTTATTAAATGTGATAATTTTCTTGGGTTTGGACTGTAAATTGAAGAAAATTAACAACAAAATAGTCAGCTGATTAATCAATAATGGAAATAATAGTTAGTCTTAGAATATAACCCCTTTAGGTCCGCTGCAGTACAATGATGCATCCTCACTAAAGCATAGGTTCCACCACCAGTCCTTTTCCAAACAAAAAAGTAGCAATAATCAATACTGGCATACATTAAAAACAAAACAAACAAAAAACAATTGATCAGTGTTTTCCAAAGCCCATGATGATGTCCTCATATTTCTTGTTTTGTCCACAACTGGGAAATATTCACATTGAGGAAGCAGGAATCAGAGAATGTTTACTGTTTTATAAAAAAAATATGACTTAAACTGATAAATCAATTATCAAAATAGTTGGTGATTAATTTAATAGTTGAAAACTAATCGATTAGTGACACTATATTAAATATCTCCTTCAGACATGTTTTAAGACACCTTCTTCACTCACCCCCGATGGGTGATTGCAAAATGTTTTGTTTAATACAGTACAATTAATTCATTCAGAAATGTAAAGTCTGTCTGCCTTTCCTATCCCTGTCATACCTCCCAGATCTACTGCAAACAGCTTCAGGTAACTGGTGAAACCACCAACTGCTGCTCATCAGAAACAATCAAGTGCAGCCGAACCCAGCTGAGAAGTAAAAGAGACTTTTGTTTGATGAGACATTGGCCAGGCTATCTTTATCTCTAACCATAAGCAGAGACAACCACATGCAGAAGCTTACAGGCAGTTTGCGCTCAAATTGTTTTGGGCACCTGTCATCCTCTATCATAATTAACAAGTGGACGTCTAAATAATTGCCATCAGGCTGCGGCTGCTGTATCAGTGTTGGTAGCCAGAGCCCCGTCCCCCGCCTTTAGTTCTAGTATTATTTAAAGGGCCGGCATGCCTTCAAAAAGCAGTGCCCTAAGCAAAGTCTTAAGCTGTGTATTCAGTCAGCGACAGCATCTGGAGTGTTGAAAATAATTAACTGACACAAGAGGGTTTGGTGTTGGCTTCACCATTTGTTTTGTCCACACTTGTCCCTGACACACACAAACGCACATACTGTATGTGTGCACATAGCATAGCTTTTGATCATAATTGTGACACTGCCAGGAGAGAGGGAGGTAACACACTTATCCCAGTAGGGATTTGGGATGGTTGTAAAAGTAAATGAGGCAGATGGGTCCGTCTTGAAATGAAAAGGCTCCTTTGAGGAATAAAGATAGAATATTGAAGTTGAAGGACTGTACTGGCATAACTACAGCAGGAATAATATATAATAAAAGTACTGTTATATAACAGTAGATATATAAATGTGCATGATTGTACATACTTATTTGATGTTTTTACAGAAAGGTCCATAAACCAATAATGTATGGCCCAAAGTTCTACATCATTGTGTATAAACTAATGGAATCTTGATAAGTAACGCAATATAAAGCAACATGTACATCATGCAAAACACCCAATTCTGCTTTAACAGTATGGAGACTTTTTGTTTGTTAAAATGTCGGTGCAAGGCCATCATCCTCTCATGCGCATGTGTTTGTGAGTGGGTCTCAGAACCGAGGTAGCTGCCATAAAGAGCTACGCCCCAGGGCCGTGGGGGCTATCCCGAAGTGTATCGCCAGCTGTAGCGTGACGACTTGACTCCCACTTGTCGTTCTCCCCTCTCCTTCTTTCCCCCCGATTATGATGCAGTGTAGAGATGTATGTCAGGACCGTACACACACACACACACACACACACACACACACACACACATATATATATATATATATATATATATATATATATATATATATATATATATATATATATATAGCATATTCACAAAGAGCTGTTGCCTGTGGGAAGACCATGGGTCACCAGGCTTGTTTCCACCAACCCCCTACATCGAAGCTGGTTGAGTCGCTGCTGCTCAGCAGCAACTTCACTGTGCTGATAGCAGCGCTGCTTGGATTAGCCAGTCAATGACATTCAGTTTAGTCCAACAACAGCACTAACATGCACACACCCTCTCCCTTCCCCCTCCTCCATATCACCCTTCCCCCTTACTCTCTGTTGTTCTACAAGCTACCTCTCTCACACTCATGGGCTTTCTTTGGTGTTAACTAACTGTACAGTTGTATGTGTCAGCATGTCTGTTTGTGAGCATGTGCACGCTTGTCTCTCTCTCGACTTCTAATTCTCCAATTTGTCTAACATGTCCTGAAAAGCCCCTCCCATTTAGAGAGACATTAGCATAGCACCGCTTAGAGTGCAGTGGTGTCTACAGAAATCACTTCCTCTACAGAAACAGACAGAATGACGTTCTTCTGTTAGACTGTTCTCACAGTGTTCCCTGAAATGTTGTGCTAAACAACCAATGTCTACTAACGACCTATTATGATCCAGGTGCAACTTTCAAGGCCCTCTGGTCAGATGTGGTGTCTGACATAAGAAAAAAACAGCATTTAGAGAACTCCAAGCCTTGGCTCTGAATGTTTATACTGACATTGTTGTGTTAGGGTAGTTGCAGCTCAGTGAGTTCCTAGCCCATCCTTTTCTGTGTAGTCTAGATTTTTTGGTGCCTGCTCAGCGAGCGCTCTCCGTGGTGCTGACTTAGATGGGGAAAACTGGTGCTGTCCATGGTGCTATCATCACTGGTCCTATTTCAGTTGGTCCTTGCTGAGCTACAGCTGACTGTGTTAGCTTTTGTCAGCTCTGTCCTTTGTGCTATCTCATCTGTTTCGAGCAGAGCGTATGCCATCCGCAGTGCTAGCGTTGCTAGTTTCAGCCATGATGCAGTCTGAGCTGCCCAGTAAACACTTACTGCAAGCAGACCCAATGTCTGCCACAGATTATAAGATGCTAACTGCCACTCCGGATCCATTTTCTGAATCTTCAGGAACAATTTTTATTTTTATACCCAGCTCATATCCTGCCAGTTTAATGTGTATCAGGAAGCAGATTTGTCATTACTCTAGTTTAGGCTCTATCTTTGTGCAGGCGCAGTGGAATTTTCCTGAGGTGCAGTGAGGATTTTCCCTGTTTAGTATTTTGATGACTCACTGCATGCTGCAGCAGGGGGTGTGTCACTAGTGGTCTAGTGATGCCCTCCAATATTTTGTGCATTTTGCGCCTTCTGCTGCCTGTCTGCTCTGCGCATGCCACACCCTCTGTGCTTTTTTCTCACTTTAAATGGTTGAGGTGCAGTTTAACGACTTTTTTGAATTAATGATTTAACTTTCATTATCCATTCATTATCCATATTTAACCATCTATTTGCACAGAATAATTTTTTTCCCAATAATGCCAGGAAGCAAGAATTAAGATTAATATCTGATTCTTCTGTTATCATTAGCAAACAGTCTTCAGTGTTGCTCAGAAACACCTATTTGGGTTATGATATTAAAGGACGTACAGTTTTCTTTAGGTTAGTCTAAAACCAAAAGCTAGGGAAAACTTTGTATGTGACGTGGTTAAGCCCAATAATGACTGTGGATTAGTGCTAGAAGATGCAAGCATTTGCACAGATATATGACTAAAACGGCGGGGAAGACAGTTGTGTCATCCACAGGGCAAGCATAGTTACAGTTGTGCAGTCCAGGGTTTTATTATTGTCATTCTTATTGCTGCTGCTGCTTTAAGTAGTATAAACCAATTAGCTTTGTATATGGTTTGTTTGAAGTAGGGTTCACTTTGATCTAATTTAGGCCCTGTTAACACAACATTTCCCTTTGTTTGTGCCCTTGAAAATCTTTCTAAAAACTCCGGCCAGTGTGTGAGTGGAGATTTTTGAAATCTTCGTTTGCACGTTTGCATGTAAACTGAGACAAAGAGGTTTAGGCAGCCAAGGAAGAGAAGAGAGAGGAAGTGATTTGTTGCTGTTGTTGCTATTTTCGGGATTCTGATTGGTTAACGTGGGCTTGAGCTTCTCGTTACACTGCCACCTACAGGTTTGGCGTGCTCTTGACGGCATTGATGGCATATGTACACGGGTACATGCAAACGAACACTTCTGAAAACTGACAGCTGTGCACAATGTTATTTTTGAAAACGGAGATGTTGAAATGTCCGTTTATGAAAATAGCCGGCCACTTGTAAACGTAGCATTAGTGAGGTTGCGTTTAGAGATATGAGGGCATGTCTAAGAATAGTAAACTCACAAGGTATGAATAGCCATATAAGATTGAGAGACATCTGGAGACATGAATTTAAGGTGGTATAAGATTAGGTATGTTGATGTGTAGCAGATCATAATTACATCTACTCTTCTTAAACATTAACATTATTATGGTATAATGCTCTCTAATCAACTTGCTAAACTTCAATTGATTGCTTATTTAAAAAGATTCTTGACTTAGAAATGGTGGCAAGACAACACTCTACATTAATTGCACTCTGTCTTCCACATACGAATGCTTACATGTCCCTCAGTTCCCATTGGGGTGACCAGGGAGCTTTTCTAAGACAATCATCTCAGCACTCAACAAATGAATTGGCATGTGAGGCAGCAGAGCTTCAGTGTGTAAGAGAGCACGGGGATGGGCGCACCAGCAGGTTACAAACCTTTGTGAGGGCTGATGTTAATTAAAGGCTCCGTTCAGCACTTTCCAAATTAGATGTAAAATGTTAAGCAGGAGGGCTTTGCAATTAACGTGGTGCTCGGTGAGACCTCTGACCCCGACTGAGGGCGACGCGTCCTTGAGACATAATTGTGCTCACCTTAAGTGCTATTTCGACAGGAGAGGAGCAAAAGAAGAGTCAAGAGAGGAGCAGGGTGGTAAAGTGTACCAAGCATTCCTTTGCTATAGAATGAGCTACTAGTACATTTTCTCTCTTCTTCCATTAGGCTGTGGAGAGGTTGAAACGATTTGCCTCTCACCCTCTCTCACCCTTGTTCGTGTGCATTGATAGCCGCAAGAGGAATGTATTGGATTGCAACCATTTGAGGGATACACCAAATTAGCCCATTTTCACTTGTTGGAAGTCTGATGTGAGCAGCTGCCAGCCTTCTATCTCTTATGTTGTCTGAAATAGATTTTTTTTTTATTTCTCAGCTCCTGAAGCTAACCGTGTTTGGCACCGTACCAAGATGATCCCAGATAAATATATTTTATGAGATGGTGCAGACGAGTACTCTCCAGTGTGCAGCCCCAGTTATGTCGGGAGCTCTCTTTTGTCTAAGCATACTTGTCCATCACAAATTTCTCCATTTCCTGCATCTCCTAGTATTCATGTCACATGACTACTCGAGTACACATTCAATTATTTGTTGTTTATTTTTATGCATGACTCCCTTAGAACCAGTACAAATCGATGTTTTGATCCTAACATCTACATTTAGTGAAACAAAAATGATAAACTCGCGTGCAACAAATGTATCACCATGAATGTACAATCATTACCACATCCCGATTGTTCCAACAGCTGCACAGTCACCTATTGAGCACGTTCCCTCAGCAGACGGTTATCATCACTTACAAAACCATCAAAAGGGAGCATGTTGATTTGTACATGAGAGTTGCATCCTTCCTGCTATTACAGTATGTTGCAAGATGACAGAGTTACCCCGGAAGGGGACCAAGTCATGAGCAGAGGAGACACAGAAGTAGGTCAGCTCCTAGGCGTTTGTTACATCATACATATTCATGAACAGCACCCAGTTGTTGCGGAGTGAACTCAATCTACACAGACTGTTTATTCTGTTCATTGGGCCCCCTCGTCCGTTAAAATGTTAAATGTTAGTGATTACACATCATGCTGATAATATGAGCAATTGACTCTTAACTGTTGCATTTATCTGCATTTTACTGCTGTAAAATGATTTGCATACTGTTGTAATCACATCTTAATCTCACGTTTTACCACAGTAAGTCATGCATTAAGGGGTTGGGCCAGAGCAATGACTCTGCTTGTATTATTTGTGCAAATTTTTCCTAAAATGTACTATCTATACTATACTGTCATTTTTTTTTATTACTACATTCATTATTTAATCCGTAAGATGTCAGAAAATAAGCGAAATATGTCCATCACAGTTTCTCAGAACCCAAGATGGCATCTTCAAATTGCTTGTTTTATTCTGTACTAAGAGTGTCCAGAACCCAAACATATTTAATTCACAGTGAAAAAAAGAATAAAGTAGCATATGCAAACATTTGTGAAGCTAAGATGTTTGACACTTTTTGACAAATGCCTTAATCATTTTTTGTTACTCGACTGATGTTACAGCAGTAATTCTAGCCCTCATGCATGTTTACGATGTAAGCAGTGAGGCCTGAAGCATCTTAATAACTACTGAAACATTTGACTGTATATTAATAATCAATACTGTAATCCCTGTATGTGTGTTCACTGGTGCTTGCCATTGTCAATATTGGTTTATACAATTTGATATAATGGCAGTTGTGCAGTAAATGGACCCATTCGTACTTTTAGTGAGTTCTAGCCCTGTTGCTGACACTTGTCCTTCAACCACTGTGAATAAAAAAAGAGAGTTGCAGGAGAGTGTGGGAGACTGAATACAAACTGAGTCAGTCACAATGCTATGAATTGCACTGATAGTTCAAAACATGATGCTATTTCTGCCAGCTACTGTTATTCACTCAACCCTAATATAATCAGACACTCCAACCCAACGATAATGCAGGGGATGAGAGTGACCTCCTCTCAACTCCCAGCAGCGTGTACTACAGTTTCAGAATCATTTGTGAGTTTTGGATGGATAAAGAGAGAAACATAAAGAAATGGAAGCGTAACTCTGTTTATCTAATACATGTTTAATTTATATTCTTCGTATTTAAACACATTTTTTTAAAGATTCAAATGCAAACATTCATTCTTTTTTTCTATAATGTAACACCTCCCCTTTTACCTTTGTTGAATAGCTTCTTTAAGAAAAAAAAGGTGTAATTAGCACCTCAGGGCGGTCGTGTTTGATTCTAGCAGGTGGCTATTAATGCTATTGCCAGCCCTGTTGACAGTGTCTGAAAGGCATCTTGTTCGTTGTTACAACCTGCCATAAACATTTAATTACAGGAATCCTCAACCTATATTTTAGTCCTCCCCACTCCCTACTCTGCAGTCAGAACAAGTTAGCCAATTGAGGAGGGAAACTGAGAAAATGCAGCTGGAGAGAGGGAGGTGAGGGTGACAGGGAGACTCTGAGGAGTTTGTGCAGAAAATATTGAAGGAGAGGAGAATGTTGAAGTCAAAATGAAAAGAAAAAAGGGTTTAGATGGAGGTGAATAAAAAGAGCTTGAGAAGGAAAGTTATTAAGATCCAACATAAGAAGCTTGAGCATACTATCAGGCTTTATTTTAAAGAGCAGGTTTTACAGACAAACAAAGCAAACGCCTGATAGCCGACGTAATCTAGCTAAAGGTGTCTTTTGCTTGTGTAAGTGTATGTATGGTTCAAGGGTGGCCTCACTGCATTGCCCTTGTTCTGTTAAGCACCGCCGCAGCACTCATTGCACCGACTCCCAGGCTTCTTTTCTTAGCCTGCAGAGAAATTGCCTTGCTTATTGATCTGTTCCATGTAAACAGAGCATCTCGGGTCTACGGCTCAAGGTATAGTATGCACAGGAGATTTCCGATAGAAGATGGCATATTTATTTTTGTACACAGCCTCTGTGATTTAAAAACCCTCTTGATAGCGTCTAGTGCTAAAAGCAAAGTACAGTAAACTTGTGGACGTGGAAAATGTCCTCCACTGGTTAATTTAGCTTCAACTTGAAATCATTTGTCCTACATTTTCCATATGAATATCCCCTGAATGTAGAGAAAGTAGACTTTTCAGTATAATAAAGGGCATTTCTTCCTATGCACGACATTAAATATTGTTAGGATCTGATTGTTGAAGTGAGCCATTATGTTGATTAGGTTTAAAAGACCATGAGCACATAAAGAAACAGGCTCAAGCTGTGATTTTGATGGCATTGCATCCATTGGCCATATGACCAGTAATCTAATCCTCCCCGTCACTAGACCATAAGCATGAGGTCTTTTTAGTATACTGTACATCGGCCTCAGGTTATATTGGCCTGACTGGTGCAGAGACCATTCCAGAGGCTTTACTCACCCTGTGTTCCCTGCTCTGGGTACTTATGTACGCCTGGCTGCTCTTTCTGTCTTTTTTTCTCTCTCCTCAGCTCCCCCTTTACCGTCACCACTCTCTCCATATACGACTGGGCTGCTGCAAGGGGTCAAACGTCACCTACTTGGGATTTTGTCATTTGCTTAGCCTGATGATTGGTGTGTGTGTGTGTGTCTGTGAAAAAGAGAGATATAGCAAGAGAGGGGATCAGAGTATGCAAGAGAGAACATTCTTGTGCGTGTGACTGTGATTTTCTGAAGGAGTTTAAGGGGATCTTGGTGCTATAGAAATAGCTATTAACAGCATGGGAAATCAGCTTGCCTCTTGGACACACCACATCTGTACACTGTTCAACAAGAAATAGGTGCTGGGGGAATTGTGTGGGGGGTATCTTTATGGGCAACCAGCTGAGACCACATGCAAGGAACATGCTAATTGGTATTCAGACCTGGGCTGTGACAGCTTCCCACACAGTCCTTGCTGCGTACACATTCCTTTCTGTTGCCACGGCTCCGAGTTTCCTCGTAGACAGAGATGAGCCTGTCCACTTCCAGAAACTCCAGTAAATCCCAAGGTCTATCAGCACTAGACAATTAAACTGGAGTCGGCACTTTTTTGTGCCAGCTTCTCTCTCCTCAAGTTTTCAGCCTCTTTGTTCATGTGTAATCCTCAGCACGGTCTCTATACTATTTCTATCAATTCCATTTGATTAAATGGCAATATTAATATCAAAGGAGTTGCTTGTAGTTACGAAGCCACAGTGAGTGTTTTAGCGACTTTCATCTCATTGTTTGGTTTTATGGCCCCGTTTTCCAGCAGCACGAGGAAGCTGTTTTCAGTTAAAAATCTTTGAAAAACTGCAACTACACATTACATTACCTGCCCAACACTAAATGACAGAGAGACAAAGTTAGCAACTAGCTAGTGATGACAGTGGGGCATTTAGCTTTGCAATAACATTATGTATATAAATAGCATTATGTATATATGTGCCACCTCATCGTGTTTATTTATCTTGATTGTTATATTTTACTATTTAAATGTTATATTTTGTTATTTTATATTTTACTATTTAAATGTCTGTTATTTAACAGTTATATTGAGAGCTGCTAAACTGCGTTTTGTTGTTGAAAACAATGACAATAAAGATCTATTCTATCCTAGCTTTAAAAAAGAGCCAGATATTTCCCTCAAGGGTCAATGAGCTATAAATAGAGTGAATAATGTAAATTCATCAAGTGGCCAGAAGGTTTGTGGGTTGTACACATACTTACAGTTCCTTTAGGTTTCAGTTTAACTGTCACATCACTTTCCACTAGTCTGACATCTTGTCATACTCAGAACATACTAGTGTGACAAAACAGAGACAAACATATCATCGCTGTGGCCACCTCTGCTGCTCTCACACTCCCTCTGAAGTCTTTTCTCTCTCAGTCTCGGTTAACACAGTTGTCAGTGTAAAGAAGCTAATAAGCCTGCAGGCTTTTCGGCAGTTACCACACCTGGAAATAGCAGTTTTCTGTTTATATGCAGTCTCGCTTCTTTCCCAGTCCTAGATATAACAGCCTATATTAAGTGCCCACTGTTTGGCAACACGCAGCTGTTGAGATGCAACAACTCCTCATTGTTAATTTGTGTGACCTTTTGTGTTGTCTAGCTGCAGAGTGGGAGGCTACCAATCTGAAGAAGGTAGAAGAAGCGTATGAGACAGTCAACATGGAAATAAGGTAAGGGAGGAATAAAGAAAAATAAGCACAGGTTAGCTTCCATTGTCACATTTTTGTGGCTAGATCCTCAACATTTTGCACTTTGTGTGGACGATGCATTAGCTTCTCAGATTGCTATTGTAAGCAGGGTGGCATGGTATGTAACCAGGCATTACTCTATCTGTCTGCACTGTAATGAATTTGCACTGTGTGATACCTAAGGCTAATTTTAATGAAGAAAAACAAACACTATTGGTTGCCTACTGTGCTCTGGTGGGTAGGCCTATTCCACTTTCCACCCAGAACATCTGTCAGCCTCAAAAGATTATATAGAATTCTTTTTTAAATATTAGGACATTTAATTGTTTCTGTATTGTTCTTTTCAGCCTCTAATTCCTTCCAAACATTATAGTAAAGAAAAAAAACCTGAGCAGGTTTGGGTGAGAATTTCTATGACATGTGTTTGCTCCCTCTCAGGCCTGCAAACTGTTTATTACAATAGGCGGAGAGGAGATCCAACCACAGAGATGGCAGTTACCAAAAGGTCAAGATTCCCCCCAAAAAACAAATGCCTGCTTCATTCGAAAGAGGGAAAAGTAACTGGCATGACTTCAGTTGCTTTATTTCTTCACTGTCCACCTTGCTTCAGTTGCTCCTGGTCAAATTACTCACTATCATGTATGTGTGTTGGAGTATCCCCCATGTCCTTTATCAGTATGCAGCGCTAGTGCATTTTTATCTTCATACCTTTTGGAACTAGCATTAAATAATATTTCTATCTTATTAGTCCACACCTTTAGCATACTGTAAAGGGTAATTTCTACGAAAATGTACTCTGTGCATGAATGTTATGACTCCTGCACTACAGAGAATCACATGCAGTTCAAATGCAAACAGTTGCAGTTAGCAACCTGCATTGCTTTTCTGACCTCGAATCATCCCCCTCCGCCCCCCTACCATATCAACCTCAGGCGAAACAATCACCCTCTCTAAACATTTCTTAACCACATTAGCAATTCTGGGTTATGAATATGGAAATAAGGGCCTGTGCACCGTTAGAGATAGGGCTCAGTTCTCTTATTTGCGATTAGTGAAGAAAAGCAGACTAGCTTGGATAATTGGAGACACTGCATAGAAATGAGCCTTAAAGAGCCACCTAATCAGCACAATAAGTCAGTCACTAAAAGCAGCAAAGAAAATAAAGCTACATTGTCAGCACAGTTAGGAGTCATCTAGAAGTTATTAAGGCAGCTTGTCAGGGACGCAAATGACCTACATCCAAAACATTCAATAACTCTTGTTTCACATATTGAAAGGAGCATTTGTGCAATGTTGTGTTGCAGATTTTGTACTAATACCATTACATAATTTATGTTTAGGCATATTTTAAAACCTTTTATAATACCTGAAATTATTTTCTTAAAACTTTACCAATAGTGTAATTTCAGATGTAACTAACTGGCTAAAATTTAGCATGGTGTCAGATATCAGTAATAACTTCCAAATTCCATTTTTTTAAAATCCAGCTTAAAGTGTGCTTAATGTCTAATATATTTGTTTTGGTTTTCTCAGTGATCTCCGGAAGAAGCTGGCCATTGACTATGGAACAGATTGGGAGTTTCTGTTTTTGAACAGTCAGTGTTACAAGCTGAAAGTATATGAGTAAGTACTGATGGAATTTGTATTACTTTTTTTTATTTATATGCTTATTTTTGTCTGGCATTAATATGGAAACTTGTCCTAAAATGTGTGGTTGCATACAAAAATATGCTGTCATTATAATGTTTGATGAAAACACACTGACAGAAAAATAAATTTTTATGGTTTTGACAAATTTCTCATGAAATGATGAAGTTTGTGTTAGTTATGTCGACTCAGTAATGGAAATCCCGGAAAACCATTACTTGTGCAATATCTGTGCACTGCAGATAGCCATAAAAACCACTGCTTAGAAAAGTAAAACAGTTTCAAAGAACCATCACAAAATCAATATATTAACCAGTGGCTGGATCTTATTTTGAGCAACTGTACTAAAACAAATTCTATCTGTAGCGAATGTGAACCATCTCAGTAAAGATCCACCATTTAAAGTTGATTATTTGTGGGCTCTAAGTCACCCTGGAGAAAGCCAAGCAGCTAAATCAACTAAATTTAATCAACAGAATGAGCTTCTTTTACTCTCTCCCGCTGCATCCCTATGGCCCCTGCTGGGGTAGAATCTGTTCTTCTCAGGATTGCTTGCCAGCTGGAGCTTTAGAAGTCTGTGGGTGGTTGCAGTTTGAAAGAAAATTATCTGAGATCTGCACTGAAATCTGCACTGCAAATACATTTTTTAGACATCCTTGGAATCAGTGGTTTCCCATGCCCTTATACACCAGTGTGATTTGTTTTCTTAGTTTGCCATTTAGGAGGCAAAATCTGAAAAGGAAAGTTGCTGTTCTTGTACATAAGCCAGGAAAATCAAGCTCAGCCGTTTACTGTAGACAGTGTTAGATAACAATATTGCACATTGACTGCAAGATGCTTTATGGCATGGTGTAGCGATGGAGAGCTGGCTCCTATGGTATTGATCGTCTTTTACTTCTGGAAATGCAAAAGGCTTGAAATGAAGAAATTCACAGGTTGAGACACAAGTGGAGGAAGGCTTTGTAAGAGTATGCCAGAGCATTCACAACAATAATGGATTATTATTATCATATTAACTAACATTAACTAAGGGGAATAATGTTAACTATAGTATGTTGTCTTACAGTTACCGTTCTTTCCCTGGCCTATTGGTATCATACAATCCATGTTATTTTTCATCCTTGAAATGACTGAAGAGCACAATATTCACTAGCGTCAACTGAAGGTCCTTTGACCTACCAGCACCCTCTCAGCAATGTACCAGTTCCCCTCCCTGCCCCCCTTTATCCTCACTGTTTGCCATCATCCATGATCCTGAAAAGACATGACATTGACAGACACATAAACCAACAGCTTTCTATAACACTCCCTCCCATGCCCTCAAGTAGCGAACTAGCAGAGCTACAGTTCCTCTCCAATAATGGAACAAAATCTCACACTTTTCTCTCCAGCTTCTTGATCATCGGTTCAAACCATCTTACCCTCACCCTCCCTGATGTTTAGATCTTTCACTTTTGATTAAATTGCTCTCTCTTTTTTTTCTTGAGTTGCAGCCAATATCGGAGAAAAGTGCCTGGAGCCATAAAAGTTTGCTATACTGAAACGCAGTGTGTAACATAAATAATACCTGTGCATGTTTGAATGAATACATGCAATTCAACTGCTGCTGGTGTGGCAAACAAAAGGTTTCAAATCCTACCAGTTAAGAATCATTGACGACAATGACACATGTGGAGCAACTCTGTATTAGACAGCCCTAATGGAGCAAGGAAATAGAAAGAGCTGATTGCATTTTTAGGTGATTCACAGAAACGTATATACTGCAGGCCAACCTTTTTTAATGTAAAGTGTGTTTCATTTCTATCTGAGGAGCCAGCTCAGATTTCTGAAGGAGGGTTCTTTTCTCTGCACCGCTTTGTTGAGTTATTCCTTCAGCCTTGCTGCTGCCTTGCCTCCTGATGGTGTGAATCACTTCTGCAAACTGGGGCTTGAAGCCTTCTTCTGTTTGTCCAGGAAGAAAATATAATTACTTTGAATTCAAAGGGAGGAAAAAAAACGGCCTTTTGTTGTTGAACACTTTCAAGTGGAATGATTAACGGCAAGATTAGAAGCTAAATGCTGTGTAGTAGCACACTCCATACTGCCTTCTCATCAGTTTCTCTAAAGACCATAAACAACATGAATACACGCTTAGAGAGGGAGCTTGTTCTTGGTGCATTATCATTTAATGGCTTTTATTCCTATACTTCAATTCACCTCTCAGAGTTACTTTTTTTATTTTTTATTTTTTTTATTTTTTACATCACATCACATTCATGCTGTTGAAGCTCACCTCCAAACATTCACTCATTTAAAATCCATGTATTTCCCCTGAAACGGTGTTTAGGGTGCTGGTGGGCCCTTATCATGAGTCGGGAATTTAAAAGGCAGGCTTCTGTCAGTGAATCAGAAATAAGCTTGGCAATTCAGTCAACACAGCCTGGCACAGCATGAAGGGAGACACCCCATAATGAGTTCTCAGAGGCGGAGTCCTTACCTACAGCGGAGTCTAATATTTCTCCTGTGGATTTGTTGACACTCCTCAAAGCAACTTAAATCGAAGGGCCGTGATTTATGCAAGACTGTCAGGTCAGATTGACTCAGCCTCCGCTCTCATGTCATTAGAAAGTACAGCACTTCAGTGAGTCATGCCCGCCACTGTGGTTCATGCTTTGACAGAGATGAGAGAAGAATAACGCAGCACAAGTGACACTTCCAACTGTAGAACATCACATGGCCTTAACAGTGCACTGGGTTCTTTTAGGGAAGAAAGGGACACCATCCGGATAGCCTGAAGGGAGCTGTTTGAAATTGTATTTAAACCAGAGCAAGGTAGATGATGTGGAGTCCTAGATAAGTCTGCTGACTGTCATGAGTGTAACATGGAAATGAAGAGCCATATATGTGGTAGATTTCATAACAGCTGTGCCATGAATACTATATTGTAAGCTAGTTGCTCTCTGCCTGTTTGCTAGTTGCTCTCTGACAAGTATTTGTCAGAAATAAAAAATAGAATCCTGGTAATATTCTTAAGAGCATCTGCCATGTCCATTTTCCTAGAAATTAGAATAAATGATGAAACATTGTTAATGTGAATTAAGTCTTTTACAATAACCAGCTTCAACATGAAGGCCTTTTGCTATTAGAAATTGATGTAATGCCAGAAAGCAAACCAGACTACAGATAACTAAAGACAAATGCATGCATGCACACAAATGGATTGAAAATCTTGTTTGCCCCAGTTTATTGAGGGGACAGAAAGGCAGAGGGCCTGGTTAACCATAATTGGAATGTTGTTTAAATAAGTGGTTGTGCTGCAGTAGCTGTTTATGCAGGTCCATGCCTTAGAGCATGAGCACTTTGTCACACTCAGTAGCTTTCAAATTATGATAGATGTGGTACATACACTGTTGTTAAATTAAAGCATGACATTTAGCATTACTCTTAATGAGCTGCTCATGTAATTAATTAACTTCAAAAGGTCATGTTTGGTCATTTGTCAGTAACAGAAGGGGCAGAAAGATTTCATCCACCTGCTTTAAGATGTCCATGATTATTGTGAACTGATGCCAATGTGTTAGTTTGTCTCTCACTGCTTTCTGACTTTTCATTCTGTGTGGCTGAAAGCCCCAAGCCCACTGGTTCCTACTGAAGACATAAATAAAAAAAAAAAAAAAAACATATCACATAAGCGTACTTTCATTTTGCAAAACAGCCGTGCACTCATTCACTCAAACAGGTGTAAATAGTGCATTTGTTGGGGTAGGCATTTAGCCACGTACTCAAAACAAACATGACAGCAATGGAGATATATGGCAGAGAGGAATAAGCTACATATATGCATTTGCATGCCTTTTAAAAAAATTGGAGAAGACTTGATCCACCTAATTTCTTCTGAGACACCATGTTGAAGATCACAGTCCATCATCCTGTTAAATCGATGCCTCCATCACCCAATTGTGATTCAACAAAGCCTTTGGCTGTCAAGATGCTGGTCCTTCCTGTAAGCAACCGAAAGCACGTGGAGATTCTGCCCAGTCCACAGCAGGGGTGGCCATCTGAAGTAGCAGGAGTTTTCCGTTGGTTCAGTAGACCTGTGTGCTGGCACTGTGTGTGTGTGTGTGTGTGTGTGTGTGTGTGTGTGTGTGTGTGTGTGTGTGTGTGTGTGTGTGTGTGTGTGTGTGTGTGTGTGTGTGTGTGTGTGTGTGTGTGTGTGTGTGTGTGTGTGTGTGTGTGTGTGTGTGTGTGTGTGTGTGTGTGTGTGTGTGTGTGTGTGGTAGGTCATAAAATAATCACATCTCATCAGTCTTTGTTATGCTGCTAACCAGAGAAGTGGGCAGTGAGCAGAGTATCTGTGGGTTGGTTGTGTTGAAACAGTCTGGGTCAACCTTTGAGAGATTTTTTATCTATCCCATCTTGTCACCAGGACTTCCTGTTTCTAATTCAGATTGCGGTGATTTAGAGCCAATGTAATCATATTTCCTTTTTTTAGGACATTATTGTCCTACTTTGTTAGTACTGTACCAGCTCAAGTTAGATTTTTTGTTGCATAGGAATTGCACTTTATTCAGAGAGTACATAACCCTCCAAAACACAAAACCTAGCTACCAAAACATCAGCTGCAATTATGCTTAATTTCTTCTGCATAGAGGAAACAAAAAAAACAACAACAGTGGTGTGATAATGTGCGTCGGGGTCAGCTTGGCTGAGTGGACGAGTGCCTGGGCCAGCTTGGACATAAGGTTTTTGTATTTGGTGCTTCTTGTTTGTATGCAATACAGATGACTTGTCTGATGACTAAACTGTGCAGTGTTTTCTCTTGAGGCACTGACAAAAAAGTCCAGTGAGTATCCTACTGTCACCATGTATGGCTTTTCTGTGGATATCTTACTGGCAAAACATACCCAATTGTTCATTTTAATTTAGAAAACTGTAGCCTACTGATAAATACCTATAAAAAGAGACCTCATTTATTTGTTCAGTGCAAGACAAAGTATGACTCACATCATATATATCATGAGAAATATTATGTGATGCCATCTGAGAAAAATATGTTAATCTGTGGTTTAACATTGTCACCATAAATTCAGTATTTACAGAGAAGAATGAATAAGATTGTTTAAAGTAAGTTAAGGTCACTGTCAAGTCACTGCTGACATCCCTGAAAGAAAATCGAAGGAATTTAATACAGGGCTTATCAGTAACAGTCATTTTCCTTACTGTGCTGAGTGATTTGGTTTGAACCTGTAGCTATAACAAACAATGCAATTATCCCTAGGTTTAACAGAGAGACCCAAAAGAGAATTAAGTATAAAGTTAAGTCAATAAAACCCAAACGAGAGACAGCAAAGTGTCTTGCTGTAAAACAATTAAATTCCAGTGTTAAACAGTGTTTGTCTTATGCTTATTTTCCTGTTGTCTCATTTGCAGTTCCTGCTGTGACAACCTCAACTTCCTAGTGAGTTCAACATAGTTTATCTCTGATCAAATCTAATATGATCTAATTCAGCAATTGTAATAATTTCAGCAAAAGTGTAATTACTATCCTACATGTACAAATATCTTTCTTTTAGACAGTGTATTATAATGAGTAGTTTCTAGTGCAGCTTACTTCAATAAGCTGCATTACTCTTGCCAGGCTCATTATGTACTTCTACAATGTTTGACATCAATTTTAACCTACAACCCAAATATAGTTTTGAGTCAAAGGTTTCAGTTTCTTAAAAGTTCCACATGTGCTAAAGCAGACTGGTTGGTTTTGTTTTTAATAGTTACACACAACTTAATGCATTGTTTATAATAATACATACACTACAAACATAGTATGATTGCATGATCACGTTTAAGTATACCAGTTGTAAAAAGAGCCACCATCTTCTGCACTCTGTAAGACACATTCAGGTCTGTATTTTATAAAGAGTCTGTGGTTGCATTAGCCTAGCTGTGATGGTTCTGATCTACTGTACTAACCTGTTACCCAAAGCATTTTCTGCCTGGTAATGGGGCCAAGACTTTTTGTCTGTTTGACCCCTATAAATGTGTGTTTTGAGGAGTGGCGATGGTATGGTTGGAGCAAATTGTCAGAGAAGGCACATCTTAACTTCTCAACCTGAGAAAGCCATTTCTGCTATGTTGTTCACATGTTTAACATGCTGACAAAGAGAACAGGATGTAAATGTTCCATTTGAAAATTACTCTCTTTAAAATGTCAGATGATGAGATCACGTTTTGGAAAGCAAAATCATATTTAGCCATCAAAATAGTTGTCATAATAATCCACATTTTTTTGTCTGTGTTGTATAGATAAATGACCCTCTACAGTTCCGCAAAGTGAGTATTCAAGTACTTAAAGTAGTATTTGTGAAAACCCCGACTTTTGGAAATGGCAACAGGTGAAACGGTGAGATTGGGGCATCCTCATCATGCTGTACCTACTGTTTTTTTGTAATTGGGCAAAAGGGAAATTTTTAAAGTGAGCTGAAGTATCATGATGACAGTCACAGTTCTTTTCCCTTTTAATGTGGGAACTCTAATTATCACCTTTAGTTATATTGAAGTAATTTCTGAACACATTTTACTGTTAAGAGCAATTCTTTTAACACCTTTGAGGAGAATAAGTATAAAGTATTATTTTGAGCCAACATGCTCCACACCTACATAGGATCTTTTAAATTATATACATTATATATAATCACTTAGAAACTTCAACTTAGAAAATGTAAAGCTTTTTTTAACTCCATAAATAAATATCACTACAGGCAATACAATCTAATTCCACTGTATAGTTGCATCAATGTAGTAATATAAAAAGACGTCTATCAAACATCCACACATTTATAGTATTAAATATATATATATATATATATATATATATATATATATGTTAATACTTTTGAAGCACCATGATTCTATAATTTAATTCATTGCATTTCTTCAGAGATTTGAAAGACCCATAAACACCAGCTGTTGTCTCTTACTGCCTATATATTTTCCACATGCCACAACCTTCACCTGTTTCGAGAACAAAATAGCAGCAATAATAATGTAACATCTTAAGAGATGAAAGGGAGAATGCAGCTTTAAATGATCTGCTACAGGCTATTTGCCTCATTGCCCTTAGTGATGGCTCTAAAAACTAAATTGGCTTCAAGTTTGGCTTGCTTTGTTTCCCATTTTCCGCATATAAATTGAGGCATCTTTTGAGAGGCTCTCTGGGTCTGCATTGCTATTTTTTTCCTGGGTAATTTATGTGGGAAAGAGGTCTCTGCTGTGCATTCACCTTCCCTCTTCATGTTGTTTCACTGAAGCGAAGCATAATAAGAAAAGAAAAATATATATCTTATACACCGACTCTCAGCTCTGCATTAAGATTTTCATGGCCAAAATATGATAAGCTGTCAGGAAAGTGAACTTCAATCAGACTCATTGTAAAAACAATGTATAGCATTTTATTCAGACTTCAATTTGTGGTTCCCCATGTGGAAAATGAAGGTAAGCTGAAAAATGGCCTACTTTGAGTATGTTTTCTTTTAAACTGGCTCTGGAAGGATGAACTGTCATTGGGTCTTTGGGTTGCCAGCAAACTCTCAACTTGATTACCAAGTGAAATGAATTTTACTGACCCAATCTCACAATGGTCATGATGCCTTGTGAAAGTCCTGAAATAGTCTTTCTAATATTAGTTACAGTATTGGAATTTGTTTCTATAATTCCACTTGTGGCCTGATGAGCTGACCATCTAGTGCTAAAAGTAAAGCTCTCATCATGACTGCACTTTAATAATTTTACTGTAGGAGAGAGACCCAAACACTGCAGAACTTTTTCACCACCGAGACATAAATCAAATTGCCTAACACCCACCTTTATCTCCTACTGTAGATGCTCTTATATTAAATGCACTTATGAAAAAAAAACATTACTGTAGTACCACAAGGCAATTTTTCCTAAAATAAGAATAGGCCTCTTCTTTATTGCTTAAATTACTAAAAGTGCACCTCACTACAGTAATAACATAATAATGAATGTAAGTAATAAAAATCACAAAAGGAGTAACAAGTGATTTATTTTGTATTTTTCTATCTAAATAAAACTTTTCTTCTAAGCGACATGTTTTTTTTTTCTACGTGTATGTTTGTTGGATAGGAGCTGAGTACTACAACGTTAAATCTTTAACAAGGTTTGATTAGTCATTTAAAATACATCACTACTGAATCTTCCATAATACAAAAAAAACACATATTGTAAGCACACACATGAATGCTCTTTCTGATGTCATATTGATTCACTGTAAAATAAAATAAAATCATTGCAAGCTAACATTAAACTAGTGAAACAGCAGAACATCAGAAAAGAAACGCACAAACAAGCACAATAAAATATGTTGTGGCAATACTAGCTCTGCATTTTTGTAAGTTGGACTGAAAAAAAAAAAAAAAAAAAACGCACCTCATCAGCACTTATCCAAGTTTAGTCAGGGAATGCCCTTTTCCAGGTGCCTATTTTATTCTTATCCAGTATGTTAAGGTACACATTGTACAATGCAGGTTTTTACAGTAAGGGGCATAATCCAGAATAGCTGTTTGTTTGTTAGTGTGGACTTCATACTGTGGTTTAGACTAGACAGAGCATTACAGTCACTTATAGCGTTGTAACCTGTGTAATGCTGCACCAAAGACACTTCAGCAAAGACTTGTTGACACAGGGTCTTAATGCTGGGTCTGCTGATTAAAGGACAGATAGGCGCTAGAATCAGAATACTTTATTGATCCCTTCAGGGAAATTGTTCAAGAAAAACCTGCTTCCTTTACAAGCAGCTCAGATGATTCACTATTTATTGAGGTTGTGGAAAAACAACTATCATGTGTCTCCACCTAACAAAATGTATGATTCTGTAAAACATTAAATGATTCCTAAAAAGTGAAAGAGTGAACTTGATATCAGGAAAGTGTCTAGTTACTGTAGGGCTACTGCATGTTCACACTGAATACATGTTTGTCTCTTATAATGGCAGTGCCAAATCCTCTCAAAGGAATAGTTCAACACTTTGTAGAATATGCTTATTTGTTTTCTTGCTGAGAGTTTGATAAGATGATCCATACCACTTTCATATCTGTCTGTTAAATATGAAGGTACAGCCAGTACCTGCTTAGCTTAGCACATATACTGGAAAACGGCGAAAAACAGCAAGCTGAAGTTAACAAAATCCGCCTATCCGTGCATCTTAAGATCACTAATTAACATGTTGCATCTCGTTAGTTTAATCCTTAAAAAAGTTTAAGTTTAAAAACGAGGTTGTGATATGCGCGGACCTATTTCTTTGCCAGGTGTAGGGCCTTACTAGAGTCTTTGTGAGGATGCCAGGTAACCAATGGAGACTTTAAGCTAGGCTAGCAGTTTTAACTTTTTTTCACTCTTTGTGCTAAACTGTCTGCTGTCTGTATCTTCATATTTACCTTACAAACATAAGTGTGATATCAATCTTCTCATCTAACTCTTGCCAAAAAATAAGTGAGTTTCCCAACATTTTAAACTATTCCTTTTAAGTTTGTGAGCAAGTTTTGACAAATGTAGTGGCGACCTGAGATGTCCAAGTAATCAATCCTGAATTTGATTTGAGATTTGATTGATTTCAGTATTGTACAAGATTATTGATGGACAACTAATAGCAATGCCATAGTAGTGACAGTCACTCTCCTCTGTACATATACTGTGCTACCTTTTACCAGTTGGAATGCCAATAACAGAATAACAAGAATAACAGAGGCAAGAGAATAAATAGGATAGAGCCAGACAAAATTTCTTACCAAATCGATCAGCACATTAATTCAATTTATTTCCCATTAAAATTAGGCAGATGCTAGGGTAGGTAATTCTTACTTAAAGATTAAAATAATTCATCTTAAAATATCATCAACAACATAAAGATGACTGATTAACTAAATAAAGCTAGCAAGAGTTTAACCTGTTGACACTGAAACACATTCTACTTCAAATAAATGTGTGACTCAGGGTTGCCTTATGCTATCAAGATGAACAGTGTTGGTTTTACTTTAGGTTCGCTACTCAACAATTAACCACGTCACTTTATATTGCTGAGTCACCTTTGACCTCTGGCATGCCAGACGAGTGTACACAGTGTTACCTGTAAACCAATTAGCTAGTGTTGACGTTACTGCAGTTTGCAGTGTCACCCTCAGTGAACTCCACCCACACCGTCACATAGCAGTCTAGTGGGAGACGGGCTTAACTGCTGTCTCTCTCCGCCTCTTGACTGGATCTCAGTGGACTGAGAAATAAATATTATCTTTTCTTTTTTGTTTTACCTATAACCCTAGTGAGTACCAGTTGGGTGACTGTGTCAGATCTGTAATTAACAAAGGAGTGTTAAATAGTAAATATGCTTATAACAACTTGGGTCTTATTTTTGGAGTTTTGGCCTGTTTTAGTAACATTGTACACAGCAAAGAAAATGCTGAGATCTGTAAACACTATCGTTAGAGAAAATGTAAGAACATCAGAGCAGTCAGATTTTAAGGAGTCTAAACATCTTATGCAGTAAACTAAAAAACAAAGACTGCTGCCTTATTACCATTTGTCTAACTTCATTAACTTAAATTGGAAAAACTTTGACTTGGAACTATTTGCTTTAGAAATCAGATTTCTGAGTGAACTGAACCTGCAGTCCGATCCAGTGAAGCATGAAGAACTGCCTGAGGGGCTAAGTGGTTGCATCTAAGATATTTATTCTGTAACTGTGTACCTTCAGGCCCAAGAACATCTGCCAAAGATTGACACAGTGGTACCAACTTCTTATGACTAGCGTCAGAGCTGCATTGTCAGACAGCGACAGATCGAGCGTGGGGGACAAAAAGAGACACCGTGTGGAGATCAGGACCCGAATGGGAGGACCACTGTTGCCATTTTGTGATCTGCTGCACATCATAGCCTTCTAATTATTGTTAAAGGTTTGATCGGTGACCCACCAAGTTTTATTTTTTTGTCTTTCTTATCCTTTGTATTCTCCACCCAGTGTCCCCCTTGTTGCACGTCATCATCTGTCATATTCGCGGCCTGTTCAGTTGGTGATTCATATGCACAGCGTCACCAACAGCACACTCTGATTTCCTCCCACTCTCTTTTTGCACACTTTTATTTCTTTTTATCCTTCTGCCTTCCCCTTTCCTCTTTTTTTGTCTTTGTTCTTCTGGCTGTTTTTTATTTCCATCGCTGTCAGTCTCGTCTCCTCAAGCCTTTGTCACTGCCCGTCCATCTGAGCGGATATTTCCTCCTTCGTGTCACACTGTGCTCATTTGCTAAGGATAGCCGGGGACAGTTTGTATAAATGTCCCTGTGACCTTTCTGCTGTGTCCCATTTATGTAACGCAGACGGCAGAATGTGAAGTGTCTGTCTCAGAGACTGACAGCTAATCAACCTGCACCTCTGTCCTCATGTTGGGCTCGACATTTCTAATCTCTCCTAAAAAGAATTTACCCAGCGACACATTTTCTGTGTTGCCTTGCCTGCTTTTGTTTTCTCACAAGCTGCCACATGGAGGCGAGCATCCAAGGTCAGATTGCAGTGCCCTCACTCATAAATAGCCTAGCTTTTTTGGTGTGTGTGCAGTGCTGGCGTGTCATCAAAAGTGGGCAGGGATGGATGGCTTTGCCTTGAAGGTAAGATAGAGGGGGAAGAGAGGTACAGACATACAGGCATACTCCCTTATGGGACTTATTTGATTGCTTTTTCAATGCCCCCCCCCCCCCCCTCCCCCGCTTACTATACATCTGTCTATCAGGTGCCTAATAGACCTTTTCTACAGCAGACATTTTGACTTGTCATAGTAGGAAAAGCACAGCTGAAATTGATAACCTTAACGATGGCTCAATTCCATCAAGTGTCCCGGTAAGCTATTTCAGTGAGTCAGCATGCACAATACCAGGGTCTCTCCTAAGTGGAATGCAGCCATCATTAATGGTTTTGAATACAAAACCTGCTTTTCCTATGGAGATACTGAAAGGTGCCCTGAGAGCAGTATTAGAATGTATGCTGAAAAAATGTTCTTATAGCAGCCAATGACCATGTTGACTATGACAAGTCAACATGTCTGCAGTGAAAAACATCTATGTGCTCAGATTTGTTGTTGCTGAAAAAACGACTTTACAAATTTGATAAATCTAGTGACTATAAAGCCAGAGTTGAGGGAATTCTGATTCATATATTTGAATAATGTATTTAGGATGGGAGGCACCCATCACATCATTTTATTTGCCATTTGATTGCACATTTAAAGGTTCTGGTTGACAAAAAGTTTTGCATCTTACAATTTTGGACCAAAGCACTGATGAGTTTCAAATTCTGTTCTGTTCAAACTACCATTCAGTAGTTATGTAAGGTCTCAATTGGTCCTTCAGGTGTGTGTTTCCTGCTAAATTGTTATGTGATGTTGGAGTGAACTGAGGGTGTTGAGTGTCCCTGAAGAGGTCAAGGACAGCTTAAGTCGGAAGATCAGCAAAGATATTACAATTAATTTAGGGGACCATGAATACAATTAATAGATTTTGAGACAGTTCTCTCAAAACCACAAATGTCAACCTTATGGTGACACTAGAGGGATTTCAGAAGATCACCAAAGTCAATAGGATTCCTCCTCTGGGGACGATGTATTATATTTAGTCAATCCATCAAGTAGATGTTCAGATATTTTACTGGATAAGTGAAAACTTATCACAGGTGTTGCTACAGAAAAAAATCAGGGGTCACCAAAGTCGGTAGGATTTATCCTAGTTGTTGAGATATTTCAGTTTTGTGGTGGCCCAAACTACCAACAGACAGATATTGCCACTAGCATGGCTGTAAAGTATATACAGTAGTTTGAGAATAAACTAATAAAATACAAATAAATAAGAAAACATCCTAGGAGGAACCTTGCTGCACAGTGTCAAATTTATTGGAGGGGCAATGGATTCTCAATAGGCTTAGTTATGGTGAGACATCTTTAATTCTACTCCGAGCTGTACTGCTTACTCTGCAGTCAAAAAAGGTGCTTCTGTTATTTTTTTCCTTGCCCTTATATGTGGCGGATGGGGGAAAGGCCATCCCTGTTGAAACATACAGTAGACATGAAAGGATAAATGCCTACAGTAAATGAAAGTGAGAAGCATTTAATACAAACCACAAACACGTGCATGAGCAAAAGGAGTTGGCAGCCAATCACTTACCTCTCTCCCACTATCCCCCTTTCTCTGATGTTCATCATTTTCTTTTCTTTCATCTTGCTTTTCTCTCATACAGCTTTTGATTCCCCCCCACATATGCATGCACACACACACACACACACACACACACACACACACACACACACACACACACACACACACACACACACACACAGTGCGTCTCTCTATCTTTGTGGGGACCCATCATTGACATAATGCATTCCCTAGCCCCTTACCCTAACCTTAACCATCAAAACTAAATGCCTAACCTTAACCCTTACCCTTACCCTCACCCTAACCATAACCTAATTCTAACCCTAATCCTAAAACCAAGTCTTAACCCTCAAACAGCCCTTTAACCTTGTGGGGTCCAGCATTTTGGCCCCACAAAGCTGTCCGGACCCCACAAGTATACTGAACTCCTGGTTTTTGGACCCCACAAATGTAGATAAACAAGAACACACACACACACACACACACACACACATCCCAGCCCAGTCTACTTACGCTGCAGCCATTTTTCCCCCTACACTTTCTCAGTCACTCATTCACTCTTTTCACTCTTTCTTTCTCTTTGTCTCTCTCATTGTGGTTGTCTGGGCATCCTCTGCTGTTTTATAACAGTCAATGTAATGGTTCAAATGTCAAGGAAAATCGGTTTCACCATTAAGGTCTTTGATCAGTTTGTTACTGGAGCTAGTGATCGTGCCTCTACTCTCTAGCACTATCTACAGCAAGTACATTAGTGATGGTCTTGACTAATTGCTAACTCCTTTAGACTCCTCTTTGCCTTAGTAGAAGAGCTGTGGGTGGCAGGGTAACTGGTAGCTCCTTGTCAATCTTCTGTCCCAGTAGGTAGCCACTAAGCCTAGACAGACTCTCACTGTTCAATAATTCTGCTTAGTAAACCACTGCTTTGGTACTTGACTTGTTTTCACAATAGTAGGCTTGTCTGCAGTGTAAGTTTTGTTTTTCATAGAGCCTGACTGAAAAAAAAACTATATTAATTGATTGTTTCAGCCAATAGATAGATAGATTCAGCAGAAACACAACATTGACATGCTATTACCTTATGAAGTTGTTGTTGGCTAATGCATTTGCAAACAGTTGCCTATTTACACACCCACTCTTTTGGAGTTTCTGGCCACCTGGCAAATGTAAATCCAATATTTACTTTATCTCTGTTTTGGTTTCCACCAACTCCTGTGGGAAATATCTGCCACTTTTTCCGCTAAATGCTCTACTATGTTCACTAGCTAGTTGCTAACTGTTGTTTGGTGCTGTCGGTTTACCAAAGATTATTTGCTTTAAAAAACAACAACGCTGCGGCTACAGGACAACCTTGAGAGTCATGAGAATTAATAAAAAAACATTAAAGTTGCAGGCCGTAAAAAACAACAACAATCTGCTTAGAGATGCTAATTGTAATAAATGTACTAACATTATGTGTTCTTTTCCTCTCTGCAGGTATACCTATACCCTGTGTCCGTTCAATCAAGTCACACAAAAGAGCACGGCAGGAACAGAGGTCTCATTAGGGTAAGTACCTCAATCGCCTCCTCTTTAGTCTCCATCTATCTGTAAATTGCAGGAACGTCTGTCTGTCTGTCTGTCTTTCTGTCTGTGTGTTATGCGCATAGCTCTCAAACCGTTAGATTTCAAACTTGACAGGTGTCTTGCTACGGGCACGAGTAAGTGCAGTGCCAAGTTTGACTTTGTTTCGATTAGAAATGCAAAATATATCATTAAATATATAGGTAGAAGAAGCACACATTGGCTTTTGCCGCTCTAGCCGCTGGCCACTCCCCCTCTCACACTGAGGAGCAGAGACAGAGAGCAGCGGAGCTTTGGCAGCTAAAATGTGACATACACCTCAGACCCACAAAATGTGCAAAGTTGCACTACTTTGGACTGTCCTGACAATTCCCGAATTTAAGGACGTTTCAGAATCCCACACATGCAAAGCACAGCCAGCTACAGACAAGTGGCAACGAGACGTATTTGTATATGTGTGTCCGTGTTTGTGGGCGTGTTTGGGGAAACCTGCACATCACATGCAGACGCCACATGCAGAATGCTTTACAACAGCGGGGGGGACTCTTTTCCTGCTATTGTATTAAATTGCTGTGAGCTGGCAGAACATAATGTAATCTCTGAGATTATTCCTTCACAGCGCTGTGCAATGCGAGAAAATCTCAGAGTTAAACCGGGCAGACATAGCAGTTTTCCTCAGACTCGCCCTGGGTCGGGTCAATTAAGTCTACTGCTAACTTACAACACTAATAACATTACTGTCGCCAAAATACCCCCGTGAATCAAATCCATACTTCACCGTTAACCGTCAAGCCACTAAACCTGTATGGAAATGAGCATCTTTGCTGAAGTGTTAAATACGTTAATGATCAAACAACACGAGACAACATCTCTCTCTGCGTGCGCACACACACGCGGTCCGGTTCTGGTGGTTGATGAACGCAGATATGTGCTGATTAGCTCTCATAACGGGCCGGATGGGTAGCACACTGCCATGACTCCATGACGCTAATGTCCGATTACTCCACATTTTCATTGTGATATTTTGTGATTACATTCTGAATCTGCCCCGTTCTCTGTCAGGTAAATACAGTAGTACAATGTCTTCCTCTGATGTAGACGTAGCCTACACTGTAAGTCAGTAGTAGGCTATACAGTGGAGGTGCATATTAAGTGGTTTGGGGTCCTTATTTAAGTAATTTTGGGGTACAATTTGGTTTTGAAGAATTCTACAAGCAGCAATACCACAGGCCAAGCAATCGCCCGTTTCAAACAGGCACATTTTCAATGGGCACTGCACTAGTTGTTAAAATCCCAAACGATGACCAGCCTACTGTCCTTATGTCAGAGACCATGGAAATATTCTAAATGCAATACCTAATTTTAGGGCCACTTTTTCCAAAGAGCTTTACAACATTGTGAGTACATTGTGTGCTGTGACATTTAGGGCTGAGACCGTATGGATTTTCCTTCCCCTTACGAGAGTAGCAAAAGTTAGAGCGAGAATGGCAGGTTGACTTAAGTGAGTGACGTCAGTGCCCGTGTGGTCGCGCAAGGAGAGTGAGCGGTAACGGAGAGTAGCGTATGACTGCCGCTGTGAGGAAAAGACAGAGGAAAAAGAGTTGATGTAAAGTGAGTTAAAAGTGAACAATAAATCAACAAGCTAGAGCTTCTCGAGACATGGTGGCTTTATCTATTGTCAATACTGCTGGTCAAGTGAATGGTGTTACCCCCCAAAAAACATCTGCTTAAACCTTACAACATATATTGCAGCCATAGACTGTATAAAAAGATTGCAGCACAGTGTTTCCATTTCAGCTCATTGTGAGTCTTTACTGAGTTTTGCGGTCATTTAGAGCCACAATGGTTTCTCTCATCTCCGTTGATCCATTCCACAGACAGTTCAGAAAGCTCTTTTGTCAGTAAAGTAAAATATAAATAAAATAGTTTGCCGACAATGCCGAGTGCAGCCCGTCTAGCAGCTAAGCAGAGAGGGCGACTCGGCAGTTCGCTAACTTGTTGCTCTCTCTACCAATATAAGCCGCTCTGTTTTAGGCAACGAAACGTGCACGCAGGCTGAAATTCAACCGTGCCGTTTTATCGGGATAAAGCTATAAACAGAAGGAAACTGCGCTAGCTGCTAGGCTAATGTGCGATGGTAAACACTGCAGCTGTAACGTTGATGTGTCTACCTCAGCTCAGAACGGAGAAATGTCTTTGCCTTTCCTACCGTAATACACGGTAGGAAAGGCAAAGACATTTCTCCGATACAAGACATTACACAGGTACTCTCGCATATAGGCCTAATAGTCAACACGAATGGAATGTTATTATGTGTTGTGGAACATTGCGCTCCCTATCTCGCGAAAGGTCGGGAAAGTTTTATTTAGAAAACCTTGAATCCATGTAAGACACAATGTCATCAGACACAATCCATGTCATTAGAATCAATGAATCCATGTCAGACACAACGTGCACACATGTGCAGGCCAATGTTTTTTTGCGGTGATGACAGTGACGAGCTCAGACCCGCGGTAGGCGTCACGTGACCACGGTATTGTGGTAATGGGGTAACCGTCCCAGCCCTAGTGACATTTAGTGTTTTTAGCAGAACACATCCACACTTCTAATATGAAGAAAACATTGTCCTGGGTCTTTCATCACACAATAATTTTTAAATTGTTTGATTTATACTAATTAGATAAATTCACATGACAGCAGTTTTCATTTCATGAATGGACCTGAAACAAATCCCACCACAGCAGTCCTATGACAGCTCTTTAATCATTGTTGCAGTGCTCATAAGAAGTTACACTAAGACCAGTATTTGCCCTATTGATTTTTTTAAATTGTTATTTAATCTCTGTTAGGCTTCATACAACCTTTAATCAATTGCTAAAAGAGCTCTATTATAGTTTTAATACCTTTTGATCAATGACAAACAGGGGGCAAATTTCATATACTGCTGTGGTTGTATTTCCTCAGCCTCGAAGGGTTTCAGTTTCATCTAAAGGATTATGCTCTGGCCTTTTACCATCCCCTTGGGATTGGCTGTGTCTACTGCTGGACATTGGTGTGTATCAAAATGCCTATGTGCTATTAAAGATGCCACTCATTCTTCATAGACACAGACCTTTAGATGTCACAAGACAGTTTTTTTTTTATCTTCTCCAGGTGTGTTAGTATACTGATTGGAAGTGAAGTTGCTCTAAGAAAAAAGCAAAAACACTATCTATAGTATAACAGTAACTTTCTTGGTAAACTATGTGATCTTGATTATTTTCTACCTACTAAGTGTAGGCTGTCATTTAGCTGCCAAGTTTTGCTTCTATTATCCACCTTTTCCCATCTTCTCATCGTTGTAACATCACTGTCAAACAGATCAAGAAAAAAGTATAAACATCATACTGATGTTTTTCTTGTTTCTTTTTTTTCTTTTTCTCTACTTTGAATTTTAGATTTGAGGTGATAATTACGGGATGTCGCCTCGCTGTCCTTTTCCACTCTCATTAGCCTTAACCGTCAGTGATCCAACACTTTCCTAGGGTGCAATTATAGAAACCATTCCGTCAACATTGAAACCTCTCTGGAAAAAAAAGCTTTTATGATTTGCTGCAACTTCTCCCCAAAGAGGAGGACGCAATTGCAGTGCTGTTTTGTTGTAGCGGGCACATAGGCTAACAACTTGTTTTGTGACAATGTAAAGGCATAAATGACCACGAGAATTTGCGACAAAGTGTCAAAACATTTTGTCTCCTTTGAGATGCGATGCCATTAGGCTTGACTTAAAGTGAGACTTTAAAGATAATTCATTAGCAATTATCCCTTTCTGCACATGTAGTTTTGCTTTCAAATGGCAAATTAATTGGAATGTAAAGCAGGGCTGTGTTGTTTTTGCACCGCCACCTCCCACACTACCCACTCACTTTTGGAGCGGAAAGTGCAATGCTTCACCATGTTTTTAGCGCAGGAAAAAGGAAGAACAGAATGCTAACTGTGAGTAATGTAACCCCAGCGCTTCTGCCTGCCTGTCACTCATGATGGTATGGAAGGGCAGAAGGACCAAACAGAACCAGTGGTCAAACACGTTTCAGACTCATGTGAGTTGGTCACTCTGTTGGGAACAAAATCGCTGCCAAACAGAACTGGAGAGAAGGATTTCAATTATGGAAAAATGTATATGTTATCCACATGAAATGTTTTAGATAGGACTAATTAGATAGTACTGAATACAACAGAAATATTGTGGATGGCCATACTATATACTATACTAAAAATATATTTTTCCTTAGAGAGGCTAGAAGAATGTTGGATTTTACATTAATGGACAAATAATGCTAGTTTTTGTTTGATCACATGCAAACACAAACACCATATTGGTATTTTCTGGGTGTAGACAGGTGGTGCAACACTGTATAATGTACTATATTGTTTCCAGAGAGTGTGTTAGTGAATATATATGTGGAATGGTTTGGGGGAAGAAGGGGGAGGGGAGGTACATGAATCATAGCTTGCACGCTGGGAAAAAAGTTCATTTTTTATCCAGACAGACCATCAGTCAGCCCTTGCAGGATATGGCTGGGCCTCCTGATATCAATCTGCATGGAGGCATCCTCTTTCTCCCCAGAGGGGGTTAAGGGGGAGAGGGGAGTGTTTTGATTTAAACGGCAGCATTTATCACACCTGCTCCAGCATCCTAAAGGACAACCATGTGAGAAAGAGTCGAGGGGAGAGAGAAGGAGAAACAGCATTAACATGTGAATGAAAGTGTGAAGCTGGATGACATTGGTAATACTTGCTTGTACCATTTGGACTAATTTGAATTAGTTATGTTGCGTTTCTGCAGTATTAAATAGATGGTGTTGCTGCTGACTTTTGATTATGGCTCATGGCCAGCGCTCAGTTTGTGTATGAAGTGTGTCAAGGCTCATAAAAGTTAAAATTGTTCCCTTAGCCCTAACCTTCCTTCATGCTTGGTTTTGCAGCATAGTTGGCCTTAGACCATTAACTTTACAAATGTTCTTAAGGAACAATAAATCAGCCTGGGAACAGTTCCTTTTGTAACTGCCTGCTCTATATTGTGGCCACACACATAGCCATAAAAATTTCATAAGGCACAGTAGTCATACTGTATGCTCCCAATTATCTGTAAATGTAGATATTATACAACTCGTATTCAACTTCTGAATTCCAATGTCTCTGTTTTCCATTTAGCTTTTCTGCCTTTCGGTCTCAGCAGCTCAACCGCTTCCTGAAATGGCTATTGTAACAATAACATCAGCCATCATAATGATAAGAGTAGAAGAAAATGCTTGCATTGTGACAAACACCATCCCACTGTGACAGCGTCATCCATCTTCATAATGTCCCAACTACCCACTCCCACCCAGGGCAGACATGGTGGGTACAATGACAGGACAGCAAACACAGGGTTTACTAAATGCAGCCCACCTGAAACGACAAACAAATTCACACCTATGTAAATCAGTGATGTGCAGAAGCATATAGGCTGTGTGCTGTTTGTTACTATCTTGTGCTTATATATGTTATATATGAGCTTACATAACATGAAAGCATTGACTTTGCATTTCATTTGAGGAAGAAACAACACACACACACACACACACACACACACACACACACACACACACACACACACACACACACACACTGTACATGCAAACAGAACAATGATCTCCCTAGCATGTCACATTAATTTCCCACAAGCCTCCATAATATTGATGTGTTTCTCTGCAATATCACAACTGGAGTGTCTGTGCTAATAGTGATAGTAAATAATGATGTGTTGAAGCTCATGTTTGTTGACTGTCACAGGCTTCGATTCAACGTGGTCATTTCTGTGGCCGCAGTTTGTGGTGGTGTTGAGCAAAGTGTCCTTTGGTTAACCATATGGTTAGTGAGGGTCTTCTTGAAACCATTGCTGCTCTTTGCTATTGCAGTTTTGTTCTGTTCGACATATGATGATTGTTTTTAAACATATTTTCCCCTGTGCCTAATTACACAATGTTGTAGATTACGGCATTTGCAGTCCAGACAGCACCTTGTGTATGTTGCCTTGAAGTAGCAGCGCTGTGGCAATAGGTCTGGCAATGCGAGACTACTTTAAAGAAGACTAAAAGGAACATATTGGTATTCTTGTTTACTTTCTTGCTGAAAGTGAGATAAGAATACACACATATATATATATATATAGCTAAGTATGGAGCTACAACCATGGAGTTAGCATAGCTCTAGCTTTAAGACTGAAAGCAGGATCAAACGGCCAAACTGTCTCTTTCCAAAATTTAAAAATCTATTTACAAGCACCTCTAAAGATCACTAATTAGTTTTATCTTGTTTGTTTAATCCCTCAAGATTTGTGGTTTTGCAAGGATTATATGACACACTATTTTTTGGAGCAGTGATTTCCAGTATTTTTGCTAATCTAACCTCCTGACCCTATCTTTATACTTAATATTCTCATCCAACTGTCTGCAAGAAAATGAATTAGCGTATTTCCCAACAATTTTGACTAATTATTTTGAAGCGGTTATTGTCACACCTCTTATAGCTGACACAATGCTAATTTGTTTTCAGCTTAATATGACTCACTTTTAGGACTCGTTTCGCTGCTTAAATGTCTGGGGCAAAATTATGTTTTACACTTGCCAAGTGAAACGTCGCACAATCAGGTAAAAAGAAAAGACAGTCTATGTGCATACGAGACAGAAGAGTCTACAACCTCCCAAAGAGTCATAACTGAAGAAGAAATAAAAACTGCATGTTGTGTGTCTGTGATAACATGATAGGATTAAGAAATTTGTGTATCTACTGCTATTTATCATGATGCCCCCAACCTGTCCTACTAATATGTGACAAGGTTTAAGCAACATACAACTGATTTGTTGTTTTGGAAGGGTGCTTATGGGTCAAAAATCTGGGTTGAAAAAATAAAGGCTTTAATATTTATAACAGGGAACCAAAGCAGCATTAAACATAGGGCAACAAAAAAATAAAACATAACGGAGGAAAGCAAAGTAACAGCCTTTTCTTATTTTTAAAAATGAAAGTGAAACAATAACATAATAATAAACAACATGAAAATAATTGAATGCAATAACATTGTACCACTGTTGTGAAAATGAAAGCACAGAACAAAGGGAAATGTAGTTTCAAATTGTCATTAGCAGAAACAGAGTGTGCAGTAAACTGCAAATAAACAGGTTCATACTGAAGTGATACAATGAAGTATATAACACAAGACACCAGCAGCAGTTTTTTCCCCTAGTTACCAGTAAGTACCTAATATATAACTTTATTTTAATTTCTCTCAAATGACTCTAATGGCTTAAATACATGCAGCACCACAACTCACAGTCTATCAGTCTGATCCATTTAAGTTTTTAAGTCCCCAGGAAGTACATTGTCAACATCCAGTAATTAGCTCAGCGTTCAAGCCATTTCCTGCTAACAACCACAACAACTTTAAAAAACAAATCTTTAAAGTATGCCCCCACAACAGCGTTTGGCCATAATAACCTTTCACCATGAGCAGAAGTGCATTTGAAATATTTATGTGGCCCCTTTCAGAGTTAGCTTAGGATAAACACATGGAAATAGCTCCAGTTGCAATGATACGGAATATTCAGGACTCAAACAAGAACAAGAAGTATGAACTCAGAAACCTTCAATCTGTATATTAAGCCAAATATGTAATTTGTAAAATTGTAATTTATGCTCACATAAAGGCCAATATTGAGGAAAATGTAAGAAAAATGTAGATCAATTAAAAAATATATGTAAATCAAAAATGAATCTATAGACCTTATAAATGTGTGGTGAATCAAATATATGAACTGTAAGAAAACTAGCATCTCCATGCTAAGATGAAGCATATTTTCCGCTAGACGGAGCAGGGTGGGATGATTTTAATGCAGCTGCGGACGAAGCAGAGATCAGTTGAAAGGTCATTCGATGAGTTTTTGTTTTGGGACTCCAGGGAAATCAAGTGGCCACGCAGTTGGGGTCACAGGGTTGGCGTGTGTCGCCCCGCGAAGTTCAAGGAGCTTGGCCTTCTTTTGTGCTGAGGTCAAACTGCTCTGCACCGAGAGCACAAGGGGGAGTGGAGAAAAAGGTGAACAGCACACTCTGACAGTCAAAGCTTGGTATATTGGAATATACAAACCATAAAAGAACAATGGAATACCACAAAGTGAAGAAGATGTATGACTCAGAGTGTACACTTTTAAAACGGATTAGATACAATTATATCCGAGGAAAGTTATAAATGTTCTGTATTAATATTATGACTGAAGCAGATGCATGGGTTGTAGAGGTAGGCGGCGTGCTACTGTGTTACAGAGTCAAGAGAGAAAAGAAAAATTGTATTGTGAAACAAACAAAAAAAGCCTATTAGTGTTGTCAGTTACATCTGCATGTTCAGTATTCAAACCCACAGGTCTCCATTAAACTGCTTTGTTGAACAGTAGATTTTCAAACAGAAAACAGTGAAGAAGTGAGGTAGCCTAGCAACATTGAAACCACAGTGAATGACTGTGTATGCCCACTGCGAAGAAGCCAGGCAGTTAAAATGGCAGCACAGAGCAACCCCAGAGAGAGTGGGATGTGCTGGCCACCATGGAAAATTGGCTGTTTGTAGCAGTGCACTGTAGATGTACGCATGATGTTATCAGATCTGCTTGTTTGAGGTACATACAGACATGCATAACATTTTCTCACACCTGCTGCCAGGCTCACTTTAAAACCAGCGCTAGTGACCTTATATTGTTTTGCCACTATGCAGTTCTTGTAACCCTCTAAAATAAAAGATCTCCATATGTAACAGAGAAAATATTCCCCAGGTGCTGAGAAAAAGAGGTGGATGCCTCCAGGCTGCCAAAGTCCTTTGAGGGGCCTTAGCTTGAATGATCCAGCTGAGCAAATTTACTGGCACACGCTCAAGAAAGGAGGCTCTACTCTGTGACCATGGTAATATGGAAATATGTTCATTTGATCAATAAGAGTCCATTTCTCATGGGGCAGCTTTTTAAGTACTAAAGGAATGAACTTCTGACAGAGAACATATCATGTCTCTTCTGCTTTTAAGATGAATTACTGTTCACTTGTCCTTTTTTATGCATAAATAGGAGAAACACACTGTGGCTAATTATCTCGATTGGTGGCCATTTTATTGCACAGCAATCGCGAGGGAGCTGTAAGATTATTACTGTAAAACTACTCGAAGTCTCGAACACAAGCAGGTTACAAATAAGCACAAAGAAATTCAAAATCCACATGAGATTAATTCAGGGAATGAAACACTTTAAAACCTCTTAACAAAATAACCTCACGTATGGGTGGCAATTAATGGGCTAAAAATACAATCCGAATCTTTTCTGGCAATTTGACAATTTTGATATTTGACAATATTTTTCAGCTTTCACTCACTCTGGGGGTTCACTTTTTCTTTCTCTTTTTGTAAGGCAAATATTAGTGACATTGAATGAATGTGAATTTTGTGATGTTTGATGTTTACAGATCTAATAGTGTTTTTGAGAACTTAATCAGTGACAGCTCAAGAAGATGCGTCAGCCATGGGTTTCGCTTTGTTGTAGCCTAGCTACACACTTGTCTCATTTGCTTAAAAACACACGTCTGGAGGACTAAATAATGGTCTAAAAATGTTTGGATTATAGTGACACAATTGAGACAGCTTATAATGTAGGCCAATCTGTTGAACTTTTTGGCGTATGATCGACTGTGAGTGCTGGGTGCGCGACACACGAATGTAGCTAGGCTATAACAATAATAACGGCACAACATGGTGTTTTATCATAAATCCGTGGACATGGTGAGAAAGCTCTGGCCCTAAACATCCAAGCTCGGGTGCAAATCAATCAGTTGTGGAAAGAAAACAAAACGTCTCGCACCGTGCTACTAACAAGCTAACATTCGTCGCTCGTCGGTTAGAATGGGCAAGTGTCTGAAGGTCTGGCCAGAGATGCGGACGAGGCTGAGAGCAATGTGGCTGAGGTTGCACAATAAGCGGATCGGCGTGCTAGTCAGTCTAGCGCTAATGAAACAGGGGAGCTGGAAGACCCGTCACCCGCCTGCCGGTTCCTGATCAGCTAGCAACGGAGAGAGGGTTGTGAATAAGACAATGACGGTGGTGCTCCACCTTTGGTAGGGTATGTTTGAAACGCAGCCAACATGCCAACGCATATTTGACGGTATCACCCAGATGTGCCGATCACCGGGGTGAGAAAAAATAAACCGGAGCCCAACTTTTTATTCCCGCTGAATTAAGCAGCCTTTAGATGCATAGCAGGACGGGATGAAATAATCACTGAAGCAATTGTCATTTACATTGGCATATTATATTACATTATATATTATCTTATTTAGACTAGCTGGAACTAATTGTGACACCTCCATAATGGACACGTTTATTTTTTTATCATCCTATTTATTTTGTTTTTTTAAGTTTCATAACATAAGAGCGATTCATGTAACAAATACAAAATTATTTTATGTTATTAGAGTACAAACACGCCTTACGAAGCTATTGTGAACTAAATATAATTGTTGAGTATTATAATAAAATGTTTTAAAATTCAGGTTACATTACCTGGTAAATCATTCTTTTCTCAGGTCTAAGATCCACACAGATTTTTCATTATATGGCTGTGAAGTTGGCATTAAATTTCATCCTAGGTCTTAAAAAGTCTTAAATTTAACTTGAAGAATCCTGGGGGTACCCTGTTAAACCGCACCGAATGCAATTTATTATCCCGTCTGTTAAGACGTGTCCACATTCTTTCACAATTCGCGACGGAAGGTTTTGACTGACCCTGGATTTCCACCGAATGCAGAACGGCTGCGAACCGGCTCCGCTGCGTATGCCAGAGTCGCAACGCAGCCGTTCCGCAGTCAGTGGAAATACACACATTGACTTTAATGGAAACCTATTGACTCCGCCGCCGTTCCGGAGCAGATCCGCAGACGTTCCGCAACCGGTGGAAATTGGGGGTGAGTGTTTGTGCTATGACGCACAGACAGCCTTATAGCCTGTTTTGGTTACACTTTTAACGACAGTAGGTTATGGCTGTATGTTGACATAAAATAATCATGCAATTCAAATAGTCAACTTATAACTTTGCTATAAAATATTATTAATTTATAGAACAAAACTCGGAAACAGTTTTAAGGATATGACGCAGATTACACCGTGGTCACGTAACCGGTTCCTAAAAAACAACCAAGTCTCTTGCCGTTCCTTGAATTTGTCTGACAATCTTGGCATCGGCCCTTACCGAGTTCCCGTATATCATTGTTTTCCAGATATGCATTTTCGTTGGTGTCTTTGTATAAATTACCCTATTTCTTCACATTTGGTTATTTGTTTCCTTCTGGTTTAGTTCCAGCTGCATGATAGAACACACTCACTGTGAATTCTCACCGACTGGGCTCAGTTGGACATATACACTCCTCGTACTAGGGTAGCAGCCGTGCAGGCGCACATGAGAACGAGCGTTAGTCCTGTACCTGGAAAATAAAAGCCTCTTATTTACGGGACCGGTCTGAGAGACCTCCAGCTTACAGCGGGGTCTCTGAGCATGACTGGCCGAGCGACGAGCTAGCGGCCGGGGCAGGCGCCTGCTGGCTGTCGCCTCACTTCATGGAGCTCCTCAACTCCAAAAACTTTGAAGAAAATTGTCAATTCGGCATCAATTTTCACAAGACTGCCTATATTCGAAATCTAAACAGTTAATTTCTCGCCTAAAACGTTGTCAGAAGTGAAATTAGTGATGAATAAGATGGCGAAAATTGTTAAAATTGTCCCATTGTTGGTCTGTCTGTACCGGAAACCCGACCCTCGTTGACCTAGATTCATATGCTGAAAAGGGAAAAGACCCTGCCCTGAAGTAGGAGCTGAAAGAGTCACAGGAACTGCGGCCAGAGGGACTTAAAAATCCCCAAATTGGTCCAGTCGGAACACAAGAAAAAAAGGGATCTCTGGATTTTATGTTCTAGGAACTGCAAAAATCCCTCCAGTCAGAAAGCGGCTATAGTGCTAGTGTTCTTAATGCATTGTATGTAGGGCTGCAACAACAAATCGATAAAATCAATAAAATTTGATTATTAAAAAAGTTGTCAACGAATTTCATTATCGATTCATTGTGTCGTGCAACTATTACGGCACTCAGTCGCGGAGATAAAAAAAAAAAATGATTCGAGCGCGGAGCAGCGCAGCGCGAAAGAAAAGAAAAAAGAGCAGAGTGGGGGTAGAGGAAATACGGAGAGAGACCGAAGAGACCCGTAACGTTGTTCTGAAACACAGGGAGGAGGCAGAGAAATCAGTACGACCTAAGTCATCCAAGGTGTGGGAGCATTTCACACTAAATAAATCGAAAACGTGTTAATTGCAAGATAAGCAAAAGCGACATGGCATGGGCGCACCACGGTGATGATTCAGCACCTAACACGTAAACATGTTGGAGTCCTTGATGAGGAGGAAGGGAATTCAGCAGCAGGGTAAAGTCACTACAGAATCCTACTGTGGTTCCGTTTTGAAGTGAGGAACGTAGCGTCTTTCCCGTAGCTCTTCTGGTGCTGGTGTGGTGTTTACTTGTTATCTAGCTTGACGAGCATGACAAGCTAGAGTTAGCTCGTTAATAACAATAGTAAGGTTGTGCAAGCTAGCGTTAGCTCGTTAATAACTAGTAAACCAGGGGTGGTATATAAGATAAGACACATTTTTAATCACGCGCCCTTTTTGGCCCATTCATTTTTCAATCTGTTATCATGTATATATTCTGTGCTTTGTCCCGTATCAGTTATTGTTGACAAATATATGTGTGTGTGTGTGTGTGTTGTACTTTTTAATTTCATTTTAAAGTTCTTTATAGCAGTTGGGCATCTTAAGCTGTGTTTAAATGTGGTGTATAAATTAACTTAACTTGCACTTACTACAATGATGGTAATAATTTAATGAATAAGCTTCAAGTGTGTGTGTGTGTGTGTGTGTGTGTGTGTGTGTGTGTGTGTGTGTGTGTGTGTGTGTGTGTATCTGCTCTTTGGGTTACTTACCTTTACACAACTATTAACTAAAACAAACTAAAAAAAATAATCGACAAGATTAATCGATTATTAAAATAATCGTTAGTTGCAGCCCTAATTGTATGTTGTATCTTGCTATTCTGATTTCATTTTCACATGTTTAAAACAAACAAATCACATTACCTTTTAAGTAAAATTACTAATGGGTGTTTGTTGCTTTACTCTCCACTTCTTTGCTCTTTTACTGTGCCTACTTAATAAGTGGAGTTATGCTCCCTTTTTTTTTTTTTTACATTTATTTTACACACTCACGCCTATATTTGTGTTCCTGAGGTGTTTATGCTATATGGCCCCTGAACCTAAGAGCCCACACTTTATCTGGCAATCAAGGCAAGGGGTAATGACTCGTGTGTCTGAGGAGAGGGTTAAAGTGGTAAGGAGTGGAGGGTGGGAGGAAGCTGACATTGTGAACCCCTGATGGCCTTTCTGCTGGGTAGCCATGGCAACATCTAGCCCTCGTTAATGAGGCACAAGTGAGCTATTAACAGAATACTGATTCAGGTTTGACATCAGCCCTGATTCATATCTATCAGGAAGTGTTGATGAAATATGCACCCTGAGTTTGTTTTATAACTGCAAATAAAATGTTCTCGGTGTTCTGTTTATGCAGCGAATGCAAAACGAAATGTGCCATGGATGTAACTCACTGATTTAGAGTAATTATGTGGGTCAACGTGCGTTTACCTAAGAAAACTGGCCAAAAAACATGCATATGCAGTCTTCAATTGACCTGTTGAAGATTGCAAAACAAACAAAAAGATTTATAAATGCCATCTTTGTTTATCAGTCATATAAAATGAAGTGAAAGCAAAGCCCTGACTGAGCATGTGCCCTTCACATGTTCCTAAGCGTATGAATTATTTATTGAGTTGCTGGGCGCAATTGGTGGTAGGAGGGTGAGAGGAGCATCACTGACTGGCACAATAATGATGGCGTCTGGGCTCATCTCAAAACACAACACACATCTCTGATTGGTGACCTTACACGAGTGGCAGAGGTTAGTTATGCCTGGATGCCTGGAACTGCTTAGTTATGAGAGCACTGCTTCACCGAATCCAAATTAACCAGCAGCTCCCAAATTGCTCTCTCTACCTGCCTTTGCGGCGCACCGTCTCATGCTGTAAATGATTAGCGCATTAACAGCATAGTGAGGGGACTAACTTGCTGCTCCAGACCTCTTGTTAAAGCAGAGAAAAGCATAGCTGTGAGGTATAATTCATTGCAGTGGCAGCTAATGAGTGGATGCTACAGTGGGAAGGTGATGCTAATAAGCACAGACTTAACACCATCTTAACAGAGGTTGGGATTCAGTATGAGGAGCTGATGCTGAGTTGGCACATCCGATCATTGACAGTTGCTGCAAATGAATGGAGTGTATTTGAAGGACCCAGCTTGATGTTTACATTTTGTCATAACAGAAACTGATGAGAGATTCCTCAAGAGCTGGGTATTATTTAAACTTTTTTAATACTATACCTAACAACCATTTTTGACTTTGATATTCAGGAATATTATATAATTTATTTTTAAATGTATTTCTCATTCACTTTTAAGTTTCCAATTATGGCTAAATTGTATAAATTCAAGATAAGTCTTTTATGTTTTCCTGCTGCCATGAAAGCTAATCCAGTTAATTCAGAATTTGTACACCATTTGATCTTTAGAATCTAAACCTATTTTTGCATCACAATGCATGGTAGTAGGACAATTTTGGCTCTAAGGGAGTAAAAATTCTTAAAATAGAAAATAAAATGACCAAAATTCCGATCTACAATGAGGAATGATTAGCAAGCAGTCAGTGTCTGTTTTCAGTACATTACAGTTGCCATACTCAACACATTTCGGGAAAATATTTCTTTACACGCTTTACGTATGAATGCAAACATGTTTCATACATGAATATACATTATGCAGGCAGCTTGCTCCTAAGCATGAGAAGCAAGACATTCAGTGGAGTTTACAACTTTCTAATGTCTACAGACATACAAAGAAAATCCTGAGGGCAAATGAGCAAATTTATATTCCGTTTTCTTGAGACACAGACATACCAAACGGGGCCACCATTGTGTTCTTTTTCCCCTGTGTTTTTTTCATCCAGTTTCTCTCCAGTGAAGACCCAGGGTCTCGAAACACACACAAAAATACACAGACACACATCAAGATATGAACAAATGCACCTTTGGCCAAGATTTTTCTCTCCACTTTCTCAGTATCTGCGGGGTGTTTAAACACCAGAATAGAGTTGTCTAAATGATAATTGCTTCTAAAAGGTTGATTTTTGGCTATATCAGAGGAAGTAACTAAGAGAATTAAGAGATTCATGCTGCAATGAAGTTTGAAACAGAATCACTGGCGACGTATCGTTTTAAAAGAAATAAGAGGAGCTTATATCAGCTCAAGCCATTAGCAGAAGAAGAAAAAGAAGCTAATAAGCGTTTTTAATGCTATTTATTCTTAATGAGGATTAGATTATAAAAAAGCAGTACAACAATACAAGTACTCTGAGACCAATTTTGTCATAATAGTTACAAAAAGCATTTTACATGTTCTTAAAAAAAAGTTCTTGAATATATTATATACAGTAGTATATCCATGATTCTTTAGAGCTTTATTTAGTCCTTCAGTAAACCTTGCTTTGAAGGCATCAAGAAGGTGAAACTGCAATTTTAATAGTATTTTCGCGGCTACTGGATGTAAATGACATCACAACTCCATCTGCTATTCTGTGTGTCAATAGAAATCAAACATTAGTGATTCAGAGAGAAAATTAAATCACATCGACTCCCTAATGTGTGCAGTTAGAGGTGTGTCTGTGTTCTGCGCGGCCCTCCATTTTACCCACAATGCAAAGCAAATGTATGGATAATAGGTTTAGCTGGCTAGAAATGCTGCAATTACAGGTTTATCTGTGATGGAAGGAGCATGTTATGGCATTAGCGGAGGCCAAACAAAGATTGAATTATAACCAATATATCTGAAAATAAGAATCTCCAGGTTTCAAGCCTTAAAAGGAGCATGCGTTCAATATCATCCATCATTTATCATTAAAAGGAAGTCTGCATTTCTGGCCCCTCCCTTGTCTCCATGTGGTTGGAAATGGATTTTCTACAAAAGCGAAGATGCAATTTACTCTCTGCTGCCAATGTTAATCTATTTACATACTTTAATTATGTTCATTCGTGCTATTGTATTGGACTGAAACGAGCAATGTGTCTGCTTTCCTTGTTCTACTACTGAATATTTGAGTCCTGTTTGTACAGTATAGTAGTAGTTGGGTGTGTACAATTGTGTTGAGCAGGCAAACAGGATTCCCGTCTTGGGTGCAGCAGATAAGCGGCCATGTTTTGAAGGAAGAAGGGGGTGGGAGTGCAATTTCCAAATTTGAGTTGTGCTATCTTGTCAGCCACAGGGTCAGACTTACATATAGTAATGTTTATGCACCCCGGTGCCATGCAATTAAGCAATAAGATATGATGTTTTTCAGAGGTGTAAATAACGAGCTGTGCACTAGTCACTAGGTGCTAACTGTAGAATGACCAGCAAATGTTAAATTCAGGTAGGTATTATTACAGGGAATGATCTGTCAATAGGATTTCATCTTGTGACTCCTGTGAATCCAAATGACTGGAGTGTGTTTGCCACATCTCAGTGATAACTTAAGCCTAATTGATAGAGCCTACACTGCCTCCTGGGGCACAGGAGGGCTGACAGAGTGAGAAGGGAGATTAAAGAAGAAAGTGAACAAAGGTGAGGCAAGGAATTGAGGTGTGTGCTTGTGATGGGGTGGTATGGCAGACTAGGATGCATGAAGGTGATGCGCATGGGATCATTGGTCAACTAGCAGCGAGAGCCAGAGCACTGTCACTTTCTCCGCTTGCCATGTCTGCTGGGCCTGACAGCAATCCATTTGAGGGCCTCCTGGTACTAACAGAGTGCTAAAACCCAATCAAACAGGCTGGAAGGAAAAGGCGAGACGCTCTGGCCCAGCCGGCTTCCACTTGTGTGAGCAATTCACCTCTGACTGACCTATTCAGGCATCTTAAATAAGCCATGCACATCATAGACGGCAGAAAAGCCACCTTCAGGGACCTGAAGACAGCCATCTGTCTGTAAAAGCTGGAGAGTGCTTTTTAAAATCAAAGAGGACTCCCATGTTTGCCCTCATCAAGGTCAAATGATAAAGAATGGTAAAGAAATACCGAATGAAATTCTGTTGTTGGACACAACTTAATACAACCAACTAGAGTATGCTTTTTCCTACTTCCTCCCACGTTCCTCTATGTCTTGTACCTATCACCTAAGATTTATAGTTGCAATTTGTTGTTTATGGAAAAAACGCAGTATCAAATTTTAATTACATATTAATTTGTTGAGCTTTAGAAAGAAAATACAGGTATTATACTATTATATCCAAATAGCACAATATACTATGAGCTCAGTTACGGAAGTAATAAAAATATCATAATAGGCCATGAAATATAGAAGATTAGCTTCCATAATACTAAAAGCCATACTTAAAGAATGCAGTAGATCTTGCTACTTTAATCCCATGTGGAAAGGTCAGTGTAGGCACATTGATCAAGTGTTGTGCACTTGTGACAGAGTTGGCACTGGTGAGAAAAGCACTTGAGCAGATTAAAAGAAAAAAAAATTGAATTTATAGCTTTTTGTAGCTCTTTCTCCAGAATGATTAACAGAACATTGACAAGCTGTTTACAAAAAAGGCTTGCAGACCATCAGGTCATAATTTCACTTCCCTCAAAGTGAAAAGATTGATTTCATTAGTTGTTCTCTGTTCTGAATACTTAACATTGCAGACAGAAAATAGTTGCTAGCCTATGTAGGGCAAGAGATCAGAGCAACACACACGTCAGTAAAATCATCAATCCACCATGCACCAAATGCAGTAAAGATTTTCCTCCCTAACAAGATTACAATGTTTTACTAAAACCAACACTCACCAGCAGCACGACTGCGGTTGATGCCACTTCAAAGAAGCTGCTCAAGTTCAACAAATGATCAGAGGAAGTTAGTTGGTGAAAGCGTAATCAAATGACATCTGTCAGTACTGAGAGCTGTGTTGGACACTGGCACCCTGGTTTGCTTTGGTTTTCATAACTTCCCTTGAAATGTTTGGTGAGAATGTAATTAGCTAGCAATGGGCAGGCAGAGCCTCATTTGAGATGGCCTTCACTGGCAGCATGTTTTTCTCCTCTCCTTCCCTTGTGTGGTATTGCATACATATTAACTCTGACAAAATGGTAATTAATATTTCCCCTCCATTGTAAAAGAGGAGAGGGGACTCGAGAGCACCGGTGCCAGGATTCAAAAGAGGGCACTGCCAGACTGGCCATCTTGCCAGTTTTTCATGTTTGCTGGGAGGAAGTGTTTTTCAATAATCCAATCTTGTGTTATTTAATAAAACAAATTATATGTTTCTATTTTTAATTTGTCCCAACAAAGAGAATTACAATTTGTTTGGCTTGACTAATAGACAGAAATTTTGTTTCCACATGCACTTTATAAAAATTAAAACTGACCATTTCTTTCTTATTTCAGGAGGTGGGGGATGTGGGTAGGAACACCAAAGAACCAGTACAGTCAGATGGAGTATGAGAATGGAGAACCCTGCTGGCAAGGAGGTTCACGCAGTACTACAGTAAGTACTGCATGTGTTTCAAACAAAACAATACATACATACGCGCAGTAGGCACACACTCTCTTACACTCACAGTAATGGGAGCATATGAGAGCACAAAGAGGCAGAATGAAGGAACTGATGAGAGACAAATGAACAAATGGTACGTACACACTGACAGACTGTCAAATAGACAGATGGACAGATGATACAGTAAAGAATGAGGGAACAAAAAGAAGTCGTTTGCACAGCTCATTAGAGACCCAACCTAAAAAGATGTGATACAGACCTCATTTGGATTTTAATTCATTATTGCAAATATGGACATTTTATGTCCGTCACCTTCCGCTTTCTTTGTGTTGGCATTCTAAACTTAAGTGGATTTATGAGGACTATGGTTAACTGCTCCTCAGATCTCTGCGGTAAATCCAGACAGCTAGCTAGAGTTTTCTGTTGCCCGACTAAAACACCTTTAAGCGTACACATTGCACAATTTCCTTCCCGAGGCTATTTTGCGGAGGCACTGTTGCTCCATCCAGTGCATCCTGTCCCAGAATGCTGTGTGGACTAGCCAGACCTTTCTCTGTAGTGTCTCATCTTAGGTCTGGCAATGCGAGACTGCAGGTTCTGTAAACTCTCAAAGAGTGGTTGAGGAACAAAACCTTCGGATGTTTTGTCTTATTATCCTACTAAAAAACGACATGCTGTATAAAGGGAAGGCTGCAAAACCTTTAGTGTAAAAATTGTGGAGGAAGTGTTTTGGAAATTGACATTTTGCTGAATTTAGAGATGTTAAGATGTTTTGTTTTCATTAACTGGGGAACAAGGGAAATTAGCAATAAAAGCCTGTATCTAAACCAAAAGCCTGAATCTCTGTGCCACTAAGGTACATAAAGGCCCCAGCCACTATTTGAGAATTTAGGATAGTTTGAAACTGTGGCAAAACTGTTGTAATTTGAACAAGGTGGGCCTAGATAAACCAGTCCTCACATACTTTTGACACACGACACTCTGGTGGTAAATAAAAATAGACCCTCTTTTTACATAAACCCAAGACGAATATTTAGCTACACACTTTAAAAAAACACTTCTCCCACCACATAAACCCAAATATGCTCTAGATAATGACTAACAGTCCACCTTACAAATAAATACAACTTAAGTTAACTGTACAGAGAGGCAATGCTTATTTCCAGAGGCACAATTTGAAGCCTTCTCGCCCAGTCTGCTCTGCATGCCTCATTTTGCAAAATGTGTATTTCAACAATGGAGAGTCAGTCAATCAGTAAAAGACATTCAGTCCTCATGGCCCACAGCCTGGCAAAACATGTTTTGTTCAAAGCCATATGATGGAATCTGACTTGCTTTTACCTCTCTGTCAGTCTACATTGGTTTTATGGTTAATGTTGCTCCGGTTGCATTCTCCTGCAGCTTACTCTTCTTCTACTCTTCTCTCTATTTTCCCAGCCTTCTTGTTCAGCCACTTTTATGATATCCATTTACATGTTTGTGTAAGAATTTACTCAATTGAAAATGTAGCACATTTAATCATCTTATTTTCTTTGCCTGGCCCCCGCTTCAAATCCGACTCCAATAAATGTCATTTGCAAATGTATGTATGTACGTACACATGCCATTCAGGGGCCCCCTTTGAAATGATTAAATTGAATTCCTTTAATTCAACCCCCTGGAAAACTGCGTGGCGAGAAAAGCTAAGGACTCCGGGGAATAAGCTCCCTAGAGCTAAGTTAGTAACAAGCATTTCTAGGACATGAGTGCACACAGATGGAAAGAGAGAGGAGAGAGGAGCTCAGTGTGTCAAAGGACGTCCCCCGGCATGCTAAAACTATAACAGCATAACTAAGAGCTGGTCCAAGGCAAACCTGAGCCAGCTGGTATATGAATCTGACGACTATGACGAGAAGCATAGAAGAGAAGGGGTGCCGTGTCTGTAGCTTTACACCCTCCCCCGCCCGTCTAGGCTAACGCTGCAACTCCTCACTCCCTAACTATACGCTTTATCAAAGAGGAGTTTACTCTTAAATGTGGTGACCGTGTCTGCCTCCCGAACCCAGACTGGGAGCTGGTTCCACAGGAGAGGAGCCTCGTAGCTAAAGCCTTTGGCTCCCATTCTACTTTTAGAGACTTTAGGAACCACAAGTAACTCTGCATTCTGGGAGCGCAGTGCTCTAGTGGGACAATAAGGTACTATGAGCTCTTTAAGATATGGTGGTGCCTGACCATTAAGAGCTTTGTAGGTCAGGAGAAGGATTTTAAATTCCATCCTAGATTTTACAGGAAGCCAATGCAGAGAAGCTAATACCGGATAAATATGATCTCTTTTCTTAGTTCTTGTCAGCACACGTTCTGCAGCATTCTGGATCAGCTGGAGAGGCTTAAGGGACTTATTTGAGCAACCTGATAGTAAGGAATTACAATAGTCCAGCCTTGAAGTAACAAATACATGGACTAGTTTTTCAGCATCATTTTGAGACAGGATGTACCTAATTTTGGCATTGTTACGCAGGTGAAAAAAGGCTGTTTTGTCTTTTGTTTTAAGTGGGTATTAAAGGATATATCCTGATAAAAAATAACTCTGAGATTTCTGACAGTAGTGCTGGAGGCCACGAACAATGTCATCCAGATAATGAGGTTGGGAGGTGTTTAGGGCCCAGCACAATAAACTCGGTGTTGTCTGATTTTAACATCAGGAAATTGTAGGTCATCCAGGATTGTATGTCCTTGCATGCTTTAGGTTTAACTAACTGACTGGTTTCATCTGGCTTGATTGGTAGGTATAATTGGGTATCATCCGCATAACAGTGAAAGTTAATGGTTAAATAAGTAAACTTAAAGTTAAACTTAAAGTTAATAATACTGCCTAGAGGAAGCATATATAAGGTAAATAGAATTGGTCCAAGCACTGAGCGTTGTGGAACGCCATGGCTAACTTTAGCGTGCCGGGAGGATTCATCGTTAACATGAACAAACCATGATTTATCTGATAAATAGGACTTAAACCAGCTTAGTGCGACTCCTTTAATGCCAATTAAATGTTCCAGTCTCTGTAACAGAATGCTATGGTCAATAGTGTCAAATGCAGCACTAAGATCTAGTAAGACAAGTATGGAGTCCTCAGGTTATCCAAAGTCAGAAGAGAAAACAATAATGAACAGTAAAAGCATCACCAAAAATGTCTATTATAAACATCCAACGCAGTTTGCAGAGTGACTTGACCTACCTAATTACTGTAGTTCTGCACAGTTTTCCTGTAAAATGAGGGATAATTGCCAACATTTGTGGTGCACTCACTTTCATGCCTAAAGAAAATGTCTTGGTTGGTTTGTTTACAACCTGTCTGATTGCGTTTTTGTACCTTTTGTACTTCTTTTTGGCAACATTGCAGTTTTTTCAGATCTCAGCAATTACTTTTCGTAAATACAAAATGACAGAAATTATTTTCTCAGACAAAGCTCCACAGAAGACATACACACATTTTTTTTAACAGGCAATAGTACTAACCACGATGAGTAAACTGATCGTCATCTGTAATATTGACAAGTAAGAGTCAAGACAGAAGTAAAAACACAAGCTGGAAAAGTTACATACCTGTAACCACACACATATAACCATAAAAAGTCTAAAGTACTGCCCCCAACACTGACCTATGGCTCTGGCACCTGCAAGTCAAAAAATAGAATACCCAGTAAGTATGCACATGCACATAGGAAAACACTTTGTCTCACTGAGCAGAATACACCAACTTAATACATTTGTGCAACAAGATAGTAAGGATAACAAAGGACTCTATTTGTAATCCAAGTACAGGGCAAAACCGAATCACCAGTTGTACCAGGCTGAAACTTACCTGTCAGCCCAATAATACCTGTTAAGTTCCCATCTCTCTCCCTCTCCAGGTGCTTTTGTTCGCCAGAGGTATTGTCTGCTCAGGATGCAGTGTGATGTGAGGGGTTGCTATGGAAACCCCCTAGAAGTACAATAAGTTGCTTTTTCCTTTCCACTCTCTTGCAGAGGGTGTCAAAGTCACCTATTAAAGTCATGACAGTGTTAATCATTGTTGACACGTGGGGAAAGCAGTGACGTCCCATAATGACACAGTGTCTCATAGTCACAGCATCATTGGATCTTGTAAGCTGCTTTGAAAATCACTTAAACAAGAGGTAGGACAGTCTCTTCAATCATCCTCCATTGGGTGATAAAACTGGCTTGGCTCTTGACTCAGGCTAACATCGGCTCTTCTCCCCACACCACCTCAACTTTTTTTTCTTTGTGCTTTTCTAGGTCACACTGACATGCGGAACGGAGACAGCCTTGAGATCGGTGAAGGAGCCCAGCAAATGCCAGTACATCATGGACTTTCAGACTCCTGTGGCCTGTCAGCCAGTGCTGAAGCAGCAGGGAATACACAGTGAACTGTGACCCCTTCCCTTACTGGCATAGCCTAGATTAATTTAGCCCGCCTTGGCTAGCCCACAGTGACAGGCTGGGGTCCTGAGGGTCCCCTCTGACATCTGTGTTGTCAGAACATATATACTTCCACACAAGTCTTGCTAAGGTCAGAATCAGATTTTCAGTAACACTGCTCCTAGACCACTTTAGTTTTCATGAAAAATTACAGTGTTGCTTAATTTCAACGTGTTAATATTTGAATAGACTTAGTTTACACAAGTATTCTTCACACTGCAGTCTATTCCTTATACAATTTTACACTTAAGGCGCTACAAGATTAGTATGTTACTACACTCCATTGTTGTCCCAAAAAAACAACATGCATCAATTGGCCACACTGTTGCACAGAATATGTTTCTTCCTTATGATGAACATGGCTAATGTTGTTTATTTTGAGTCTGCTGTAAATATTCACTCAAGCACCAAATGTGTATTAATCCACAGTTGAAAGTAGTCCCCAACAAATGCACTTTTTACTCTGAGCAACGTTTGCTAAAAACTACAGTGCCCAGCTGTTTTAGGAAAGTCAAAAAGTATTGAGAGACAAAGTAACACATTGTTGGTTTTGATCTTTTCAAGATTTTCAGGTGTTTTCTTGTCTTGTTGACAACAGGAAAAATACAAAAGAAAGTGAGCCTTATCCTTTAAATACTGTTTTCACTGCAATATATTTCAGTATGTTAAAGCAACATCAAAGATTATTTTGTACCTTAAAATAATGTTTCCAAAATTGTTTCAGTGGTTCATCAACTCGTAACAGGGTGAACGGCACTTCTGCATTCGCTTTGCGGCCCTCTATCGGCTATAACCGCACTATGCAAGTTTGCCAGATCGGGTAGTGGATCTCTAGTTCGAATGACACATAAGAAACTGTCATGGACAATTCCACTTCCAACCTGTAGGGGGACCGAAGAGGAAAAGTGCTTTGGTGTTGCTTTAATGCTCAACAACATTACTATGTAGATGGCTGAATAAATAAAGTGACATTGCTACCACTGTAACTGCTGTATCAAATAAAATAAAATTACTTCATACTTAATTTTCACCTCACTTAATTCTGCTTTTACTGTGTTATATCAACTCCTAAACATTTACACGGTAAAACATTTTAAGATGTTTTAAATATTAAAAAGTACAGACCTACAGATTCTAAATACTGTATTTACTTTCAGCTTTTATTAAGGATGCATTGTGTACTGAATATAACTTCCCTTTATTCTTACAAGAATCTGCCAGAGTTAGCAGTCTGCTTCTTACTGTACATGCTATATATGATGTTGTTATGTAACAGAGTGTGGGGTTTGTGCAGCAGGGCCCTCTGCTCATTAAGGGGGAGCTAAATTAGCTGTCAGATATCCAATAGGCACACTGATATTTTCCTACCCTGCTGGGGCAGCTGGGTGGCTGTGTGCCTGCTAGCAATGCAATAGCCTCAGGCTTTGTAGCCCAGGGACCGGTGTTTTTATTTATCTGGCTTCAGCTCCCATTCACATTCTCTATTTGATGGCGATTCTAACTAATTTGGTTTTCAGTTTTGTTTAAGGTGTCAACCAAGTGGGACAAAAGACATTTTTTAATGACATACCCAAAATGTCTCTAAACTAAACTATATTAGGTTTAGGTAAATGATTTGACTTTCGATTCTAAGTGGAACTAGATGTATTAATACAGAAAAATCTGACAACTCGCACTGTAATCATCATGTTTATCTTGCAGCTATAAGGCAAACACTCAAATCGATCGGCTAAACTAGCAAGACAAATACTGTTAAACTAAGTATATAATCCATTTTTATACCCCACCATCTCAAGGAAACGATATATCACTGTATATTTTAATCTCTCCGTCATTGAACATTACAGATATGCCAATGCTGATGTCAGCATAAAAAACACTGAACCTGAACAGGCTTCTAACTCTACCAACAGCTGGAAATGCTGCCAATCACACCGACAGTGTCAAGAGCAGCTCTCTGGTTAATATTGCAGAGAGCATTACTGGCATCTGGAGAGAACTTTAAATTGCATCATTGCCATATGGTGTGGTATGAAGGTGTCTCGTAAAGAACTTTTCCTTGGATAAACCTGCTCTCACAAAGGAACATTTTTGACAATCTGCAGGGTATCAACAACAAATCACACCATATGGTAATGATGCAATACAAAAAAAAGAAAATTCTAAAAGGCGCAGGCCTCTCCAGTCTGCTCTCCCGTCAGAATTATCTATTTTACAAATTTACAAACAATATGTCACACGAGAATTGCGATATCACATATGAAATTCCATCTAGCGTTAGCAGCCGTAGTAGCAAACAGCCAAAGTTATCTTTACTATGCTAGGTGCAACAAAACTGCAATGTCGATTCTAAATGTGCCACGTTTGTCATGACCTGTCACTGTGACAGTAAGTGGACTTTAAGGTGAAATAACAAGTGGATTGGCCATGCTGTTTCAATCAGTAAGAGGAATGACAAAAAACCTGAATGTATTTTAACAACTTTCTTGGCAAGAGGATGTATTATATCAGCATGGCCAGGCACAAGGGAGAAGGCTACTAACGTTACATTAGACAAGACACAAAGCTGTTTTCATGAAAAATTTACATTTACTTGTTAATAACAAACAGATGTTAAATCAGTGCCAATCTGGTCTATGTCTCCCGGGTCCCGTCGGGTTGAGGTTTATGTCCTACATTTCTCAGTTCTGCATGGCTCTTGGTCCCAGCTTCCAAATAATAGATGGGTCCAGTTGGTTCCATGTAGTACATTTCCCAGTCTTTTTGGCTTCAGGCAGATTTTTTAAACCCGTGACCTGTAGTGGGAACCATGTTAGATATTGATGTGTTGCTACAGATCAGAAAAAGGAAGGAGGGAGTTGTAGGAAGGAGTCAATAGGGAAACTGAGCACACACACACATTAGCACATACTTACAGCACACACCTCCATTCAGGACATGAAGGGGCAGGAAAGGAAAGTCTTTCCAGTTGAGCGTGGGCGTATTTGAGTGTTGACTCCAAATTGCTAAAAGGGCCCAGAGGCTTTATATTCCATTAAATCTCCGACTTAGCTTTGTAGAAACTAGTTCAAGGTACCTGTTCTCTGGACTGGGAGACAGCAGGGCCTTTGCCTGACTGACTGGTTGACTGACGCCCACCACAACCCAGCACCACTTTCACTCTTTTGGAGATTGTTTTTAGGCTTCCTCCTTTGAAGGGAGGCCAGTTATACCCTCAAGGCCAGTTATACCCATACTATACTATGACGTTTTTTGTGACTTTTTACGACAATGCTATACTATGACTTTTTTTTCGACATAATATACTATGACGTTGTTTCGACATACTATACTATGAGGTTTTTGTGACTTTTTTGACATACTATACTATGATTTTTTTTCGACATAATATACTATGATTTTGAGTCGACATACTATACTATGACTTTTTTGTGACTTTTCGACACGCTATACTATAAAGTTTTTTCTACATACTATACTAGGACTTTTTTGAATGACTTTTCTATGATTGTTAGTCGACATACTATGCTATGATGTTTTTGTGAATTTTTTCGAAATATTCTATTATGACGTTTTTGTGACTTTTTCGAGATGCTATAGTATGACTTTATTTGACATACTATACTATGACTTATTTTTGAATGACTATTCTATGATTTTTTGTTAACATACTATACTATGATGTTTTCATGAATATTTTGCAACTTTTTTCGACATAATATACTATGATGTTTTTTCTACATACTATACTATGACATTTTTGTGACTTTTTCGACATACTATAGAATGACTTTTTCCGACGTCGACTTTTTTCGACGTTGACTTTTTTAAATATTCTTTCGATATATACTATGGTGTTTTTGTGACTTATCGACATACTATATTATGAGCCTCATAGTATATATAGTATGTCGAAAAAAGTCACAAAAACCTCATGGTATAGAATGTCGAAAAAAGTCACAAAAACCTCATAGTATGAGGTTGTTGTGAATTTTTTGACATGTTATACTATGATGTTTTTTTCGACATACTATACTATGACTCATTTTTGAATGACTATTCTATGATTTTTGTTGACATACCATACTATGAGGTTTTCATGATTTTTTTGCAACTTTTTTCGACATAATATACTATGAGGTTTTTGTAACATTTTTCGACATAATATACTATGATGTTTTTTTGACATACTATACTATGAATTTTTTGTGACTTTTTCGACATACTATACTATGACTTTTTTGACGTACTATGACTTTTTTTGAATGACTATTCTATGACTTTTTAGTCGACATAATATACTATGACATTTTTGTGACTTTTTCAACATGCTATACTATGACTTTTTTTTGACATAGGTTTTTGTGACTTTTTCGACATACTATAGAATGACTTTTTCCGACGTCGACATTTTTCGACGTCGTCTTTTTTAAACATTCTTTCGATATATACTATGATGTTTTTTCGACATACTATACTATGACGTTTTTGTGACTATTTCGACATACTATACTATGACGTTTTTGTGACTATTTCGACATACTATACTATGACGTTTTCGTGACTTTTTTGTGAATTTTTTGACATGTTATACTATAACTTTTTTTGACATACTATACTATGAGGTTGCTGTGAATTTTTTGACATGTTATACTATAACTTTTTTTCGACATACTATATTATGAGGTTGTTGTGAATTTTTTCGACATATTCTATTATGACGTTTTTGTGACTTTTTTCGACATGCTATACTATGATTTTTTCTCGACATAGGTTTTTGTGACTTTTTTCGACATACTATAATATGACATTTTTTGTTTTTCGTTTTACTTTTTTTTTACGTACTATGACTTTTTTTGAATGACTATTCTATGAATTTTAGTCAACATACTATACTATGAGGTTTTTGAGACTATTTCGACATACTATACTATGACGTTTTCGTGACTTTTTTGTGATTCATTTTGACATACTATACTATGACCTTTTTGAGTTTTTTTCGAAATGTTACACTATGACTTTTTTTCTACATACTATACTATGAGGTTTTTGTGACTTTTTTCAACATACTATACTACAATCTTTTTTTGACATACTATACTATGATGTTTTTGTGACTTTTGTCGACATGCTATACTATGAAGTATTATCGACATACTATATTATGAGGTTTTTGTGACTTTTTCCACATACTATACTATGACTTTTTAGTCGACATACTATACTATGAGGTTTTTGTGACTTTTTTCAACATACTATACTATGATGTTTTTGTGACTTTTTTCAATATACTATACTAAAATCTTTTTTTGACATACTACACTATGATGTTTTTGTGATTTTTTTCGACATGCTATACTATGACTTTTTTAATGAATTTAGTCGACATACTATACTATGCCATTTTTGTGACTTTTTTCTACATATTATTCTACGACGTTTTTGTGACTTTTTTCAACATACTATTCTATGATTTTTTTCAACATACTATACTACGTTTTTGTGACTTTTTTCAACATACTATACTATGTTTTTTGTGACTTTTTCGACATACTATACTATGATGTTTTATCAACATGGTATACTATGATTTTTTTTCGACATACTCTATGAGGTATTTGTAACTTTTTCGACATACTATACTATGACGTTTTTGTGACTTTTTTCGACATGCTATACTATGACTTATTTTTGAATGACTATTCTATGATTTTTTGTTGACATACTATACTATAATGTTTTAATGAATTTTTTGCGACTTTTTTAGACATAATATACTATGAGGTTTTTTCAACATACTATACTGTGAGGTATTTGTGAATTTTTCGACATATTCTACTATGACGTTTTTGTGACTTTTTTCGACATACTATACTATGAGGTTTTTGTGACATTTTTCAACATGCTATATTATGACGTTTTATCGACATGCTATACTATGACGTTTTATCGACAAACTATACTATGACGTTTTTGTGACTTTTTTCGACATAATATACTATGACATTTTTATGACTTTTTCGACATGCTATACTATGACTTTTTTTCAACAGAGGTTTTTGTGACTTTTTTCGACATACTATAGAATGACTTTTTCCGACGTCGGCTTTTTTCGACGTAGACTTTTTTTATACATTCTTTCGATATATACTGTGATTTTTTTTTCCGACATACTATACTATGACATTTTTGTGCCTTTTTCAACATACTATACTATGACATTTTTGTGACTTTTTCGACATGCTATAGTATGACATTTTTGTGACTTTTTTCTACATATTATTCTACAACGTTTTTGTGACTTTTTTCAACATACTATTCTATGATTTTTTTCAACATACTATACTACGTTTTTGTTACTTTTTCGACATACTATACTGTGACTTTTTTTGACATCCTATACTATGATGTTTTTGTGACTTTTTTCGACATACTATACTATGACGTTTTTTTGTGACTTTTTTGACATACTATACTATGACGTTTTATCGACATACTATACTATTATGTTTTTGTGAATTTTTTCGACATGCTATACTATGACTTTTTTTTTACGTACTATGACTTTTTTTGAATGACTATTCTATGAATTGTAGTCAACATACTATACTATGAGGTTTTTGAGACTATTTCGACATACTATACTATGAGATTTTTGCGACTTGTTTCGACATAATATACTATGATTTTTTGTGACTATTTCGACATACTATACTATGACGTTTTCGTGACTTTTTTGTGATTTATTTTGACATACTATACTATGACCTTTTTGAGTTTTTTTTTCGAAATGTTACACTATGACTTTTTTTCTACATACTATACTATGAGGTTTTTGTGACTTTTTTCAACATACTATACTACAATCTTTTTTTGACATACTATACTATGATGTTTTTGTGACTTTTGTCGACATGCTATACTATGACGTTTTATCGACATACTATACTATGAGGTTTTTGTGACTTTTTTCGACATAATATACTATGAAATTTTTGTGACTTTTTCGACATGCTATACTATGACTTTTTTAATGAATTTAGTCAACATACTATACTATGCCATTTTTGTGACTTTTTTCTACATATTATTCTACGACGTTTTTGTGACTATTTTCAACGTACTATTCTATGATTTTTTTCGACATACTATTCTATGATTTTTTTCAACATACTAAACTACGTTTTTGTGACTTTTTTCAACATACTATACTATGTTTTTTGTGACTTTTTCGACATACTATACTATGATGTTTTATCAACATACTATACTATTATGTTTTTGTGAATTTTTTCGACATGCTATTCTATGATGTTTTTTCAACATGCTATACGATGATTTTTTTTCGACATACTCTATGAGGTATTTGTAACTTTTTCGACATACTATACTATGACGTTTTTGTGACTTTTTTCGACATGCTATACTATGACTTATTTTTGAATGACTATTCTATGATTTTTTGTTGACATACTATACTATAATGTTTTAATGAATTTTTGCGACTTTTTTAGACATAATATACTATGAGGTTTTTTCAACATACTATACTGTGAGGTATTTGTGAATTTTTCGACATATTCTACTATGACGTTTTTGTGACTTTTTTCGACATGCTATACTTTGACTTTTTCTCGACATAGGTTTTTGTGACTTTTTTCGACATACTATACTATGACATTTTTTGTGACTTTTGTCGACATGCTATACTTTGACTTTTTCTCGACATCGGTTTTTGTGACTTTTTTCGACATACTATGCTATGACGTTTTTATGACTTTTTTTCGACACAATATACTATGACGTTTTTTGTGTCTTTTTTCAACATGCTATATTATGACGTTTTATCGACATGCTATACTATGACGTTTTATCGACAAACTATACTATGACGTTTTTGAGACTTTTTTCGACATAATATACTATGACATTTTTATGACTTTTTCGACATGCTATACTATGACTTTTTTTCAACATAGGTTTTTGTGACTTTTTTCGACATACTATAGAATGACTTTTTCCGACGTCGGCTTTTTTCGACGTAGACTTTTTTTATACATTCTTTCGATATATACTATGATTTTTTTCTTTGACATACTATACTATGAAATTTTTGTGCCTTTTTCAACATACTATACTATGACATTTTTGTGACTTTTTCGACATGCTATAGTATGACATTTTTGTGACTTTTTTCTACATATTATTCTACAACGTTTTGTGACTTTTTTCAACATACTATTCTATGATTTTTTTCAACATACTATACTACGTTTTTGTTACTTTTTCGACATACTATACTGTGACTTTTTTTGACATCCTATATTATGACATTTTTGTGCCTTTTTCAACATACTATACTATGACATTTTTGTGACTTTTTCGACATGCTATAGTATGACATTTTTGTGACTTTTTTCTACATATTATTCTACAACGTTTTTGTGACTTTTTTCAACATACTATTCTATGATTTTTTTCAACATACTATACTACGTTTTTGTTACTTTTTCGACATACTATACTGTGACTTTTTTTGACATCCTATACTATGACGTTTTTTTGTGACTTTTTCGACATACTATACTATGACGTTTTATCGACATACTATACTATTATGTTTTTGTGAATTTTTTCGACATGCTATACTATGACTTTTTTTTTACGTACTATGACTTTTTTTGAATGACTATTCTATGAATTTTAGTCAACATACTATACTATGAGGTTTTTGAGACTATTTCGACATACTATACTATGAGATTTTTGCGACTTGTTTCGACATAATATACTATGATGTTTTTGTGACTATTTCGACATACTATACTATGACGTTTTCGTGACTTTTTTGTGATTTATTTTGACATACTATACTATGACCTTTTTGAGTTTTTTTTTCGAAATGTTACACTATGACTTTTTTTCTACATACTATACTATGATGTTTTTGTGACTTTTGTCGACATGCTATACTATGACGTTTTATCAACATGCTATACTATGAAGTTTTATCGACATACTATATTATGAGGTTTTTGTGACTTTTTCCACATACTATACTATGACTTTTTAGTCGACATACTATACTATGAGGTTTTTGTGACTTTTTTCAACATACTATACTATGATGTTTTTGTGACTTTTTTCAATATACTATACTACAATCTTTTTTCGACATACTACACTATGATGTTTTTGTGATTTTTTTCGACATGCTATACTATGACGTTTTATCGACATACTATACTATGAGGTTTTTGTGACTTTTTTCGACATAATATACTATGACATTTTTGTGACTTTTTCGACATGCTATACTATGACGTTTTTTTGTGACTTTTTCGACATACTATACTATGACGTTTTATCGACATACTATACTATTATGTTTTTGTGAATTTTTTCGACATGCTATACTATGACTTTTTTTTTACGTACTATGACTTTTTTGAATGACTATTCTATGAATTTTAGTCAACATACTATACTATGAGGTTTTTGAGACTATTTCGACATACTATACTATGAGATTTTTGTGCCTTTTTCAACATACTATACTATGACATTTTTGTGACTTTTTCGACATGCTATAGTATGACATTTTTGTGACTTTTTTCTACATATTATTCTACAACGTTTTTGTGACTTTTTTCAACATACTATTCTATGATTTTTTTCAACATACTATACTACGTTTTTGTTACTTTTTCGACATACTATACTGTGACTTTTTTTGACATCCTATACTATGATGTTTTTGTGACTTTTTTCGACATACTATACTATGACGTTTTTTTGTGACTTTTTCGACATACTATACTATGACGTTTCATCGACATACTATACTATTATGTTTTTGTGAATTTTTTCGACATGCTATACTATGACTTTTTTTTACGTACTATGACTTTTTTTGAATGACTATTCTATGAATTTTAGTCAACATACTATACTATGAGGTTTTTGAGACTATTTCGACATACTATACTATGAGATTTTTGCGACTTGTTTCGACATAATATACTATGATGTTTTTGTGACTATTTCGACATACTATACTATGATGTTTTCGTGACTTTTTTGTGATTTATTTTGACATACTATACTATGACCTTTTTGAGTTTTTTTTTCGAAATGTTACACTATGACTTTTTTTCTACATACTATACTATGAGGTTTTTGTGACTTTTTTCAACATACTATACTACAATCTTTTTTTGACATACTATACTATGATGTTTTTGTGACTTTTGTCGACATGCTATACTATGACGTTTTATCAACATGCTATACTATGAAGTTTTATCGACATACTATATTATGAGGTTTTTGTGACTTTTTCCACATACTATACTATGACTTTTTAGTCGACATACTATACTATGAGGTTTTTGTGACTTTTTTCAACATACTATACTATGATGTTTTTGTGACTTTTTTCAATATACTATACTACAATCTTTTTTCGACATACTACACTATGATGTTTTTGTGATTTTTTTCGACATGCTATACTATGACGTTTTATCGACATACTATACTATGAGGTTTTTGTGACTTTTTTCGACATAATATACTATGACATTTTTGTGACTTTTTCGACAGGCTATACTATGACGTTTTTTTGTGACTTTTTCGACATACTATACTATGAGGTTTTATCGACATACTATACTATTATGTTTTTGTGAATTTTTTCGACATGCTATACTATGACTTTTTTGTTACGTACTATGACTTTTTTGAATGACTATTCTATGAATTTTAGTCAACATACTATACTATGAGGTTTTTGAGACTATTTCGACATACTATACTATGAGATTTTTGTGCCTTTTTCAACATACTATACTATGACATTTTTGTGACTTTTTCGACATGCTATAGTATGACATTTTTGTGACTTTTTTCTACATATTATTCTACAACGTTTTTGTGACTTTTTTCAACATACTATTCTATGATTTTTTTCAACATACTATACTACGTTTTTGTTACTTTTTCGACATACTATACTGTGACTTTTTTTGACATCCTATACTATGATGTTTTTGTGACTTTTTTCGACATACTATACTATGACGTTTTTTTGTGACTTTTTCGACATACTATACTATGACGTTTTATCGACATACTATACTATTATGTTTTTGTGAATTTTTTCGACATGCTATACTATGACTTTTTTTTACGTACTATGACTTTTTTTGAATGACTATTCTATGAATTTTAGTCAACATACTATACTATGAGGTTTTTGAGACTATTTCGACATACTATACTATGAGATTTTTGTGCCTTTTTCAACATACTATACTATGACATTTTTGTGACTTTTTCGACATGCTATAGAATGACATTTTTGTGACTTTTTTCTACATATTATTCTACAACGTTTTTGTGACTTTTTTCAACATACTATTCTATGATTTTTTTCAACATACTATACTACGTTTTTGTTACTTTTTCGACATACTATACTGTGACTTTTTTTGACATCCTATACTATGATGTTTTTGTGACTTTTTTCGACATACTATACTATGACGTTTTTTGTGACTTTTTTCGACATACTATACTATGACGTTTTTTTGTGACTTTTTCGACATACTATACTATGACGTTTTATCGACATACTATACTATTATGTTTTTGTGAATTTTTTCGACATGCTATACTATGACTTTTTTTTTACGTACTATGACTTTTTTTGAATGACTATTCTATGAATTGTAGTCAACATACTATACTATGAGGTTTTTGAGACTATTTCGACATACTATACTATGACATTTTTGTGCCTTTTTCAACATACTATACTATGACATTTTTGTGACTTTTTCGACATGCTATAGTATGACATTTTTGTGACTTTTTTCTACATATTATTCTACAACGTTTTTGTGACTTTTTTCAACATACTATTCTATGATTTTTTTCAACATACTATACTACGTTTTTGTTACTTTTTCGACATACTATACTGTGACTTTTTTGACATCCTATACTATGATGTTTTTGTGACTTTTTTCGACATACTATACTATGACGTTTTTTGTGACGTTTTATCGACATACTATACTATTATGTTTTTGTGAATTTTTTCGACATGCTATACTATGACTTTTTTTTTACGTACTATGACTTTTTTTGAATGACTATTCTATGAATTTTAGTCAACATACTATACTATGAGGTTTTTGAGACTATTTCGACATACTATACTATGAGATTTTTGTGCCTTTTTCAACATACTATACTATGACATTTTTGTGACTTTTTCGACATGCTATAGTATGACAATTTTGTGACTTTTTTCTACATATTATTCTACAACGTTTTTGTGACTTTTTTCAACATACTATTCTATGATTTTTTTCAACATACTATACTACGTTTTTGTTACTTTTTCGACATACTATACTGTGACTTTTTTTGACATCCTATACTATGATGTTTTTGTGACTTTTTTCGACATACTATATTATGACGTTTTTTGTGACTTTTTTCGACATACTATACTATGACGTTTTTTTGTGACTTTTTCGACATACTATACTATGACGTTTTATCGACATACTATACTATTATGTTTTTGTGAATTTTTTCGACATGCTATACTATGACTTTTTTTTTACGTACTATGACTTTTTTGAATGACTATTCTATGAATTGTAGTCAACATACTATACTATGAGGTTTTTGAGACTATTTCGACATACTATACTATGAGATTTTTGTGCCTTTTTCAACATACTATACTATGACATTTTTGTGACTTTTTCGACATGCTATAGTATGACATTTTTGTGACTTTTTTCTACATATTATTCTACAACGTTTTTGTGACTTTTTTCAACATACTATTCTATGATTTTTTTCAACATACTATACTACGTTTTTGTTACTTTTTCGACATACTATACTGTGACTTTTTTTGACATCCTATACTATGATGTTTTTGTGACTTTTTTCGACATACTATACTATGACGTTTTTTGTGACTTTTTTCGACATACTATACTATGACGTTTTTTTGTGACTTTTTCGACATACTATACTATGACGTTTTATCGACATACTATACTATTATGTTTTTGTGAATTTTTTCGACATGCTATACTATGACTTTTTTTTACGTACTATGACTTTTTTTGAATGACTATTCTATGAATTTTAGTCAACATACTATACTATGAGGTTTTTGAGACTATTTCGACATACTATACTATGAGATTTTTGTGCCTTTTTCAACATACTATACTATGACATTTTTGTGACTTTTTCGACATGCTATAGTATGACATTTTTGTGACTTTTTTCTACATATTATTCTACAACGTTTTTGTGACTTTTTTCAACATACTATTCTATGATTTTTTTCAACATACTATACTACGTTTTTGTTACTTTTTCGACATACTATACTGTGACTTTTTTTGACATCCTATACTATGATGTTTTTGTGACTTTTTTCGACATACTATACTATGACGTTTTTTGTGACTTTTTTTGACATCCTATACTATGATGTTTTTGTGACTTTTTTCGACATACTATACTATGACGTTTTATCGACATACTATACTATTATGTTTTTGTGAATTTTTTCGACATGCTATACTATGACTTTTTTTTACGTACTATGACTTTTTTTGAATGACTATTCTATGAATTTTAGTCAACATACTATACTATGAGGTTTTTGAGACTATTTCGACATACTATACTATGAGATTTTTGTGCCTTTTTCAACATACTATACTATGACATTTTTGTGACTTTTTCGACATGCTATAGTATGACATTTTTGTGACTTTTTTCTACATATTATTCTACAACGTTTTTGTGACTTTTTTCAACATACTATTCTATGATTTTTTTCAACATACTATACTACGTTTTTGTTACTTTTTCGACATACTATACTGTGACTTTTTTTGACATCCTATACTATGATGTTTTTGTGACTTTTTTCGACATACTATACTATGACGTTTTTTGTGACTTTTTTTGACATCCTATACTATGATGTTTTTGTGACTTTTTTCGACATACTATACTATGACGTTTTTTGTGACTTTTTTCGACATACTATACTATGACGTTTTTTTGTGACTTTTTCGACATACTATACTATGACGTTTTATCGACATACTATACTATTATGTTTTTGTGAATTTTTTCGACATGCTATACTATGACCTTTTTTTTACGTACTATGACTTTTTTTGAATGACTATTCTATGAAATGTAGTCAACATACTATACTATGAGGTTTTTGAGACTATTTCGATATACTATACTATGAGATTTTTGTGCCTTTTTCAACATACTATACTATGACATTTTTGTGACTTTTTCGACATGCTATAGTATGACATTTTTGTGACTTTTTTCTACATATTATTCTACAACGTTTTTGTGACTTTTTTCAACATACTATTCTATGATTTTTTTCAACATACTATACTACGTTTTTGTTACTTTTTCGACATACTATACTGTGACTTTTTTTGACATCCTATACTATGATGTTTTTGTGACTTTTTTCGACATACTATACTATGACGTTTTTTGTGACTTTTTTCGACATACTATACTATGACGTTTTTTTGTGACTTTTTCGACATACTATACTATGACGTTTTATCGACATACTATACTATTATGTTTTTGTGAATTTTTTCGACATGCTATACTATGACTTTTTTTTTACGTACTATGACTTTTTTTGAATGACTATTCTATGAATTTTAGTCAACATACTATACTATGAGGTTTTTGAGACTATTTCGACATACTATACTATGAGATTTTTGTGCCTTTTTCAACATACTATACTATGACATTTTTGTGACTTTTTCGACATGCTATAGTATGACATTTTTGTGACTTTTTTCTACATATTATTCTACAACGTTTTTGTGACTTTTTTCAACATACTATTCTATGATTTTTTTCAACATACTATACTACGTTTTTGTTACTTTTTCGACATACTATACTGTGACTTTTTTTGACATCCTATACTATGATGTTTTTGTGACTTTTTTCGACATACTATACTATGACGTTTTTTGTGACTTTTTTCGACATACTATACTATGACGTTTTTTTGTGACTTTTTCGACATACTATACTATGACGTTTTATCGACATACTATACTATTATGTTTTTGTGAATTTTTTCGACATGCTATACTATGACTTTTTTTTTACGTACTATGACTTTTTTTGAATGACTATTCTATGAATTTTAGTCAACATACTATACTATGAGGTTTTTGAGACTATTTCGACATACTATACTATGAGATTTTTGTGCCTTTTTCAACATACTATACTATGACATTTTTGTGACTTTTTCGACATGCTATAGTATGACATTTTTGTGACTTTTTTCTACATATTATTCTACAACGTTTTTGTGACTTTTTTCAACATACTATTCTATGATTTTTTTCAACATACTTTACTACGTTTTTGTTACTTTTTCGACATACTATACTGTGACTTTTTTTGACATCCTATACTATGATGTTTTTGTGACTTTTTTCGACATACTATACTATGACGTTTTTTGTGACTTTTTTCGACATACTATACTATGACGTTTTTTGTGTCTTTTTTCAACATGCTATACTATGACTTTTTTTGACATACTCTATGAGGTTTTTGTAACTTTTTCGACATACTCTACTATGAGGTTTTTGTGACATTTTTCAACATGCTATATTATGACGTTTTATCGACATGCTATACTATGACGTTTTATCGACAAACTATACTATGACGTTTTTGTGACTTTTTTCGACATAATATACTGTGACATTTTTATGACTTTTTCGACATGCTATACTATGACTTTTTTTCAACAGAGGTTTTTGTGACTTTTTTCGACATACTATAGAATGACTTTTTCCGACGTCGGCTTTTTTCGACGTAGACTTTTTTTTTATACATTCTTTCGATATATACTATGATTTTTTTTTCCGACATACTATACTATGACATTTTTGTGCCTTTTTCAACATACTATACTATGACATTTTTTTGACTTTTTCGACATGCTATAGTATGACATTTTTGTGACTTTTTTCTACATATTATTCTACAACGTTTTTGTGACTTTTTTCAACATACTATTCTATGATTTTTTTCAACATACTATACTACGTTTTTGTTACTTTTTCGACATACTATACTGTGACTTTTTTCGACATACTATAATATGACGTTTTTTTGTGACTTTTTTCGACATACTATACTATGACGTTTTTTTGTGACTTTTTCGACATACTATACTATGACATTTTATCGACATACTATACTATTATGTTTTTGTGAATTTTTTCGACATGCTATACTATGACTTTTTTTTTACGTACTATGACTTTTTTTGAATGACTATTCTATGAATTGTAGTCAACATACTATACTATGAGGTTTTTGAGACTATTTCGACATACTATACTATGAGATTTTTGTGCCTTTTTCAACATACTATACTATGACATTTTTGTGACTTTTTCGACATGCTATAGTATGACATTTTTGTGACTTTTTTCTACATATTATTCTACAACGTTTTTGTGACTTTTTTCAACATACTATTCTATGATTTTTTTCAACATACTATACTACGTTTTTGTTACTTTTTCGACATACTATACTGTGACTTTTTTTGACATCCTATACTATGAGGTTTTTGAGACTATTTCGACATACTATACTATGAGATTTTTGTGCCTTTTTCAACATACTATACTATGACATTTTTGTGACTTTTTCGACATGCTATAGTATGACATTTTTGTGACTTTTTTCTACATATTATTCTACAACGTTTTTGTGACTTTTTTCAACATACTATTCTATGATTTTTTTCAACATACTATACTACGTTTTTGTTACTTTTTCGACATACTATACTGTGACTTTTTTTGACATCCTATACTATGATGTTTTTGTGACGTTTTATCGACATACTATACTATGACGTTTTTTGTGACTTTTTTCGACATACTATAATATGACGTTTTTTTGTGACTTTTTCGACATACTATACTATGACGTTTTATCGACATACTATACTATTATGTTTTTGTGAATTTTTTCGACATGCTATACTATGACTTTTTTTTTACGTACTATGACTTTTTTTGAATGACTATTCTATGAATTTTAGTCAACATACTATACTATGAGGTTTTTGAGACTATTTCGACATACTATACTATGAGATTTTTGCGACTTGTTTCGACATAATATACTATGATTTTTTTGTGACTATTTCGACATACTATACTATGACGTTTTCGTGACTTTTTTCAACATACTATACTACAATCTTTTTTGACATACTATACTATGATGTTTTTGTGACTTTTGTCGACATGCTATACTATGACGTTTTATCGACATGCTATACTATGAAGTTTTATCGACATACTATATTATGAGGTTTTTGTGACTTTTTCCACATACTATACTATGACTTTTTAGTCGACATACTATACTATGAGGTTTTTGTGACTTTTTTCAACATACTATACTACAATCTTTTTTCGACATACTATACTATGAGGTTTTTGTGACTTTTTTCGACATAATATACTATGACATTTTTGTGACTTTTTCGACATGCTATACCATGACTTTTTTTCGACATAGGTTTTTGTGACTTTTTTCGACATACTATACTATGACCTATTTTGAATGACTATTCTGATTTTTTGTTGACATACTATACTATGATATTTTCATGAATTTTTGTGACTTTTTTCTACAAACTATACTATGAGATTTTTGCGACTTTTTTCTACATACTATACTATGACATTTTTGTGACTTTTTTCGACATACTATACTATGATGTTTTCATGAATTTTTTGCGACTTTTTTAGACATAATATACTGTTTTTTTCAACATACTATACTGTGAGGTTTTTGTGAATTTTTCGACATATTCTACTATGACGTTTTTGTGACTTTTTCGACATGCTATAGTATGACTTTTTTTTGACATATTATACTATGACTTATTTTGAATGACTATTCAGATTTTTTGTTGACATACTATACTATGATGTTTTCATGAATTTTTTGCGACTTTTTTAGACATAATATACTATGTTTTTTTCAACATACTATACTGTGAGGTTTTTGTGAATTTTTCGACATATTCTACTATGACGTTTTTGTGACTTTTTTCGACCTGCTATACTATGACTTATTTTTGAATGACTATTCTATGATTTTTTTCAACATACTATACTACGTTTTTGTTACTTTTTCGACATACTATACTGTCACTTTTTTTTGACATCTATACTATGATGTTTTTGTGACGTTTTATCGACATACTATACTATTATGTTTTTGTGAATTTTTTCGACATGCTATACTATGACTTTTTTTTTTACGTACTATGACTTTTTTTGAATGACTATTCTATGAATTTTAGTCAACATACTATACTATGAGGTTTTTGAGACTATTTCGACATACTATACTATGACGTTTTCGTGACTTTTTTGTGATTCATTTTGACATACTATACTATGACCTTTTTGAGTTTTTTTCGAAATGTTACACTATGACTTTTTTTCTACATACTATACTATGAGGTTTTTGTGACTTTTTTCAACATACTATACTACAATCTTTTTTTGACATACTATACTATGATGTTTTTGAGACTTTTGTCGACATGCTATACTATGAAGTTTTATCGACATACTATATTATGAGGTTTTTGTGACTTTTTCCACATACTATACTATGACTTTTTAGTCGACATACTATACTATGAGGTTTTTGTGACTTTTTTCAACATACTATACTATGATGTTTTTGTGACTTTTTTCAATATACTATACTACAATCTTTTTTTGACATACTACACTATGATGTTTTTGTGATTTTTTTCGACATGCTATACTATGACTTTTTTAATGAATTTAGTCGACATACTATACTATGCCATTTTTGTGACTTTTTTCTACATATTATTCTACGACGTTTTTGTGACTTTTTTCAACATACTATTCTATGATTTTTTTCAACATACTATACTACGTTTTTGTGACTTTTTTCAACATACTATACTATGTTTTTTGTGACTTTTTCGACATACTATACTATGATGTTTTATCAACATGCTATACTATGATTTTTTTTCGACATACTCTATGAGGTATTTGTAACTTTTTCGACATACTATACTATGACGTTTTTGTGACTTTTTTCGACATGCTATACTATGACTTATTTTTGAATGACTATTCTATGATTTTTTGTTGACATACTATACTATAATGTTTTAATGAATTTTTTGTGACTTTTTTAGACATAATATACTATGAGGTTTTTTCAACATACTATACTGTGAGGTATTTGTGAATTTTTCGACATATTCTACTATGAGGTTTTTGTGACTTTTTTCGACATGCTATATTATGACGTTTTATCGACATGCTATACTATGACGTTTTATCGACAAACTATACTATGACATTTTTATGACTTTTTCGACATGCTATACTATGACTTTTTTTCAACAGAGGTTTTTGTGACTTTTTTCGACATACTATAGAATGACTTTTTCCGACGTCGGCTTTTTTCGACGTAGACTTTTTTTATACATTCTTTCGATATATACTATGATTTTTTTTTCCGACATACTATACTATGACATTTTTGTGCCTTTTTCAACATACTATACTATGACATTTTTGTGACTTTTTCGACATGCTATAGTATGACATTTTTGTGACTTTTTTCTACATATTATTCTACAACATTTTTGTGACTTTTTTCAACATACTATTCTATGATTTTTTTCAACATACTATACTACGTTTTTGTTACTTTTTCGACATACTATACTGTGACTTTTTTTGACATCCTATACTATGATGTTTTTGTGACTTTTTTCGACATACTATACTATGACGTTTTTTTGTGACTTTTTCGACATACTATACTATGACGTTTTATCGACATCCTATACTATTATGTTTTTGTGAATTTTTTCGACATGCTATACTATGAGGTTTTTGAGACTATTTCGACATACTATACTATGAGATTTTTGTGCCTTTTTCAACATACTATACTATGACATTTTTGTGACTTTTTCGACATGCTATAGTATGACATTTTTGTGACTTTTTTCTACATATTATTCTACAACGTTTTTGTGACTTTTTTCAACATACTATTCTATGATTTTTTTCAACATACTATACTACGTTTTTGTTACTTTTTCGACATACTATACTGTGACTTTTTTTGACATCCTATACTATGATTTTTTTGTGACGTTTTATCGACATACTATACTATGACGTTTTTTGTGACTTTTTTCGACATACTATAATATGACGTTTTTTTGTGACTTTTTCGACATACTATACTATGACGTTTTATCGACATACTATACTATTATGTTTTTGTGAATTTTTTCGACATGCTATACTATGACTTTTTTTTTACGTACTATGACTTTTTTTGAATGACTATTCTATGAATTTTAGTCAACATACTATACTATGAGGTTTTTGAGACTATTTCGACATACTATACTATGAGATTTTTGCGACTTGTTTCGACATAATATACTATGATTTTTTTGTGACTATTTCGACATACTATACTATGACGTTTTCGTGACTTTTTTCAACATACTATACTACAATCTTTTTTGACATACTATACTATGATGTTTTTGTGACTTTTGTCGACATGCTATACTATGACGTTTTATCGACATGCTATACTATGAAGTTTTATCGACATACTATATTATGAGGTTTTTGTGACTTTTTCCACATACTATACTATGACTTTTTAGTCGACATACTATACTATGAGGTTTTTGTGACTTTTTTCAACATACTATACTACAATCTTTTTTCGACATACTATACTATGAGGTTTTTGTGACTTTTTTCGACATAATATACTATGACATTTTTGTGACTTTTTCGACATGCTATACCATGACTTTTTTTCGACATAGGTTTTTGTGACTTTTTTCGACATACTATACTATGACCTATTTTGAATGACTATTCTGATTTTTTGTTGACATACTATACTATGATATTTTCATGAATTTTTGTGACTTTTTTCTACAAACTATACTATGAGATTTTTGCGACTTTTTTCTACATACTATACTATGACATTTTTGTGACTTTTTTCGACATACTATACTATGATGTTTTCATGAATTTTTTGCGACTTTTTTAGACATAATATACTGTTTTTTTCAACATACTATACTGTGAGGTTTTTGTGAATTTTTCGACATATTCTACTATGACGTTTTTGTGACTTTTTCGACATGCTATAGTATGACTTTTTTTTGACATATTATACTATGACTTATTTTGAATGACTATTCAGATTTTTTGTTGACATACTATACTATGATGTTTTCATGAATTTTTTGCGACTTTTTTAGACATAATATACTATGTTTTTTTCAACATACTATACTGTGAGGTTTTTGTGAATTTTTCGACATATTCTACTATGACGTTTTTGTGACTTTTTTCGACCTGCTATACTATGACTTATTTTTGAATGACTATTCTATGATTTTTTTCAACATACTATACTACGTTTTTGTTACTTTTTCGACATACTATACTGTCACTTTTTTTTGACATCTATACTATGATGTTTTTGTGACGTTTTATCGACATACTATACTATTATGTTTTTGTGAATTTTTTCGACATGCTATACTATGACTTTTTTTTTTACGTACTATGACTTTTTTTGAATGACTATTCTATGAATTTTAGTCAACATACTATACTATGAGGTTTTTGAGACTATTTCGACATACTATACTATGACGTTTTCGTGACTTTTTTGTGATTCATTTTGACATACTATACTATGACCTTTTTGAGTTTTTTTCGAAATGTTACACTATGACTTTTTTTCTACATACTATACTATGAGGTTTTTGTGACTTTTTTCAACATACTATACTACAATCTTTTTTTGACATACTATACTATGATGTTTTTGAGACTTTTGTCGACATGCTATACTATGAAGTTTTATCGACATACTATATTATGAGGTTTTTGTGACTTTTTCCACATACTATACTATGACTTTTTAGTCGACATACTATACTATGAGGTTTTTGTGACTTTTTTCAACATACTATACTATGATGTTTTTGTGACTTTTTTCAATATACTATACTACAATCTTTTTTTGACATACTACACTATGATGTTTTTGTGATTTTTTTCGACATGCTATACTATGACTTTTTTAATGAATTTAGTCGACATACTATACTATGCCATTTTTGTGACTTTTTTCTACATATTATTCTACGACGTTTTTGTGACTTTTTTCAACATACTATTCTATGATTTTTTTCAACATACTATACTACGTTTTTGTGACTTTTTTCAACATACTATACTATGTTTTTTGTGACTTTTTCGACATACTATACTATGATGTTTTATCAACATGCTATACTATGATTTTTTTTCGACATACTCTATGAGGTATTTGTAACTTTTTCGACATACTATACTATGACGTTTTTGTGACTTTTTTCGACATGCTATACTATGACTTATTTTTGAATGACTATTCTATGATTTTTTGTTGACATACTATACTATAATGTTTTAATGAATTTTTTGCGACTTTTTTAGACATAATATACTATGAGGTTTTTTCAACATACTATACTGTGAGGTATTTGTGAATTTTTCGACATATTCTACTATGAGGTTTTTGTGACTTTTTTCGACATGCTATATTATGACGTTTTATCGACATGCTATACTATGACGTTTTATCGACAAACTATACTATGACGTTTTTGTGACTTTTTTCGACATAATATACTATGACATTTTTATGACTTTTTCGACATGCTATACTATGACTTTTTTTCAACAGAGGTTTTTGTGACTTTTTTCGACATACTATAGAATGACTTTTTCCGACGTCGGCTTTTTTCGACGTAGACTTTTTTTATACATTCTTTCGATATATACTATGATTTTTTTTTCCGACATACTATACTATGACATTTTTGTGCCTTTTTCAACATACTATACTATGACATTTTTGTGACTTTTTCGACATGCTATAGTATGACATTTTTGTGACTTTTTTCTACATATTATTCTACAACGTTTTTGTGACTTTTTTCAACATACTATTCTATGATTTTTTTCAACATACTATACTACGTTTTTGTTACTTTTTCGACATACTATACTGTGACTTTTTTTGACATCCTATACTATGATGTTTTTGTGACTTTTTTCGACATACTATACTATGACGTTTTTTTGTGACTTTTTCGACATACTATACTATGACGTTTTATCGACATCCTATACTATTATGTTTTTGTGAATTTTTTCGACATGCTATACTATGACTTTTTTTTTACGTACTATGACTTTTTTTGAATGACTATTCTATGAATTGTAGTCAACATACTATACTATGAGGTTTTTGAGACTATTTCGACATACTATACTATGAGATTTTTGCGACTTGTTTCGACATAATATACTATGATTTTTTTGTGACTATTTCGACATACTATACTATGACGTTTTCGTGACTTTTTTGTGATTTATTTTGACATACTATACTATGACCTTTTTGAGTTTTTTTCGAAATGTTACACTATGACTTTTTTTCTACATACTATACTATGAGGTTTTTGTGACTTTTTTCAACATACTATACTACAATCTTTTTTTGACATACTATACTATGATGTTTTTGTGACTTTTGTCGACATGCTATACTATGACGTTTTATCGACATACTATACTATGAGGTTTTTGTGACTTTTTTCGACATAATATACAATGAAATTTTTGTGACTTTTTCGACATGCTATACTATGACTTTTTTAATGAATTTAGTCAACATACTATACTATGCCATTTTTGTGACTTTTTTCTACATATTATTCTACGACGTTTTTGTGACTTTTTTCAACATACTATTCTATGATTTTTTTCGACATACTATTCTATGATTTTTTTCAACATACTAAACTACGTTTTTGTGACTTTTTCGACATACTATACTATGATGTTTTATCAACATACTATACTATTATGTTTTTGTGAATTTTTTCGACATGCTATTCTATGATGTTTTTTCAACATGCTATACGATAATTTTTTTTCGACATACTCTATGAGGTATTTGTAACTTTTTCGACATACTATACTATGACGTTTTTGTGACTTTTTTCGACATGCTATACTATGACTTATTTTTGAATGACTATTCTATGATTTTTTGTTGACATACTATACTATAATGTTTTAATGAATTTTTGCGACTTTTTTAGACATAATATACTATGAGGTTTTTTCAACATACTATACTGTGAGGTATTTGTGAATTTTTCGACATATTCTACTATGACGTTTTTGTGACTTTTTTCGACATGCTATACTTTGACTTTTTCTCGACATAGGTTTTTGTGACTTTTTTCGACATACTATACTATGACATTTTTTGTGACTTTTGTCGACATGCTATACTTTGACTTTTTCTCGACATCGGTTTTTGTGACTTTTTTCGACATACTATGCTATGACGTTTTTATGACTTTTTTTCGACACAATATACTATGACGTTTTTTGTGTCTTTTTTCAACATGCTATATTATGACGTTTTATCGACATGCTATACTATGACGTTTTATCGACAAACTATACTATGACGTTTTTGAGACTTTTTTCGACATAATATACTATGACATTTTTATGACTTTTTCGACATGCTGTACTATGACTTTTTTTCAACATAGGTTTTTGTGACTTTTTTCGACATACTATAGAATGACTTTTTCCGACGTCGGCTTTTTTCGACGTAGACTTTTTTTATACATTCTTTCGATATATACTATGATTTTTTTTTTTGACATACTATACTATGAAATTTTTGTGCCTTTTTCAACATACTATACTATGACATTTTTGTGACTTTTTCGACATGCTATAGTATGACATTTTTGTGACTTTTTTCTACATATTATTCTACAACGTTTTGTGACTTTTTTCAACATACTATTCTATGATTTTTTTCAACATACTATACTACGTTTTTGTTACTTTTTCGACATACTATACTGTGACTTTTTTTGACATCCTATACTATGACATTTTTGTGCCTTTTTCAACATACTATACTATGACATTTTTGTGACTTTTTCGACATGCTATAGTATGACATTTTTGTGACTTTTTTCTACATATTATTCTACAACGTTTTTGTGACTTTTTTCAACATACTATTCTATGATTTTTTTCAACATACTATACTACGTTTTTGTTACTTTTTCGACATACTATACTGTGGCTTTTTTTGACATCCTATACTATGATGTTTTTGTGACTTTTTTCGACATACTATACTATGACGTTTTTTTGTGACTTTTTCGACATACTATACTATGACGTTTTATCGACATACTATACTATTATGTTTTTGTGAATTTTTTCGACATGCTATACTATGACTTTTTTTTTACGTACTATGACTTTTTTTGAATGACTATTCTATGAATTTTAGTCAACATACTATACTATGAGGTTTTTGAGACTATTTCGACATACTATACTATGAGATTTTTGCGACTTGTTTCAACATAATATACTATGATGTTTTTGTGACTATTTCGACATACTATACTATCACGTTTTCGTGACTTTTTTGTGATTTATTTTGACATACTATACTATGACCTTTTTGAGTTTTTTTTTCGAAATGTTACACTATGACTTTTTTTCTACATACTATACTATGAGGTTTTTGTGACTTTTTTCAACATACTATACTACAATCTTTTTTTGACATACTATACTATGATGTTTTTGTGACTTTTGTCGACATGCTATACTATGACGTTTTATCAACATGCTATACTATGAAGTTTTATCGACATACTATATTATGAGGTTTTTGTGACTTTTTCCACATACTATACTATGACTTTTTAGTCGACATACTATACTATGAGGTTTTTGTGACTTTTTTCAACATACTATACTATGATGTTTTTGTGACTTTTTTCAATATACTATACTACAATCTTTTTTCGACATACTACACTATGATGTTTTTGTGATTTTTTTCGACATGCTATACTATGACGTTTTATCGACATACTATACTATGAGGTTTTTGTGACTTTTTTCGACATAATATACTATGACATTTTTGTGACTTTTTCGACATGCTATACTATGACGTTTTTTTGTGACTTTTTCGACATACTATACTATGACGTTTTATCGACATACTATACTATTATGTTTTTGTGAATTTTTTCGACATGCTATACTATGACTTTTTTTTTACGTACTATGACTTTTTTGAATGACTATTCTATGAATTTTAGTCAACATACTATACTATGAGGTTTTTGAGACTATTTCGACATACTATACTATGAGATTTTTGTGCCTTTTTCAACATACTATACTATGACATTTTTGTGACTTTTTCGACATGCTATAGTATGACATTTTTGTGACTTTTTTCTACATATTATTCTACAACGTTTTTGTGACTTTTTTCAACATACTATTCTATGATTTTTTTCAACATACTATACTACGTTTTTGTTACTTTTTCGACATACTATACTGTGACTTTTTTTGACATCCTATACTATGATGTTTTTGTGACTTTTTTCGACATACTATACTATGATGTTTTTTGTGACTTTTTCGACATACTATACTATGACGTTTTATCGACATACTATACTATTATGTTTTTGTGAATTTTTCCAAGATGCTATACTATGACTTTTTTTTTACGTACTATGACTTTTTTTGAATGACTATTCTATGAATTTTAGTCAACATACTATACTATGAGGTTTTTGAGACTATTTCGACATACTATACTATGAGATTTTTGCGACTTGTTTCGACATAATATACTTTGATGTTTTTGTGACTATTTCGACATACTATACTATGACGTTTTCGTGACTTTTTTGTGATTTATTTTGACATACTATACTATGACCTTTTTGAGTTTTTTTTCGAAATGTTACACTATGACTTTTTTTCTACATACTATACTATGAGGTTTTTGTGACTTTTTTCAACATACTATACTACAATCTTTTTTTGACATACTATACTATGATGTTTTTGTGACTTTTGTCGACATGCTATACTATGACGTTTTATCGACATGCTATACTATGAAGTTTTATCGACATACTATATTATGAGGTTTTTGTGACTTTTTCCACATACTATACTATGACTTTTTAGTCGACATACTATACTATGAGGTTTTTGTGACTTTTTTCAACATACTATACTATGATGTTTTTGTGACTTTTTTCAATATACTATACTACAATCTTTTTTCGACATACTACACTATGATGTTTTTGTGATTTTTTTCGACATGCTATACTATGACGTTTTATCGACATACTATACTATGAGGTTTTTGTGACTTTTTTCGACATAATATACTATGACAATTTTGTGACTTTTTCGACATGCTATACTATGACTTTTTTAATGAATTTAGTCGACATCCTATACTATAACATTTTTGTGACTTTTTTCTACATATTATTCTACGACGTTTTTGTGACTTTTTTCAACATACTATTCTATGATTTTTTTCGACATACTATTCTATGATTTTTTTCAACATGCTATACTATGACTTTTTTCGACATACTCTATGAGGTATTTGTAACTTTTTCGACATACTATACTATGACGTTTTTGTGACTTTTTTCGACATGCTATACTATGACTTATTTTTGAATGACTATTCTATAATTTTTTGTTGACATACTATACTATAATGTTTTAATGAATTTTTTGCGACTTTTTTAGACATAATATACTATGAGGTTTTTTCAACATACTATACTGTGAGGTATTTGTGAATTTTTCGACATATTCTACTATGACGTTTTTGTGACTTTTTTCAACATACTATACTATGTTTTTTGTGACTTTTTCGACATACTATACTAGGATGTTTTATCAACATACTATACTATTATGTTTTTGTGAATTTTTTCGACATGCTATTCTATGATGTTTTTTCGACATGCTATACTATGACTTTTTTTTGAATGACTATTCTATGATTTTTTCTTGACATACTATACTATAATGTTTTAATGATTTTTTTGCGACTTTTTTAGACATAATATACTATGAGGTTTTTTCAACATACTATACTGTGAGGTATTTGTGAATTTTTCGACATATTCTACTACGACGTTTTTGTGACTTTTTTCGACATGCTATACTTTGACTTTTTCTCGACATAGGTTTTTGTGACTTTTTTCGACATACTATACTATGACATTTTTTGTGACTTTTGTCGACATGCTATACTTTGACTTTTTCTCGACATAGGTTTTTGTGACTTTTTTCGACATACTATGCTATGACGTTTTTATGACTTTTTTCGACACAATATACTATGACGTTTTTTGTGTCTTTTTTCAACATGCTATACTATGACTTTTTTTTGACATACTCTATGAGGTTTTTGTAACTTTTTCGACATACTATACTATGAGGTTTTTGTGACATTTTTCAACATGCTATATTATGACGTTTTATCGACATGCTATACTATGACGTTTTATCGACAAACTATACTATGACGTTTTTGTGACTTTTTTCGACATAATATACTATGACATTTTTTGACTTTTTCGACATGCTATACTATGACTTTTTTTCAACATAGGTTTTTGTGACTTTTTTCGACATACTATAGAATTACTTTTTCCGACGTCGGCTTTTTTCGACGTAGACTTTTTTTTATACATTCTTTCGATATATACTATAATTTTTTTTTTCGACATACTATACTATGACATTTTTGTGCCTTTTTCAACATACTATACTATGACATTTTTGTGACTTTTTCGACATGCTATAGTATGACATTTTTGTGACTTTTTTCTACATATTATTCTACAACGTTTTTGTGACTTTTTTCAACATACTATACTATGACGTATTTTCAACATACTATTCTATGATTTTTTTCGTTATACTATTCTATGATTTTTTTCAACATACTATACTACGTTTTTGTTAATTTTTCGACATACTATACTGTGACTTTTTTTTGACATCCTATACTATGATGTTTTTGTGACTTTTTTCGACATACTATACTATGACGTTTTTTTGTGACTTTTTCGACATACTATACTATGACGTTTTATCGACATACTATACTATTATGTTTTTGTGAATTTTTTCGACATGCTATACTATGACTTTTTTTTTACGTACTATGACTTTTTTTGAATGACTATTCTATGAATTGTAGTCAACATACTATACTACGTTTTTGTTAATTTTTCGACATACTATACTGTGACTTTTTTTTGACATACTATACTATGAGGTTTTTAAGACTATTTCGACATACTATACTATGAGGTTTTCGTGACTTTTTTGTGATTTATTTTGACATACTATACTATGACCTTTTTGAGTTTTTTTCGAAATGTTACACTGACTTTTTTTCTACTATGAGGTTTTTGTGACTTTTTTCAACATACTATACTACAATCTTTTTTTGACATACTATACTATGATGTTTTTGTGACTTTTGTCGACATGCTATACTATGACGTTTTATCGACATGCTATACTATGAAGTTTTATCGACATACTATATTATGAGGTTTTTGTGACTTTTTTCAACATACTATACTATGATGTTTTTGTGACTTTTTCGACATGCTATACTATGACTTTTTTAATGAATTTAGTCGACATACTATACTATGATGTTTTTGTGACTTTTTTTTGACATACTATACTATGACTTATTTTTGAATGACTATTCTATGATTTTTTGTTGACATACTATACTATGTTTTCATGAATTTTTTGCTACTTTTTTCGACATATTATACTGTTTTTTCGACATACTATACTATGACGTTTTTGTGACTTTTTTCGACATACTATACTATGTTTTTGTGACTTTTTTCGACACGCTATACTATGAATTATTTTTGAATGACTATTCTATGATTTTTTGTTGACATACTATACTATAATGTTTTCATGAATTTTTTGCGACTTTTTTAGACATAATATACTATGATGTTTTTGTGACTTTTTTCTACATATTATTCTACGACGTTTTTGTGACTTTTTTCAACATACTATTCTATGATTTTTTTCGACATACTATTCTATGATTTTTTTCAACATACTATACTACATTTTTGTTACTTTTTTGACATACTACACTGTGACTTTTTTTTGACATCCTATACTATAATGTTTTTGTGACTTTTTTCAACATACTATATACTGTTTTTTGTGACTTTTTCGACATACTATACTATGTTTTATCAACATACTATACTATTATGTTTTTGTGAATTTTTTCGACATGCTATACTATGACTTTTTATCGACATACTATACTATGAGGTTTTTGTGACTTTTTTCGACATAATGTACTTTGACATTTTTGTGACTTTTTTTTGATATACTATACTATGACTTATTTTTGAATGACTATTCTATGATTTTTTGTTGACATACTATACTATGTTTTCATGAATTTTTTGCTACTTTTTTCGACATATACTGTTTTTTCGACATACTATACTATGACGTTTTTGTGACTTTTTTCGACATACTATACTATGATGTTTTTGTGACTTTTTTCGACATACTATACTATGACGTTTTTGTGAATTTTTCGACACGCTATTCTATAAAGGTTTTTCTACATACTATACTATGACTTTTTTGAATGACTTTTCTACGATTGTTAGTCGACATACTATGCTATGCTACGTTTTTGTGACTTTTTTCTACATACTATTCTATGATTTTTTTCGACATACTATACTACCTTTTTGTTACTTTTTCGACATACTGTACTGTGACTTTTTTTTGACATCCTGTACTATGAAGTTTTTGTGACTTTTTTTGACATACTATACTATGAGGTTTTTGTGACATTTTTCGACATGCTATACTACGACTTTTTTTCTACATACTATACTATGAGGTTTTTGTGATTTTTTTCTACATATTATTCTACATTTTTGTGACTTTTTTCAACATACTATACTATGACGCATTTTCGACATACTATTCTATGATTTTTTTCGACATATTATACTACCTTTTTGTTACTTTTTCGACATACTATACTGTGACTTTTTTTTGACATCTTATACTATGAAGTTTTTGTGACTTTTTTCGACATACTATACTATGACTTTTTTTTGACATCTTATACTATGAAGTTTTTTTGACTTTTTTCGACATACTATACTGGACGTTTTTGTGACTTATGACATGCTATGCTATGGATTTTTTTCGACATAGTATTGTCAAACCACCAACCTCTTTTAACTCAACCTCACCTAATTGGACCCTACCACCTGCACATGTGATTATAGGGTGAGCTATCCTGAGAAAGCAATATTAACACTTTGTTTCTGAAAATACCATTACAATTAGATAGATCAGTTATTGCTGACATTACAATTTATAAATATATGTGCACCCGCAACAATATGCACCCCAAATATTATAAAAATGTCATTCTCTGCAGAACTATCTTACCTAGTGTTACCTTAGAAGTGCCCAGCCCCTCAGGACCTAATCAGGCAAACCTGCATACACTCTCCTTGATTAAGCTGGTGAGCAGCTGATCTACCCCTCATATTACAGGCAGAACCATAGCAAAATGCTATAAACCCATAAACCAAACAAATGTCAAATGATTAAGAAGCAACTAAACTAAAACATCTGTATGCAGTGGCTAACTGCTCCAGTGTTAAATTTTTTTAATATCATCTCTATCTTCAAATCTTGGAATGGCTGCTGTCCTCCATGGCCCCTTGGTCGCTTTGCATGGCCTTCTTCACGCTGTTGGAGCGACTTCTTCTTCTGGTTCTCCAGCCTCAGAGACGAAAAAAAAATCCAACCACTGCCACCGAATGTCAAACCACACACCTCATGCCAAGGCCGATGAAGTGGTGGAGCGTTTTGAGGAAGCTGTTGTTTTGTTTATAAACAAAACAACGAAAAAACATACTCAAACAACGGGCAAAATGACTTTTTTGTGACTTTTTTCGACAACTCTTGTAACACTGTACATGTTTATAGCATATATATAAAATCTGCACTGCTATTTCAGTCATGCTCCCTATGACTTTTTTGCGACTTTTTTTCGACATACGTTTTTGTGACTTTCTTTGGCATACTATACCATTACTTTTTTGAAATACCATATTATGACGTTTTTCAGACTTTTTTGGACATACTATACTGTGAAATTTTTGTGACTTTTTTCGACATACTATACTATGACATTTTACTTTTTTGACATTTGAAATTGTCGTTGATCATTGAGAGACTCACAGGAAAAGTGCACACATTTAACAAAATATCTTTTCCATCTCACTCTTGCATTTAACTAAAGACTTGTCCAACTAAATCGCTAACTTCAGCTGACAGCACCAGAATTGATGACAGATTGATTTTGCGTTCCTGTGACACTCGCGAGGGGCCGCTTGTTGCCATGGAACCATCAGTCTTCTACATGTTCCTAACTTGACAGAAACTTATTAAGCAGTAGTAGAGAGTGTATTAAATGTAAACTATTAAAATCAACAGTATTGAAATGGACTGATGACTCAAATATAATGCACACATTTCTTTTAGCATGTATTTCATATACGTATGTGTATGTATTTACATATGTATGTATATTTGTATGTACACATATACATACACATATATGTACATATAATACCAGAGCAGAAAAAAGTTTTCTAATATCAGCTAACATTAACCAACATAAACCACTGGTCATACCAGACAAAGTAAAGCTAATAAACAAATAAACAGCAACAAAAATATCAGAGCCTGGGACGAAGCTTGAAGGAAAAGCGCACTTTGAGAGGACAAGAGAGACAAATTACTGAGTAGATAACAGCAGTCAGAAGAGCAAAGAGAGAGAAAGAAATGTAAAACAGAGAAAAAGAGAGGGAGGGGGAGGTATAAGGAGCACTGCCTATCTAGTGGAGGGTAAATGTTTCTGTGTTTGTGCTCTCACATTGGCGAGTGAGGCTCAACACTTCCCCTGTGGAGTGGATGAGTGTAAGCGTGTCGCGGTTGGAGGCTGGAAGGCCGAGCTGTGATAGCATGTGGTTACCAGGGGCCTCCTGCAGTTGGTTTCTCCCACTTACGGTAGAGGTGGCTGTTGGAGAGGAGATTCAGGGCTTGGAAAGCCAGGAAGTAATAGGCATTTTTAACATTTCCCATAAATGACAGAATAACCATAACATACAGAGCAAATTCAATTAAGGATAATTACAAAAAGGTGAGTCATATTTAATTTCAGTTTGTAGCTGGTATTCAGCACAGATATTTGAGCTTTGTTTAAGGCAACTGGAGCTCAAAAGAGGCAAACTCATCTGTGCCCAAAGTGCAGGCGCAGTGCATAAAAATGAATACAAATTTAAATTAACCAACAGAGATGTGACAAAACAGTGTTAGGAGCTGCTTCTTATTTGCATAAAACCTAATAATGTCATATTTTGTAGCAGTGTTTGCAATGGGGATTTAGTTTGTTCAAAGACAATCAGAATAATCACATGTTGAAAAGCAGAAACTGAACTGGCTATCACTATTGGCTGGTCTTTAGTGTCAGCTGATGTTCATAATGCATGCTTGTCTTTCTTTCTGGTTTTTACTGATTTGCATTAAAAAAAACAACCATATTTTTGGAGCATAATTTGTTGAAGCCAATTTTCACCCATTTCATCTCCACATGCAGCCAAAGGCTGTTGCCTTTTCTGCTCCAGTTTACCTTTACAGCCCTAGCGATAGCAGACAAAATGTTTCTGGTAACAAAAAGTTAAGAAGATGACTATACGTTTTTTTACATACATATAGGGAATATATATACCTATCCTTATATAACAATCCTTTCAAAATGGCCTTTTTGCAACAACATGATACACACATGCACCACTTGAATTACTCTTTCAAAGCAGAAACAACACAAAACACTGCTGTCTTTAGTACTTTGTATACTTTTTTTCTGATACAGGCTTCTGTGAAAAGATTGTTCCAGTACAGAACATCTACTTCTGAAGCCTTTCTATTTTTGTGTTAATTGATTTCAATGAAAAATAAAAGTAAAAGTAAAAAATAAAAAGGCTTCAGAATTTTTTTTACAGTTTAGCTTTTCACATTGCAGGTTTTTACAACAAAACACAAATAAAAGTATAATTACAGTACAGTAATCAATACAATGAATAAAAAAATAAAAAATCAATTGCTGACATTAGGAGAAACTCATAAGAGGTAAAAACAGGAGGGTATACATCAAAAGGGCAACACATCGGTGATAGAAAGGTTTAAGAACGGGATCGAGAGCGGCTGTGACGAGGCAAGTAATATTGCACCTGTCAATACAGAACGAACTATTCGGTAGCCTATTTTGCCGTCAATACTGCCGACGTTGTCTTTGCTGTAATCAAATCAGTATATATTTATGTTTAACATGAAGTATACTACTGCTTGAGTGCAGTAAATCAATGGGAAACAGAAACAGACAAGGCTAGCAGCAGCAGTGCCACGTCAGACACGTTCCTGGTGCACAAAGACATAGAAAACGCCACGCACCCGCCACGCAACTGACACGCAACAGAAACGCCACACTCACGCCACGACAGGCAGTGTGCAGGAGGCCTAAATCGCCACAACACGACAGCAAACCCCACAACAAAACAGTAAATCACCACAACACGACAGCAAACCCCACAACAAATCAGTAAATCACCACAACACGACAGCAAATCGCCACAACATGACAGCAAATCACACAACACGAGAACAATGGTGAGACTGAAACGGAAAGGGTAGGTATGTATTGGACACTGATCCTTGTCCTGATTGGTTGTGTGGCACATACATTTTCAGGTATTTGACACTTATTTTTTATTTCATGTATTTTTTAATTTTGTATATTTGCAAAAATGACAGATACCCCAATTTAATGTAATCCTTCCTCCATGCACAAGATCATCCTTTGGTGTAAAATGTTGGTTTGCGTCTTCTTCAGTTGGCCTAATGTCTGAATTAATGTTTGAGTAAACTTGCCACTGAAGACCAGCCAATGAACTGACAGGTTTTTACAGTTTTTCTCAATTGCTAAAACACAATTTTTGAAAATTGCTCCATTTTCTGAAAACATTAAACACAACACCTCATCTTCAAGCACTATTTGACTCCTCTTGCAAAATGAAACTTTCGCCTCAAAACAGTTTTACCTGTGTTCAAAATCAAACTGCTCTCAAATCATAAACAAAGTGATCAAAATGATATACACTATCAAGCAGTCAGTGAACAATACACCAAAATATAGAAAACACATTGTTCAAAACATATAGTTCTCAGGGAGAAGTACATGTTTACAGTTTTTCTCAATTGCTAAAACACTAAAACCCATTGGCTGAACAAAGTTCTCAGTTACCTGAACTACTTTTGGCTAATTGTGCAGTCTGTTGTCAATACCTTAAACCATTTCACATGGTCAAACACAATTTGCAGAGCTCATTTAGACTTTTCAGCAAAACTCTGAACACATTCTCAAAACACATTCTGCACTCTAATGCACATGTCACCCATACTGGTAAACACAAGTGGCAACAATCAAATACAAATAGAGAACACATGGCATTGATTGAACACAACCACTCCAAATTGATTTCACTTGTTTCAAATGATGTGACACAACCAATATAAGCCAGTTCAGAGAGCAAACAGGTTGTTGAAGGTGGGAAGAAGAAAGTCGGAGAATGGATAGAAGAAACGATGTGAGAGGATGCGTGAGTATGCGAGGTGTCAGGGCTGGATACGGCACACAAGAGGCTTCTTCCCCCGTTGTCTCAGGAGGGACAATATTGCTTGTGATGACGACAAAGTGCTCTGGCCTGACCCAGCCCAAAGACAAGAAGAAGCACATTGATCACATGTTTACTCCTTTGATTTTTGTCCCTTTGAGTATTGGATACTGTAGTACAGTGCATTGTAGGCTGTATACTGTACAATGAACACATTGTGCTTTCCAACAGTACTGACAGCTCAATAGATTTTGACTGGTTGCAGGTTCATATCAACAAAGAATTACAGTATCACAGAGACAAAGGACAAGTTTGTGAGATGCAGGGTACAGTACTGTAAAAATAGAAGTACAAGGAGGAGGAAGAACAAAAAAAATTGAGCAAAGCAGAGTAGTAATTTCTAATCAATTTTGAGCTACTATGATAGAACATGTTTTGGTTCATCTAAAGACAATAATGGAAAAATATGAAATTTGTTTTGAGATTAAAAACGTACTTCTCCCTGAGAACTATGTTTTGAACAATGTGTTTTCTATTTTTTGGTGTATTGTTCACTGACTGCTTGATGGTGTATATCATTCTGATCACTTTGTTTATGATTTGAGAGCAGTGTTTGATTTTTAACACAGGTAAAACTGTGTTCATTTTGCGAGAGGAGTCCGAGGTTTTGTAAATCGTGCTTGAAGATGAGGTTTTGTGTTTCATGTTTTCAGAAAATGGAGCACTTTTCAGTAATTGTGTTTTAGCAATTGAGAAAAACTGTAATCTCAAAACAAATTTCATATTTTTCCATCATTGTCTTTAGATGAACGAAAACATGTTCTATCATAGTAGCTCAAAATTGTTGCAAAATTACTACTCTGCTTTGCTCTTTGCAATTTTTTTTGTTCTTCCTCCTCCTTGTACTTCTATTTTTACAGTACTGTACCCTGCATCTCACAAACTTGTCCTTTGTCTCTGTGATACTGTAATTCTTGTTCTTTGTTGATATAAACCTGCAACCAGTAAAAATCTATTTAGCAGTCAGTACTGTTACAGTAACAAATGGAAAGCACAATGTTCAGGGCCATACAATTTGTTCATTGTACAGTATACAACCTACAATGTACTATACTACAGTATACAATACTAAAAGGGACAAAAATCAAAGGAATAAAGATGTGATCAATGTGCTTCTTCTGGTCTTAGGGCTGGGTCAGGCCAGAGCACTTCATTAACATCACAAGCAATATTGTCCCTCCTGAGACAACGGGGGAAGAAGCCTCTTGTGTGCCGTATCCAGCCCTGACACCTCGCATACTCACGCATCCTCTCACATCGTTTCTTCTATCCATTCTCCGACTTTCTTCTTCCCACCTTCAACAACCTGTTTGCTCTCTGAACTGGCTTATATTGGTTGTGTCACTTTATTTGAAACAGGGGAAATCAATTGGTGGTTGTGTTCAATCAATGACATGTGTTCTCTATTTGTATTTGATTGTTGCCACTTGTGTTTACCAGTATGGGTGACATGTGCATTAGAGTGCAGAATGTGTTTTGAGAATGAGAATGTGTTTAGAGTTTTGCTGAAAAGTCTAAATGAGTTCTGCAAATTGTGTTTTACCATGTGAAATGGTTTAACGTATTGACAACAGACTGCACAATTAGCCAAAAGTAGTTCAGGTAACTGAGAACTTTGTTCAGCCAATGGGTTTTAGTGTTTTAGCAATTGAGAAAAACTTTAATGAATTTCTTTTAGGTGGGTAAATGTCACCGAAGCACCTTTACATGTGTTTTAGTAATTTAATGTATATAATAATTTAAATTAGTAAATACACAAAATAAATAAATACATAATGTAAATTATAAGTGTCAAATACCCCCAAATAAACAATGTGCCAGTGCCACACAACCAATCAGGACGAGGATCAGTGTCCAATGCGTACCTACCCTTTCCATTTCAGTCCCACCAATGCTGTCGTGTTGTGGTGAATTGCTGTTGTGTTTTGGGATTTGCTGTCATGTTGTAGGATTTTCTGTTGTGTTGTGACAATTTGCTGTTGTGTTGTGGGATTTGCTGTCAGGTTGTGCAATTTGCTGTCGTGTTGTGGGAATTTGCTGTTGTGTTGTGGTGAATTGCTTTCGTGTTGTGGGATTTGCTCTTGTGTTGTGGGATTTGCTCGTGTTGTGGGATTTGCTCTTGTGTTGTGGGATTTGCTGTCGTGTTGTGTTGAATTGCTGTCATGTTGTGGGATTTGCTGTCATGTTGTGTTGAATTGCTGTCGTGTTGTGGGATTTTATATATATATATATATATATATATATATATATATATATATATATATATATGGTAATTGGGAGGCCATCTGGCTCTGCTGCTTTCCCAGCCTTCAGTGCACCTATAGCTTCTAATATTTCAACCGTGCTTAATTGTTTATCCAGGCCTTTTTTACTTTATTATAATATGATATTGAGGTTGTTTAAAAATTCAGTGTGGACATCCGCATTAGTAATGTACTGTAATTTGTATAGATTTTCATAAAAAAAAATGTAAAAGCTGGATACATTTTTTAGCGGGTCAACAATAGTATTTCCATTTGTATCCTAAATGAAATGTATTGCCCTTTCGGTTTTGTGTTGTTTAATCCGTCATGCAAATAGTCTACCCAGCTTATCTCCCTCATCATGAAAATTTTGCTTGAGCTTCAATAAGTTCGCAGCAGCCCTATTGTATGCTATCTCACTAAGAAGTATTAACTGTTTGGAGAATTCATTTTCATTTTGTTAAGCCTGCAAGCTTTTGTTTTCAAGCACTTTGATTTTGGATTCCAGGGGCCTGTTTCACGAAACCAAGATAAGGGATTAAGCCGGGATTTCCCCGTTATCCTGGCTCAATTTAGCCTTGACTCTGCCTCAAGAAAGAGGAGGCACATACATCACCATGGAGATTTATTCTGTGCAGCTAGCCTGCTTCCGACCAGGCTAACAGCCAGGATTTATTTAATCCTGGAGCCTTTTCTGATCACCCAGCAGTGGTTTTACCCTATTGTTATCAGCCTGGATTAAAATACAACAGGTGCATACAGCTGTTCATTTAAGAACTGTTATTATTTAAAGTTCTGACCATTATTTTTATTTTTTTTATAATTATTCATGTGACAGTCATTGTTACTGTTATATTGCTGTATGAAGACTGCTGTTCATATTGTTGTTAGAAGTTTGATGAATATATTATGGCAGTTGTTGAGATAATTAGAAAAGGCTGATAACATTTCAAATGTGTTTTTAAATGAAATCTGTTACTAAGGGCAATACATTCAATGCTGTACATTTCTGTAGTTGACCAATGCACCTTGAATCATTTTAGTTGATTCATTTTTTTTAAATGAATCATGTTTGTTCCGCTTCCATGTGCATTGTATTTGGCATTCTTAGCACACAATTTGTGTTGTCCAGTAAACTGACTATAAGTTGGGAGGATTGCACAATTTAAAGAACAAATCCTAATTGTACAATCCTCCCGAAGTATAGTCTTAGTTCACTGGACCAGTAACTATCTAGTGATGTAGGCTACTGTACATTCATGTAACAGGGAGAGGACACCTCAATGGTTTTTGACCATAACTGATGAATATACTCTGTTTACAGTGTGCATGGAATTTATCACTTAATTCTTTTCATAGTTTCTAGATTTTAGTCCAATTTCTTCAGTGTCTTTATTTTCTATGTCCATATATACAAGGGAGCAAGGCATATACTATGTAGAGAAGGAAACTCTTCCTCTATAAAAAAATAAATAAACGAACAGTTGTACAGTTTTCATTAAAAGCGAGCAGTGGAAGTTAATATGACTTAGGAAATTTATATTTTAGCCCATGAAAGAGAGGGAGGAACAGAGTGAAATAGATATTTACGCATCATATTCTAGCGTTGTAGAAAATTGATCTTCATGGTAAATTTCCTGAGTAACATTATCTTCTGCTTACTTTTAAGGCAGAGTACAACTGTTCATTTGTGCAAATGATTAGTAGCCAATGGTATGATTATGACAGTTTCAATTCAGAGCAGTGCTCAGTTAATGTATATTTTTAGGCTGCTTACGCAGGCCCGTATTAAGACAACGTGGTACCCCTGAGCACTATACCTCAAAGGCCCCCCACTCGTGTTGTCCTCCTGCCAAAAATATCAGACATAATCAAGGGGATTTCTCAAATATAATTTACTAACTTATCCAACTACATACATGTAGGCATATGAGCAGTGAGCACTATATTCAAACTTTCTCAATTCAAAATTTCTATCAATTCAAAAAGCCAAAATCAATACTATGTATTGCAGCATTGTGGGTAGGTCAAATATGTATTTTTCCGACTTTATTTCACGGGCCCTGAAAGCAACTCCTCTGGTCAAAAACTTTCAAAAGCATCAAAGGAAAGATACATCTGCTTTAGCATCACGGCTAACGACAATAAAAGGACCTAAAATGAATAAGATATGGACAAAATACTATCAATATTAGATCTAAGAATATGGATTTATTGCACAAAGTCTTCTGAAAGAAATACGAGTTCTGGGAAAAGAAGCGCAGACTGTAGACCGGTCTTTTAATTCTCTGCATACTGAATAAACTCACGAAGCGCCGTGCTGGCCGTGCTATGTGCTTGAAAATCACGGAGAAGGGTTGGACGCAACCAAGTCTCACCCAGAGGTGGGGGGGGGGGGGGGGGGTTTGTGTGAAAAAAAGAATTCTTTGCTTGCCAATTACATTGAATCAAGAAAGCCAACCACTTATCATTTTTTATAACAGTTAATACTTTACATTCATCATTATGATAAAATTCTTTTGGGGTGGTTAAACCGGCCACTTTTGATTATTGTAACCCCCCCCATCCCCTAAATGATACACTTGTGCGTACCTGTGGACCAACTCAACTCTGACAGATTGGTGAGGGGAGTGATAGTGGTCATGTAATATTGAGTTATTTATAATGTATTATTATTATTGTGAAATTAGTGTTCATAAACGAGTAATGTATGGTCTTTCCACAATTTCGAGTGAATAATATAACCATTTACGGAAAATTTTGTTACAGCTTGTGTCATGTGGTGCCCCTCCACTGGTTGTGAATGGTTGGTGCCCCTGGGCACTGGCCTCAGTGCCCTTATGGATAATCCGGGCCTGTGCTTACGCATTGGCCCAAAAGTGAGCCATGAGGACTAAGAACTAAAGACTCACAGACTTAATTGATCTCAGGTGCTGAGTGAGTGAGTGTGTGACATGGGCTCAGATACAGTAGGTAGAAATGGGATTGGGACAGCGCTTCATGAGATCACATGTTACCTTGGCGATGTTTAATAACAAAGATGTTGCTGACACTTGCCGGTTTGGGAATTTTCATTTTAAGTTTGTTGCTTTCCACACGGCCAAGGCACAGGAGACGGCTGCCTGATTCCACGTTTTTTTCAAACTCGTTTTACAAGCTGGACAACAGGTTGGTCTGTGCTCCGTGGTCGTGGTCGTGCTGTTTACCTTTGTAATTTCCCTATGGTCTCCGCGGTAAACGTCACAACGCATTGAACTCTGGGTAATTCCCTTTGGTGAAGTCTGCAGTGATGCAGACTCACGGAAAGGGCTCGGTAAGTGTGTCCTCAAACCCTCATGCCCTTTGAAATTCGACACTGGGACAACCCTAAGCCCTTACGAATTTCGCGAGGACGCGCACCAAAGTCCGTGAGTCTGTGAGTCCGGACTTTGGGATTGATCCATTCAGTCGGTCCGTGATCGTCTGCTACGCTTTCTCTCGCCGTTTCTTTACATCGGCCGTGTTTCTTTTCTTTTTATACAAATAATGTGTTTCACATCATCATACTTCCACACTGCTCACTCTGTATAAAGTATGTACAATGCGTATTCTCCATTTTGGCATCAGTAAATCTGTGATCAACCTCACGGTCTTTTGAGGAAAGCCGTGGACGCGCATCTATCTGAATTACTTCATCCTGGCTCAACCTAGTCGCTCCTCCTCAGCCTGGCTTGGCCTTCGTGAAACCACGGCCAAGGCAGGATGCACAGATTAGACTAGGTCAAGCCTCGCTTTATCAGTTATCCTGGATTTATATATTCTGCTTTTGTGAAACAGGCCCCAGATCTGTAATTATTTTCTGTGCTTCTTTTTTTTGTTTTCCTGCTTGTGTAGCTTATAATTTGACCTCTAATAAATGCCTTAAAGGCTTCTCATCTAATCATGGCCGTTGTCTGGGATGTGTTAAATTCAAAGTGAATATCAATTTGTTTTCCCACGAACTGCAGAAATGTTTTATCCTGCACCCGTTTTGTTTGAAATTTCTATTTGCCTATCAACTTTGGCTCCACATAGACCAGTGATACAGCTGCATGATCCGATGCGACTGTACTTGTATAATGGCAGTCTCTGATATTAGAAAGAAGTTATGCTACGCCAAAAAGTAATCTATTGTAGAGTGGCGTTTGTAAGCACTAGACCAACAGGAAAATTCTTCCTTTAATGGATTCAGATGCCTACATATGTAGGCATCTGAATCTGAAATAATCTGAAATAAACCTAGTGGATATACAGTGAGGAAAATAAGTATTTGAACACCCTGCTATTTTGCAGGTTCTCCCACTTGGAAATCATGGAGGGGTCTGAAATTGTCATCGTAGGTGCATGTCCACTGTGAGAGACATAATCTAAAATAAAAAATCCAGAAATCACAATGTATGATTTTTTAACTATTTATTTGTATGATACAGCTGCAAATAAGTATTTGAACACCTGAGAAAATCAATGTTAATATTTGGTACAGTAGCCTTTGTTTGCAATTACAGAGGTCAAACGTTTCCTGTAGTTTTTCACCAGGTTTGCACACACTGCAGGAGGGAGTTTGGCCCACTCCTCCACACAGATCTTCTCTAGATCAGTCAGGTTTCTGGGCTGTCGCTGAGAAACACGGAGTTTGAGCTCCCTCCAAAGATTCTCTCTTGGGTTTAGGTTTGGAGACTGGCTAGGCCACGCCAGAACCTTGATATGCTTCTTACAGAGCCACTCCTTGGTTATCCTGGCTGTGTGCTTCGGGTCATTGTCATGTTGGAAGACCCAGCCTCGACCCATCTTCAATGCTCTAACTGAGGGAAGGAGGTTGTTCCCCAAAATCTCGCAAAACATGGCCCCGGTCATCCTCTCCTTAATACAGTGCAGTCGCCCTGTCCCATGTGCAGAAAAACACCCCCAAAGCATGATGATGCTACCACCCCCATGCTTCACAGTAGGGATGGTGTTCTTGGGATGGTACTCATCATTCTTCTTCCTCCAAACACGGTTAGTGGAATTATGACCAAAAAGTTCTATTTTGGTCTCATCTGACCACATGACTTTCTCCCATGACTCCTCTGGATCATCCAAATGGTCATTGGCAAACTTAAGACGGGCCTTGACATGTGCTGGTTTAAGCAGGGGAACCTTCCGTGCCTTGCATGATTTCAAACCGTGACGTCTTAGTGTATTACCAACAGTAACCTTGGAAACGGTGGTCCCAGCTCTTTTCAGGTCATTGACCAGCTCCTCCCGTGTAGTCCTGGGCTGATTTCTCACCTTTCTTAGGATCATTGAGACCCCATGAGGTGAGATCTTGCATGGAGCCCCAGTCCAAGGGAGATTGACAGTCATGTTTAGCTTCTTCCATTTTCTAATGATTGCTCCAACAGTGGACCTTTTTTCACCAAGCTGCTTGGCAATTTCCCCGTAGCCCTTTCCAGCCTTGTGGAGGTGTACAATTTTGTCTCTAGTGTCTTTGGACAGCTCTTTGGTCTTGGCCATGTTAGTAGTTGGATTCTTACTGATTGTATGGGGTGGACAGGTGTCTTTATGCAGCTAACGACCTCAAACAGTGCATCTAATTTAGGATAATAAATGGAGTGGAGGTGGACATTTTAAAGGCAGCCTAACAGGTCTTTGAGGGTCAGAATTCTAGCTGATAGACAGGTGTTCAAATACTTATTTGCAGCTGTATCATACAAATAAATAGTTAAAAAATCATACATTGTGGATTTCTGGATTTTTGTTTTTAGATTATGTCTCTCACAGTGGACATGCACCTACGATGACAATTTCAGACCCCTCCATGATTTCCAAGTGGGAGAACTTGCAAAATAGCAGGGTGTTTAAATACTTATTTTCCTCACTGTATATCCACTAGGTTTATTTCGTTTATGAAGTGATGTAATTCTTACCTAGTTCTTGTGTGAGTGTTGTCCACTCCAGAGCACCTATCTTTACTTGGATCAAGAACGCAATTAAAGTCCCCTGTGATAATATATTTGCCTGGTAGTTTGAAATTCTTAAAAACAAATTGCTATAGAAATGGACATTGTGCTCCTGTTTTAATTGTTTCATCATGTTTTGAGACTGCAATGGAGGATAAAACAAGAAGACATTAAGGTTAATATATAAAGTTTATACCATAATAAACAGAGAGAGAATTCCCATAACCCCAAACATGAACATGCCCAATTGGAACACACGGGAAGCCCTTAATCCTTCAATTTCTTCCATTCACTGCTTGAAACAGGTCCACACCGTCAACGTGTTTGTACTTTTGGTGCCTTTGATTAAGCCATGGTTGCAAAAGTTAAGGTTTTGAAGCTTTAGTCTAAGCATTCACTTTCAGTGTGTAAGCAATCGGCAAAACCAGTAATCCAATCAATAGTCACCTTTTTCCATTGCAAATAAACACATTAATACCAAAATGTATCTCTTAATTTTTTTAATTAGAAACTAAAATAATGAGCTCAGTTTATAGAATGCAACACATTAAGTCAGTTAACAAAAACTGACACAAAAGACAACCCAATAGCTGAAAGTTGGGAGGTAAGATTATTTTACCAGGTGCTTCTCTTTTTATATTTTCATGTCCAAATCTTTATTTAGTTGTGTTTTTTTATCCATCCAATTATTTTTTGTTAATATTTTTGCCATGGGCATTGAAATAATTTGTTAATCCAGTCAAATTTGAACACATGAGCATCATCTATTTTATTTGCTTAACACAAGCATGATGTCATGTCGGAGCGTTTGTGTATGTACCGTTGCAGTGACAATTTCAGCTGTTAACGATGAGGTCTCGTCCTGTGCCACCAGTGTCACGTCATGTCTGGAACTTGATCAGCAGCTGCAATCCAGACACTTTCCTTGTCCTTCTGTGGCTGTTTCTCCCTATACAAATTGTTGTTTTTTCTTTCTTGTAGCCCCCATTAGGATGATAGATGAGACAAGATGCAGAGGGGATGGTTAATCTTTCAAGGAGAGAAAGACCAGGGAGAGGAGGGAGGTGGAGAGCAGCATGTCATGTAGATACATAAACAAGATCTTGGGATTTAGCTGGAAAATGTGCGGAGGGAAGAAAGATTATGTTGATCACCACTCACAGATAGAGAGCATGGAAGGCAGAGAAAAAGGGTATACTACAGTAGAGTAGGGGACAAAGCGTGCCCATGTGAAGAGATGTAAAGTGATTGAACCAGAACAATATAGATAACAGATGGAATGAAAAGCAGAATGGGATGGAGAAAGAGAAGAGAGAAACTGGGATATAACGAGAGGGAGATGGAGAGCAGCGGGATCCTGGTGGGCGAGGGGAGGGGATTCTGGAGGGCTATATCGAGCTCAGTTTCTCCACAGGAGCTGCTTAATGAGCACAGAGTTTGTAAGTAATTATTGGTTATCAACCTGATAATAGTCATTGCTCCATTTTGTGTAGCAGTTTCCACATACTTATACAATTATGGCAATTATTAACGAAGTGCAGTCTCTGTGTCGCTGCTTTACATTTCAAACATACAGTGTGGTCAGGCTGGGCCATTAATGTTGTGTTGCATAATACAGGTTTCCAGGGAGCGGTGAGAAAAAGTAAGTACTGCATTCTTCTAAACAACAGGGTAAACAAGGAGGCGCTAATTTAGCCTTCAGAACAAATACCAGAATCCAACCTCCAGCAACCTCGCTAGCTTTAGCAGCTGCTAATATTTGCTTGCATGTACACCATGTTATGCTCCAAATTTAGATAAAATAAGTGGAAAAATAGAAAAATGCTCAGAATTGAGTGTTAGTATGTTGCAGAAAGGGTTAGAAAGGAAAAGAGATGTGAAGAAGAAGAAGAAGAGTGATGGGGGAGCCGAGTGTGCATGGCAGCCTCCACTGTGCAGGGAACTCATCCATTTAAAGGGCTACAGCAGAGTACCTGCTAGATTTTCATTAGCAGGTGAGACACAGACGGGATCTGAGGATGCCGACGGATGGCCGGCCAGACAGACAGATGGCTCTTTGCTTCATTACCCAGGGACACAGCGCTGCAGTGGACACATCATACTCTCCAGTCCACACATATACTGGATTGTAGGCAGACAAAGGAAAATAGCACTTGACTCTTTTAAGAGAATAAAAGAGGAAGAAAAGCATGTAAAGGATGCATTGGGGTGATATACAAATGTGCAAAGAACTGAACAAGAGATGTGAACACACACTGACAGTGTAGCCTCAGGATATATAGCCTGAACAATGTCCTGAGTTTTTCTGAATGAAATCTGTCTCTCTACTTTCAAAAGAGGGTAAAAAGCAAGCTCTGTTATTTAAACAGAGCTTGCATTTTCCAAAGTATTGGATTTTAAATTTGAGACGAGTGCTGAGGGAGAAGAGAGACACGATCACTGTTCAGCTGAAAAAGCAAAAGAAGTCAGCGGTTACTTTCCACACTGTTTGATTCAATCATCAATTACAGCAGCAGCACTCGTGATAAATAAAAGTCAACAACTGACTAACGGCAAAGCCCATCGTTGGCACTGACCCAGCACCCACTGCAACAATTCCATACTGCCTGTATACACACATCATTGATCTCTATAAGTTATATTTCAATTTTTCAAGTCTACACATTTTGATCAAAAGGTAGTAGAAGGGGGATGGCATTTTTCGAAAGTGAAAAGACCAGAGATACTGACCTAAAGAAGAATAGGAGGGAGGATGTCTCTTCTGCCGCAACAGATCTGGATCAAAAATACCTATTGCACACCATTAAAGTCAGCGCCATCAATATTTCATCATAGGAGAACCTGCCGGTCGTTGCACACACCCTCTCCTGCAACCTTTCCTTTTCTGTCCTTTCCTTGGCTACTATTTTTTTTTGGGATACAGGACTCCATATAACAATTTTTTGTCCCAGATGTTGATGTTTAACCTGATTATAAAGACCCCCAATCACAGCAGCCCCATTGTCTAAACCATTAGATCCTGGTTACTGACAGCATTACTAAATCATTTTATCCCATAGACTGTATATGGTCCATCCATTAGTCCTAATTTTGAGCCTTAGGACATATTTGGGGAACACCACAATCCCTTTAAATCTTAAAGAAGAAGAAGACTAAATAAGTCATGCAATTTAGTATTAAACCTTCACATAGTTGGGATAATAAAACCAACAGATTACTAGGATGTACTAGGCACAGAGATTATTTGAGTTTACTGGTAACATCAGCATACTAACATGCTCACAATGACAATGTAAACATGCAGAGTTTAGCTTGTTATCTATAAATCAGCTAGCAGCGTTTACTATGTTCACAGTCTTAGTTTAGCATGTTAGCATCCTAACAACAATCCCTAAGCACAAAACACATCTTTATGTTATTGTATTGTAGTATTTGACAAACTTATAGTGGCACAAAAGGAAAGGTCAGGGGATCACCAAAGTCAGTGGCATCTGGGAAGCATGAATATGATTTTTCAGTCCGGACCAAAGTGGTTAACTGACCAACTGACAGACCAACAGCAGTTTGCATTGGATATAGTTTTTTTTAGGTTGCAAAAATAATTGTAAAGAAAAGCCAAAAAGCCGAAATATCTCTCTAAGCAATTGTAATGTTATAAGTTCTGTTCCACTTTATTATAGCAATAACTATAAACAGGGCAGCAGACCCACATTTACTTGAACTGTTTTAGAAAAAAAACATCCAGACATCCGTTGGCCTAAAAAATGGCCGAAACATTAATAACCAAACCTCCATCATAAAGTCCATTAAATTGGCGGCAGTCTCCAGGTTCACTGTAATTAAGGTCAAATGATATTGACAGATCCAGCTGTTCAGTATGGGAAACTTTGTCTGTGCACAGAATAAATTATTTCGTTTTGTGCTGGCATACACCAAAGATTAAAACTCATGAGAAATCTATGCAAATAAAAATAATAATTAAAAAGAAAAGTAAAAAAAAAAACTTTGGCTAGACAGTTTGTCATATTCATGAATACAACCCCAATGTGTCAGAATTTGGATTCTTCTCCAATCCCAAAACAGGGAGGCAGTGACATTCACGCTGTGAGGAAACTAGGCTACACTGAGCTTAACATGGCACCACACCGACTAATACAGGAAGAGGTTAAGTTAATGCTCAGGAGAGAGGGAGAAAGTGGGAGAGAGTTCTCCCCCCACGCAACAGTATTAAGGGAGGGGAGGGAAATGAAACTTTGCATTATTTTTAGAAGGAAATTATGTCTGTGCATCTCAGTAATTATAAAGCAATTCAGAAATGACTGATAGTCCTTCCGGTGCTTTTTTCCCCCTTCCCTACTCTCGCAGTCTTATCTTTTCCCACCACAACTGCACAGACTCCTACATGCATTTTAATATGGTAATTATCGAGGGAATTGTAAACATTAACCAAAAGGAAAAGCTGGCGAAAGCATTTAAAATGGGATTCAGCCACCAGTTTCCTATATCAACACAACTTGTGCTTCACCCGCTACCTGATTAGGAGGATTTATTCAAGGTATTTATAGCCCCTATCTCTTTTGTGTCGATTGGCAGGCGTGCTATTTACAGTATTTTGCTGCCGTCATTTGGCTGATTTGCAAACGTGATAAACTTAGTCAATGAATGAGGGAGCTTATTGTTAAAAAATGATATAATTGTTTAGCATAGGAGAGCACCCGCCAGTCTGAGCTATTCTTTAAGACATGCATTTATTCCATAGACTACATACAGTACATTGTTATGTATTACAATAAAGAATACTCACTTAGACTGCACCTCAGCTGCGGAAAAAAAAAGTCTTGTTTGACAACCTTGGTCCCAAAGTTGTTTTTTTGCCAGCTAAAATAAATGGATACAGAAGGAGAGAGAGAAAGAGTGAGAGGGGGAGGCGAGGACCTCCCTACGGACTCCTATCTCCAGGCAAGTTTTTCTCTGTTTGATGGAGCTCAACAGACGAGAGTTTGCTCACTGAGGCAAAGTTAAGGGGAAGCTGCAATTGTGGTGCCATGGCTAAAAAAACATCTTAGCTTACAACCAAAAATCGGTTGCAAGGGAAGGGAAACCAAAGCTGCTCTTTTTTTCTGCTTTGTTGAGGGGTCATGGCCAATAGATCTATTTGTTTCAAGTTTATGTTGGAGTGGGGTGGACCTAGATACTCTTTAGTTTTTCAAAAAGCCCTCTCTCACTGGAGCGCACGTCTGCTGTCAGTCTCCTTCTCACTCTACCTTCAGTGGTGGAATCCAGTTATTCCAGTAGGAGAAAGCTAGAGTGGGATTGTAGCAAATGTATTTTTAATAGAGTCAAACATATTCTACACACTGTAGCTTGTAGTAGGTTAATGCCAGGGCTGTCCTGTATCACCTTCTGAATTCAATTCAGTGTTAAGGCCTCTGAGATGTGACTTCGCCTCCTCCTAATGTTTCTTGCAGAAAACACTTTCACTCGAAGGAACCAAAACGCTGAATCCATCCCTCTAAAATTTATGCCAAATCTGATCTACTGCCTGCCTTTCCAAAATATGACTCCGACATCTACTCACACACTTATGTCGAGATTAGTATACAGATAGAAGCCCAATAATGGCCTGACTCCACAAACTCCCCCCCCCCCCCGTGTAGGGTCTTGGAAGACATTCGACACAGTATCTGAGTCGATCCCTGGCACCTTACTGATCACCTATGTACAAGTCATGAAAGCAGGCATGCTGTGATTGGTTGGTGTCCAACGCCTGCCATGTCTCTTTGCCAATTTACAGCAAATATGTATAACTCTGTGATTGCATAATTTGACATAGTGCCCATCTTGAAAAACCAAAATGTCATGTGGTCTGATCCCGGCATTGGGATTTATTCAAGAAAGCTAATTTAGCTGTATCTGTACGTCTTAGCTGTGTAATTTAATTGTTTTGTTGCCTAGCAAGTACTGTAGCCTTACTTTACACAGTTTTATTCTTCCTGTATATATCTATGATTCCCACGCATAATTTGTCCTTTCTTCCATCCCATTTCTCTGTCTCCTCTCTATCACTTCCTCCCTCCTGGGTTAGCTTTGCAGCCTAGCCTGTGGGCCCAGGGATGTTGTATTAATTAACTCGCATCACTACACTCTCATCAAGCTGCCGGTAAATGGCCTCGCTCCAAGTTTCCCTCCTGGAGCGTACCAAGATGGCAGCATCAGTAAACAACTTCAAATTTACGGTACTGCAGTCACAGCGGCGAGGCCCCTGCTACTCCTTACAATGAGGAAAGGCAGGCTGGAGCGTGCAATTCAAACAGAGCCTCGCTTCGCATGCTGCTGTGTGGTTTAATATGTAAATGTATTTCTGTTAGACTCAAACTGCCATTGCAGTCATCTATTTTCCCTCTACCTCTCTGACGTCTGTGATTTGCAATTGCTGCTTGGAACAAAGTACAATCGGTTTTAATGTGCACTGCAGTATGGAATGTGCCTATTGCTCAGCGGTGGAGCAGTCATAAACAACTTTGTATACCTTTTACGTGGCGTGATTAAAATGGGTGCAAATCTTTGTCAATATTAACATGGTTTGACAAGCAACCATGTAAATGACTCTGCTCCTCAGAGTGTGTGCAGACTATAATGAGGTAAATGTTACAGTGGGTTTCTGTAGCATTGGAGCTGAGCTGCTGAGGAAACTCAAGGTAGGTAAATACAGCCCACAACCCCAGAGGATTCCCAAGCCTTACTTTAGCTTGGAATAGCAGCTACACATAATAAAATTACAAAAATAATGGACATCTTGTTTTGTAAGAAAAGCTAACTAGTTTAAAGTATGCACTTTTTTGGTTTGTTTAAAAGCCATATTTACCCCTGTATTCATAGTTTATGCTTGTACGTGGGTATGTATGATGGTTTAACGGTGGTTTAAGCCTTGGCAGATCATGTTTGTTTCATGTTTGCCCTAAAACACACTAATTAATGCTTGATTAATTCCACAATAAATCCATCCATATAAATCCAAATTAATTAATGGAGAGCTCAAAACATTATCTTTGGAGCTTAAAGCAACAACAGATGAATATGTTTTACTACCTTAATGGATGGATTACTAAATAGACCTAATGGACACAGGCCTAAGGGTCCCAAAAGGTCCCGGGGCCCCTGGGCATAAAGTTTGTCCTCATCGCCACAAACTGAAGATCGAACAAAGATCGAAAGCAGCACCTGAAAGTTCTGCTTTACATAAAAGAGATACAAAAAGCCTACAAAGAGTCAAATGCCAAAGAAGAGTACTTAGAGACACAAAATGCTATAGAGATGGCAATGACTACAAAGAGATGCAAATCATCTACGATGCAAAACAACTATAAAGAGAGCACAAAGAGACTCATAACAACCACACAGAGAGATTACTACATGGAGACACAAAACTACATAGATACAAAAGGACTACATAAAGACTTTAAGCAACTACAAATATACTCTAAATAAAAGAGACACTAAATGACTATAAGGAGATGCTAAATGATTACAAAGGGATGCCAAACAACCACAAAAAGAGTTACATTTTGTAGTTGTAAAATGACCAACAACAAAAAAAGATACAGAACATCCAAAAAGAAACACAAAACAACCACAGAGACCTTTTACATGCCTGTGTCCATTCTTCTGTGCTATTTAAACAACTCCTTTTCAATGTTAAGAATCTCAAACGCAGCATCCTCACACTGAATCCAACCTGAGTTGGTTAGGAGCATCTAAGTGAAATGCAATAAGCTAAGAAAACGAGTATGAGTCACGCTACCAACAGTGCAACACAGCAGCTTTTCATTCTGAAGGCCAAGCACATAAATACACCGACCTAGCATCATCTATAAACAATGATCTGAGGCTTTTATTTTCCTGTGGACATAGCTTCTGTCTGTTTTCTCTCTCAGTGTCAGCAGTGGGCAAAAATAGCCCTCACAGAGACACACCCAGAAGAGTCAAATCAAACATCATTATTCCCTGGGTAAATATTGTGAAGAGATCTCATCACCACTGGCTGTAGAGGAAATGAGGGACGAGGCACTATTCCTGGTGTGCTCTGGTCAACCTTAAATCAGGCCTTATTATATGAGAACAGACACTGGTGAGGAAGCCGGCAGCTAATTCACCGTCCGCCTAGCACACAGTAATGCGAGACATTGCATAAATGTATGGACACATCATGAAGCTGATGTGCAACATACAGAAACTGACTTCTAGGACAAACAAATACAATCACACAGTGAGCTGTTGCAATCTGTCAAGAGTGTCTAAAAATACATACGTGTTATTGGTCTCTGTGTTTCACACCCAAAATTACATTTTAGAGAGGCACATTAGACGATGTATGAGCAAAAGAAATGGAGGGACATCAGCTTAGTGAACATTGCTGAGATCTGAGGTAAAATTAAACTACAGCAGTGACCTGACACTCAGAAGGTGACCACTATAGACATTAATATCATTGCCTGCAGTAGTTGCTGTGCAAGTGATAGAAAATTGCCAGAACTGCAGCAGCTCATCAGTCTGACTTGCTGCGATTAGAGAACCTGACACTCATGTTGAATCCAGCTACAGCTGCTGCACAACAGGAGTGTGATTCTCCTTACCTGAGACAATTTCTTGGGGATTTTACTAGGGTAAAAATACAGCGACAGGTTTCATAAACATCATAATAAAGGTGTAAATGACAACAATGCAGTGACTACAACTATGACTCCCCCCCCCGCCCAATATGTTTGCTATTTGCTATTGTTTTATGGATATTGGTACTATATTGGAAAGTCATGTTACTGATATTAAATGGTAACCCTAAACGTTTATATAATAAGTAACTACATGACTCAACTTGCACAACAACCACAAGGTGGTAAAGTAAGTTTTAAATCCAATTTAGCCTTGTTGGATTCATACTGACACATGCATTCTTTTAAAGGGCTTTCATCCATTTATTTTACTTAACTAGTTTGCGGATAGTTTTATGGTTATTGCCTAATGGATCATACATTACATTGTAAGCACAAAAGGAGTTACTCAAGGATCTATTTTGGATCCTTTCCTTTTCACTATACATGAATGAAATTGTATCGCATTTAGGTACAATATGAGTATGTCATGAGCATATTGTAATGCTCAAAGTAACGTGGCTATTGAACAATTGCAGCTTGCTTTTACAAATACAAACCTAATTCCAATGAAGTTGGGACGTTGTGGAAAACGTAAATAAAAACAGAATACAATGATTTGCAAATTCTTTGTAACCTATATTCAATTGAATACACAACAAAGAAAATATATTTAATGTTCAAACTTAGTTTTTTTTTTTTTTTATTTGATGCCTGCAACACGTTCCAAAAAAGCTGGGACAGGGGCAACAAAAGACTGGGAAAGTTGAGGAGTGCTAAAAACAAAAAAAACAGTTTGAAACATACCACAGGTGAACAGGTTGATTGGTCATGATTGGGTATAAAAGGAGCATCCCCAAAAGCCTCAGTCATTCACAAGCAAGGATGTGGCGAGGTTCACCACTCTGTGAACAACTGCGTGAGCAAATAGTCCAACAGTTTCTCAATGTACAATTGCAAGGAATTTGGGGATTTCATAATCCACAGTCCATAATATCAAAAGATTCAGAATCTGGAGAAATCTCTGCACGTAAACGGCAACGCCGATAACCAACATTGAATGCTGTGACCGTCAATCCCTCAGGCGGCACTGCATTCAAAACGAACATCATAATGTAAAGGATATTACCACATGGGCTCAGGAACACTTCGGAAAACCATTGTCCGATAACAGTTTGTTGCTACATCTACAAGTGCAAGTGAAAACTCTACCATGAAAAGCGAAAGCCATATATCAACAACACCCAGAAACGCCACCGGCTTCTCTGGGCCCAAGCTCATCTGTGATGGACTGAAGCAAAGTGGAAAAGTGTGCTGTGGTCTGACAAGTCCACATTTCAAATTGTTTTTGGAAATCATGGACATCATGTGCTCTGGGCCAAAGAGGAAAAGAACTATCCAGATTGTTATCAGCGCAAATTTCAAAAGCCAGCATCTGTGATGGTATGGGGGTGTGTTAGTGCCCATGGCATGGGTAACTTGCACATTTGTGACAGCACCATTAATGCCGAAAGGTACATACAGGTTTTGGAGCAACATATGCTGCCATCCAAGCAACGTCTTTTTCAGACACATCCCTGCCAATTTCAGCAAGACAATGCCAAGCCACATTCTGCATGTGTTACAACAGCGTGGCTTCATAGTAAAAGAGTGCAGGTACTAGACTGGCATGCCTGCAGTCCAGACCTGTCTCCCATTGAAAATGTGTGGTCAGTATGAAGCACAAAATACAACAACGGAGACCCCGGATTGTTGAGCAACTGAAGTTGTACATCAAGCAAGAATGGGAAAGAATTCCACCTACTAAGCTTCAACAATAAGGGCCCTCAGTTCCCGAATGCTTAGCGAGTGTTGTAAAAAGAATAGGTGATACAGTGGTAAACATGTCCGTCCCAGCTTTTTTGGAACATGTTGCAGGCATCAAATTCTAAATGAGTGAATATTTACAGAGTAAACAATAAAGTTTCAGTTTGTACATTACATACCTATGTAGTGTATTCAATTGAATATACAGTAGGTTGAAAAGGATTTGCAAATCATTGTATTCTGTTTTTATTTACGTTTTACACAACATCCCAACTTCATTGGAATTAGGATATACATCAAAAGAGCATTTTTAAAACTACATCTTGTTTTAAATGTAGACAAAAATAATTAATATTCTTTATCTTTAAAATGGAATTCTTTCTTAACCCTTGTGTTGACTTCGGGTCACATAGGCCCGTTTTAAATTTTTGTTTTATATCAGAAAATATTGGACGTAGAAATGAAAATGTGCAGAAGAAATTTAAAACGTTGGAAAAAAAGTGTTTTTCTCAAGGTTGAAACGAAGACAACACACGGGTTAAACGTTATTGAATGATCCACTTGTGATCAATGACAAAGTCATCCATGTCAAAGCTTCAACTGACAAATTAAAAGGTAAAGATAACTTTTTTTTCTGTTCCCTCAGATCCTAAAGACGTAATTAGGTCCAATCCATCTGACTGTCATTTACGAACGCAGGTCAAGTTTCACTCTCAAACCATCAGACGCTCTAGATCTATCACTATGCAGTTTCTTTTCATGTGTATCTTGTTTTTGACTTGCAAATTGCACACATTTGTAAAAGAGGGCACTTGCCACTCAGTCTCCAAATGTAAATTAAGATTGAACTTAAATATATTACAAATAATGCTGTATCTGGTCTTGATTTTAATATTTGCCAGACGGTTGATTTAACCAAAACAGCGAACACTGTTGACCATTTCACCATAGAAGTCGACTTGAGCTACAATTCACAAGTGGCTTTTCTATATTCACCACAAAGGTTTTAAAAAATTGTTTTTTCTCCTCTTATTTGTTACATCAGTAGTTTTATAAAGCTTAATTGAACCAACTAACAGTTGATCTATTGCACTCCTGTCTAAATCTATAATAAACCTGTCTGCTGTATATTCTGTTAACCAGAAGGGGCCCCTACTGAACACTCCCTGGAGAGATGAACCCGTTTTCCAAAACTGTTGTCTGGAAAACTTCACTGTTTCAAAAAAGCCTTGTTTGCTCATCACTATAAACAAGACTTGTCAATAACAATCACTGGCAGAACCGCCTATGTCCCTTAGATGGGGGCTGGAGCCCTCAGTAGTTTCCTTGTTTTACTTGTCTTTCATTTGCAAAGTCAACAGTCAGAGGAGGCATGGATTTCCTTTCCTTTCTCCTCAGACTATTGGCGGGAGCTGAAAAAGAGAGAGTGACAGAGGAAGAAGCTTTGTTTTGATGATTGCTATACTTGTGCCGGAGGCTTGCCACAGCCGTTATTCTTCGGGCTTGTTTTGCGTGGGAGTTGAGAGATTTTTCCGTGGCACTGCAAAATGAGAAATGACATGGTTTTCCCAAACGTGGCACCTCATCGGCCTGTTATGGATTAGTTAAGGCTGTTATTCTAATCTGCACCCCTTTTCTTCACTGCCTCATTATGGAATGGAGGTGCCAAGGTCTCATAGGGAGAATAACATGGAGCCCTGTTAAGAATCGTTAGGATAGATGATGCCTTGTTGATGGAAGTCAGTGTTGATCTGACAGGGCTGCATGAAGCCGTGCTCCAACCATTTGTGATGTAATAACTTAAATCCAATCACTGAACATGTTTGACCGTGGACTGCAAGTAATAGGGAGACAGCAGAACAAGGTCGTATACTGAGCAGAATGTCTTTGATGTCTGAAAAATGGAAATATGATGCAAAAGAGAAGCGTTCAAGTTGGTATACTACACTGTGTAAGTCGCATGGCATTTCTGTCAGTGGCAGCAGGGATAGAGGGACGCTTCTGTGGTGAATTTTAAAAAAAGGGTCTTATTTCCTTTGACCTTCACCATTTAATTAATTTCAAGCCGGTCAAAAATGCTACTTTAACTCCATTTCGCAGTTTTCAACTTTTCAATTAACTAATTTTAATTTGTACGCAATCAACAAGGACCACTGATCCCCACTTATCCTCTGAAAATAGACAGGTGCAACACGTCTAACCCTTCATAACCACTTGTTAAAAAGAATATTTCAGGGAGTGCTTAATGGAAGAACCTCTCACAAAGAGAAGGTACTTGTGAATTTACCTGTGAATTAGCCGTGACACTGGGCCATTAAAGGGATCATATACAAGTCACATAAAAGACCACTATTCATCCACTCTACCCCAATCAGCTTAAAGGCCTTTTCATTTAAAACATTCAAGAGCGTTTCATCAGTAGATGAAAGACAATGTTCTACAGAGGATCAACTGTGCATAGGGATCACTGTAAATCACAGGAGAATGAGACGAATGACACAAATGCATTTTAACCTGGAGGGTCAAGCAGTAAGGTTTGTGTGGTCGTAACGTCAATCACCTCGCAAACAAGCTCCTAGGCAACTGGTTTACTGGCAACTAGGTGGGTAGCACTATTTACCATGCAGACATAGAACACAATATAGCAGCACATTTGTGTTGAAAAACACCTTCTGGGCCTGTATTTATCAAGCTTCTCAAAGTGCCATTATAGTCTTAAGTGCTGAGAATTCATGACATTTACTCCTACTTTCAAACTAAAGTATGAAAGCATGTTATTACAATTCTTGAAGCTAAGAATCACTCTTACTCTCCCAGTTATTTAAGACAGCTCGAGGTCTCTCACGTGGCTAGGAGTTACCAGTAGGGGCTTTTGATGGCACCGAGGAGACAGAGACGTGCGCAAATCTTTCAGGATAGGATTTTTTTTTTTATGTTTGACGGTGAGCAGGTAATCAAACACTATCGTTTTGACAGAGCAGGCATAAAATATAAAATCTAGGAGATATTTTATTTATTTTTATATATATATGTGTATGTGTGTGTGTGTGTGTGTAGGTCAGATAACAGCACACCGGTTTAAAATTTGTTATTAAGACATGGTGGAAAACATATTTATCTTTTATTTCCAATGTTTATATAATAATGTACTCCTGAAAATTCTTACAGTAATGTCAAATGTGTTGAATGTAAAGCCGATTCAGGAATTTCACCATTCAATGTGAATTTATCTGAGAATATTCTTAAATAAGGAAATCTATTCAGTGATTGGTCCATTGAGCCAAGAATGTTTTACTCTTAAGTCAATTCTTAGCAGTGACCTTGTGAGTAATTCTCAGAGGCTTAATAAATACGGGCCCTGGTCTGGACACGTTATCGTACATTCTTTTGATTAATTCCAATTCAATTCTGGCCCTTAAATGATCTGTAGCTAATTTGTTGTGCAATATCTGAACGAGAAAATTATGCATCTCACCATGTTTTATTGTTTCAAAATTACTGTGGTGGACGACTCAGGAGTGTCAAGCGCTGCTTACACCCAAAACACTGAATCTGTAAAAAAAAAAAAAAAGTTACAGCAGAAGACTGCATCACTGGTGATCTGTTATTGCCTTATCACATAGAAACATACACATATTTATCCAGTTCAGAAATCTGTAACTGAATTATATCTCACTAAACACAGTCCTGTTAAAACAATTTTGTTGACTAGTCAAAGTTTTTCCCACAACCAGGTACACAAATAATTTGAAACCAATTCTATCAGGGCAGATGACACCATTTCAAGTCAGCTTTCTCAGACTAGCCCTGAAAATCAACAATGTTAAGTGAAAAACTCTATAGAGGCCAGTCAGATAAATTAACTGCGTTAAATTATAACTTTCAATCAGCCAGAGTGGATAATCGAAAGGGCCTGCATGACCATCTTGACAAAGAACATTTTGGTCTTTAGTCTTACTGTAAGCCCATAAAAACTAGAATTGGAGTACAGGTAAGGAAAACTCAAAAAAACAAATACTGTAAATGCCAAAGAAATCTGAACTATTCCAACTGAAGCTATCCTGTTTGTTATTAATTCACTGTTCTAAGCCTAGAATAGTTAGGTGTATTACTTGTAATGCCTTATGTTGGGCCTACAGGATAGTATCTCACATTCGGGTCAATCCAGAGTTTTATTAAGCTTTCAATGCATACCAGTTTCATAGTGTTAACCCTGGCAAGGAATTTGTCGGTATGGAAAATGTTGATGTTCCAACTTATGCAGATTTGTCACTTTTGTGTGCAAAACATCCTGTAATTAAAAAAACTCCTATTATCCCATTTATCTGTGCATAAATACAGTACAAGCTCAACATACTGTAGGAGAATACCATGAGATGAAAGCTTTTTGCTTTGGTTATACTGGGGAATCCAAACAGGAAGGTAGGTGCAAATTATAAATGAGCATAATAGAAACCTGGTGGGCCATAAATCACATCAGCAGACAGACCATATGCACATGTTTACATGCGCCTGCTGATATCAGCAATTCTGGACAAATTGTACAAGCATGCTTTATTCATCTTCTGTCCCATTGCTACAGTATGTTAGGTTTCACAAGTACAAGGGGGCAGTTAAGAGCGTGAGAGCAGCACATGGTTGGCATGATAATGGAGTGAACCCTTTCTTCATTAACACAGACTGAAATGTAGGGTAAGCTAAAGAGAAAATGTAGAGGACAAAGTGCTGGAGTGCAAATCTCCACATACTATCCACGTGGGAGCTGCAGGTCAAAGCTACATCACTTTACAGCTACTGTACATAAAGGGCATACAGGATAACTTTTTTTTTTATACCCTAGAAAATTCAACAAATATGCAAAAAAAGTGCAAAAAGCTAAACCAATCAACCTACTCCTTTGACCAGTTTTTCACAATGGGAAACTTGTACCCCAGGGGTTGCTTCTCAGTTGGCAGAGGGTACAGGGTAACTAAACATAAAAAATAAGATTAGATCAAAATAATAAATCTACATACTGTGACTCCTGAACACTATGTGTTGCAATTAAAGTGTGTGAACTAGTTATCAAGCCAGCAAAGACGTCTAAACTTTAAAAATTACAGTTAGCTGCAAGTAATGGTTTAGTTGGAATTGTTAAACATAAATGAAATGGGTAAAATACTGAAATAATTAACTAAAAGTAAATGATTGAAATAGTTAGCTAAAAGTGATGGATAAATGGTTGAAATAGCTAAATAATAAATAAAAGGTTAAAATAGTTAGCTAAAGGTAACAGTTAAAATAGATACCTTAAAGTAACATAACTTTATAGTAGTATAATAGTTAGCCTAAAGTTAGATTATTAAAATAGTTATTGAAGTAACAGATAAACGGTTGAAATAGTTAGCTTAAAGAAATAGCTGAAGCTTCAATTGCCAAATGTAATGGAAGGGTTAAAATAAATACCTAAAAGTGATGGATAATGAAATAGTTCCTAAAAATAAATGGCTGTTACATTCATTTTGATTCTCCATTACAATTTAATATTGTGTCCTTTGCATAAGAAATGCAGAGACAACACTCAGGATAAAATGGTGTCCTCTTCAAAGTTAAAAGCCCATTTTTGTCCCTGTTGGTACTATCACTTGTACTATTTTGTGATCTGAATGAATGCTTACCCAAAGCATTAAAAAAAGTAGTCAAAGTATTTTTTTTTCAAAACCCTGATGATTCAGTGTGCTAATAGAGTAAAACCACCGACTGAAAATCTGTTTCTTTATGTCAAGTAACAGAGGGATATGACATCAACTTACACCAACTCATCTGTGATGGCCATTAACTGCTGAATCTAATCCTATTTCAACTAGCAGCATGTAATCACAACATACAGCTAGAGGATGCCCAATCACAATGTGTCTGCATTGATAAGACCACTTTCAGCTGGGAGAAGAGCATCAAACATGCCAGATAAGAACTAAACATGCTGTCACTCAGCCAAAGCTCCTAACATAAACATCAGTTTCCAGTGAAGGACAACAAACCAAAAAAGTGCCATGTAACACTGACATACATGATGCTTTCAACTGCAAACATGACTCCTTTTATAGTAAAAACTGCTGTCAGGAAAGATTATTTCTGCTCTAACATGCAGGCTAATGGAACAGTAAATATCGGAGACTATGAAAGCTTTTTAAGCAACACACAGATTAGCCTCCTTATCTTCTGCTACCCAAACAGTGCTAGAATGCCTACATGATTGAATATGCCATAAATATTGTTTTCATTAAACTGAGCAATGTGCTGGAACTTTAACCCAAAACGGTAAATGCTTTAAAGAAGCTTTCTTTACAAAAAAAGGCAGTGGGGTTTCTTCAGCTGCAACCCCCCCCCCCCCCCCATCTGCATCCTTGCAATGCCACTAAAATGACAGTCGGGCAGTGTAAGGTGGCTGCGCAGTGGGGTAGCGCACTTCAAAGCCGGCCATTTCATCTTCAGCGAGGCTGTCTGCCTCAAGTTGAGCATGAGAGGAAAAAAGGGGAAAAAAGAAAATCAATTCTCTAAATCAGGCTTCTTCCTTCAAGTCGTGCGCTACTCTTTCTGACGGTGCATTCAAGCCAGCACCTGAACTCTGCCCCAATTACCTGTTGGAGGTTATTTGAAAATATATTAGCATTTTTCAGACATTTGAAGTTAAAAATGTTAAAAACAGTGTATTTAAATTACTACACATCGGTTTATCATTTATCCTCAATGCCATGCAAGTATTAATCTAAAAGTGTAGAAACATGACCACCACCATGAATACCAAACAATCATCCATCACTGGAACAAAAAAACTGTTCTTAAAACATTTAAGCAAGAGATAATGTCAATTCACAAAGAAAAAACCCTGCTTAGGAACCATAGGTATTGCACTGACTATAACAAGGCAAAACAGTACAATTCAGTGTTTGAATTAGGGTACATCAAAGCAATAGTTTGACGTTTTATGAAATAGACTCACTTTGTTGCCAAAAGTTAGACAAGATTGATGCCTCACTTCTGCCAAACAGTTTGCCAACTTTAGCATAAAGAGGAGAAGCAAAGGGAGACAGCTTTAACCAAAAAGGTTAAAAAAATAAATAATTAACTGCCTCCCACTACCTTGAAAGCTCACTAATGAACATGTTATACCTTTGTTTAATCCCTACAAAAAAAGAGCATGTAAAAACCTTAATTTATGGTTTTACAAGGAGGTTAAGTGGACTTTGATACCTTGGCCAGGACAACAAGACTCCAGTGATCTTCAGAGGTTCTCGTAGACCGATTTTCTTTAGAGAGCAAAGCACTTAGCTGAATTAAATACAATTATAATGGGTGTACTCTCTGCTTAGAGTTGGAAAAAATGTAAGAATTGTAATTTAACAAGCCAGAATAGTGAGGAAATTATGAATTGCTGACAGTTTTACATATTAAATAAAAAAAAAAAAAAAAAAAACATTCATCCATTCACAAATCTGCATTGCCCTTCAACTTATTTATTGATGTACTGAACATGGAAAAAATCCAAAGTATCCAAACACAAAGTAAATAACATGTACATCCTTTTAAATACTCAACAAAAGATATTCTATTCCAAAAATGCTGTGAACCAAGTCAGTACAACTTCAAATAAATAATTATTCTTATATTAAGAATTGAGATAAGAGGGGTGGGAGGGGCCATTTCTTCATGCCAGACCATCAGCACAATTTGTCAAGACCAAATCAACATGAAGAAGTTACAAAAAGAAAGTTATTTTCAACAATGACTGGTCAGGCATGAGAAATGTAGTCTCTACCCCACAGCAGCAAGTATCACAACTCATCTAGACTTAAATTTAACTTTTACAAGTAACACAAAGAAGGAATAGATAAACAAGAAAAAGCAGTTGCAAAGATAATTATATAATGCATAGCACACTGCTCATTTAAGGGGAAGCATGACTAGTAATTGGTTTAAATACCAAGCAGGATGCATGTGCAGTATTCAGTGCATCTAAGGCTCAACTAGCCTCCATTTGTTTGTTCAAGATTACCGAGATGTTGTTTGACAAACACTTGCTATTGTTAATGGAACTGCTTCACTGACCTTACCCCAAAGTGAATAAAGCAATATACACCTTTTTACGATTTTAAAGACAGGTTATATGCATTACGTATATATATGAGTATGAAAAAAAAAAAAACTAATCAAATAGTTTCAAAACTGTGGTTTATATCCATTCTTTACCACATAAATATATATCTATAATGTTTATATATAAAAAAACAAAAACATGTCTATAGTTTAATACCTTTTTTTTTAATGAAGCAAGACTATCTACAGACCAACAACCAACAAATTTGATGCACTATAATGCTAGTCCATGGGACAACAAATCAAGGATTTCAACTGAAGGAAAACTAAAATGTAAAGGTTAATATCTAAATAAAAAAAAATACCTTACATACTCAATAAAAGATATAAAAAAAAAAAAAAATAAAAAAAAAAAATGATATCTATAATATCACACTTTCCGATGAAGTCCAAACAAGAAACAAAAGAAGTCTGCCAAATACTCAACATAAAAAAGGACTTATTTACATAGCTCAAAGCTCAGGAGTAATCTGTCCTATTCTTCAGACTAGTTTTTCTTAAGCTGCTGCCTTCATTGGCTTGTCCTCAATCTTTCATACAAAGTATGTAAAAACCCTTATTGGTCGATATTAAGACAAAATCAGTCTAATGATATATCGTAGGTACACCACAAAACACCACGAGCTCTGTCTGAAGGGAATCCTTTAGGAAGAACTGATTTTTATCCCCCATTTACGTTTTAAGATATCTCCACGTTATAATTTTGCATGCACTTTTTGCGAATAAACCTTTGTATTTTTGTCCGTTTCCAAATCATCAAAAAGCGAGTTGCTAGTCATAACAACCAGGATGACGGGGAACCCACAGATGATTTTACAAACGAAACCAGCACTGCCATTGATTCTAGAATCTAAAGATAATACAAAGATCTCAAAAGGTATCTTTTACATCATAAATCTCCCCAGAAATTTCAACCGCTGCAAACTTTCCTGTAAAGTTCAAAAGCTCACAAGGTGTCATATGAAGATATTTCTCAAAGTATCCAAGTCAAAATATTTTGTTCCAGGTCCTGTAAAAAGTTTCTCCAAATTTTTCTTTTTATAAAAATAGATGCTTTTTAAACCCACATCAAAGAGGTTCTTAGCTCTTTGGCAAGGTACTGCTTTAAGAATTTTTTTTTTGTCTTTTATCCATTAAGTTTACAATAAGCAACATTATGCAGCCAACCAATAACCAACTCATAATACAATAAACTGAATACTTACAAAATCAACAAAACTGCAAAGAGCTCAAAATAGGTACTCGCTAACCACTGAAGGCATAACGCACCTAAGGCAAATCAGGACACAAAAATACAAAGAAAATCACTACACATAACCTTACAAGACTTACTTTTTCAAAGCAGATGTGCAACAAAATGACAAAACCTATAGTACCGTTATAGATGGTCCATCTGTAAAGACAGCAAGAGAATTCAACATCACAGGCAATAGAACCTGCAGTATTTTTTTTCTGTTTTAAAGTATAGTGAGAAGATTCAAAGCGTAGGAATGAAAAAAAAAAATAAATTAAAAAAAAATAAATAAAAAAATCACATTGGACACTAAGTTTTGTTTTTCTTCGTAACACTGATTTACAAAGCTGTTTTTACTAATGTAGAAAGTTACGGTCAATGCACTTCCATTTTCTGTTTCCATTTTCTGCTGAGTTTTCTAGAAACATTCTCAGTGGGTATTAGGCTTTGTGTGTTTTGTTGGTTTTGAACGAGACTTGCAGCACTCTGTCCCCGAGGCGGTATCCATTCAAGCTGGCGATGGCCACGGCTGCCTCATCGTAGTTGGTCATGGTGACAAAACCAAATCCTTTGCACTTGTTTGTGTTGAAGTCGCGAATAACCTTGACATTTGTGACGGCACCAAACGGCCCAAACATCTGCCAAAGGATGCTCTCATCTGCGTCTGGAGCCAAGTTGTAGACAAAGATACACCAGCCAGTGCCTGCATGCCCTGGGATGTTGATGCCAGCCAAGCTGGTCACCCCGTCAATGGCCATGGGGGAGAACCTGCTGTAAAAGACAAAAAAGTAACATTGTTTAAGGCAAGAGCCAAAATGAGGACAAAATGGGCCTTTTAGAAGATGAGATTGTGCCAACAAGCATAACAGAATCTGACAAGTCTCTACAGAGATCAGCACTAGCCATGTTTCATTCTGAGCAGTGTTTACATTGCTTCTACAGTCAGTGTTAACACCCTCCTTTTTATTAAAAATCATTAGATGTTAAAGTTATTTTTTTTAAAAGTAAATATTTTTCTTCAGCTGGACAAGTTAAAAAGTCAACCTGGTCAAAGAAAAAAAGGTGAGCCGTCATTCTGACTAAACATGCATGCACACCATCCATCTCATCTATCTCTCAGAGTTGCGATTATAAAGCCAGCATAACACTTGTTAAAAACAGATTTTTGAGCTCATTTGCCTTTAAAGAAAGGATCACAGACTTATTTACTCAAAAACAGGCAAACTCTATTGGTAAATAAGTACCATATTAAAGTTGGAATCTGTGCCAAGACCGTTATGAAAAGGCACGCAAAAGCCCTAGCAATTGGTAAATGTGGTTTTGCAGTTTGAAGAAACAAAATTCAAAGTGCATGAAAAGCCTATGAATTATTGCAGCAGGTGTCACATAAGATTAGCTGCTCCAGTTGGCCTCTCAGGGAACATCCACCATGACAGGTATGCTTCCAGCATCAAGGACACGCAGAGAGATTTGGGAACGAAGACGTCAGCCAATGAGAAGAGCAGAAGAAAAATCACAAGTCTATTGTCGCCAGTGACGGGCCTTTGAGTTTTCAGGGGATTGGACTTCAATCATACTTGAGGAAGGCATTCTTCTAAAACTGTACTAAGACAAACTGGTATCCTGGCGAATCCTGAAAGATGTCTGACGCAACAAAGTTTAAAACAGGACAGGGCTGTCCATAATAGATCAAGGTAAAAATATGGAGCTCAAAATACAAGTATGCAATTATGTGCAATAGCAAGTAAGACATTGTAAAATTCTGTCCTTTGTTATGTAGACAAGCAGTGTAGTCTTTAATCTAGCCATGTGACATGTCAAGATTAAAGCACTTCACTGCATCACTGACCTTATCATATACAGTCACTAACCTTAGTTTAGAGAGGCATCAAGTAATTATCGGTCAAAATCAAGTTTAAAGCACAAATCACTGCTCAAATTTAACTTACAGAACTGCACATAACTGATTAAAGTGTATGTTGTAGTATGGCTAATAGATATAAATAGATAGATAGATAGATACTTTATTCATCCTGAGGGAAATTTTAGTATAATGTTAATATGACAGAAGGCCATCATAATAGCCACTAATCAGATAAACAGTATCAACTTTAATGTTAGGAAGGTATGCTTGAGGTCATTTACAAATGTGTAATTACCACACAGTCCTTGTTCAGCAGCACAGTCCAGACTCTACTGCTTTTAACACTCTGCAGTTGAATGAATTTTAACTGCTGTCTCAGGTACCTATCTATATAGCATGGGGGCTAAGTGCTTAAGACTGCCATTTGATATTTAGAAGGTCCTGGGTTTGAATGCCACTGGGGCCTTGTTGTGTGACAAGTTTTCCCTGTGCGTATTATATACGTTTAGTAGTTACGATGGGCTCAATGTAGAAGAAGTGTGCCAATGGGGATTTAAGATATAACTGGTAAACCAATTTCACATGATTGGTAATACTTAAACTGAAAGTGTGCTGATGTATATCAGCAGAACTTATTTATCCCCCAAATCAGCGTCATCCCCAAGAATGCAGTATCCAGCTTCACTGTATTGTGGCAGAGGGAAAGTGATTGTTCCAGGTCAGAGGAGCAGGTAGTCTTTAGTAACACAAGTCTCTTCCTAGGAGCATATTTGGCTCTGGTCCTCCCTTTCCTACTCGTAACATACACAAGTCTACCTTTCTGTATCTTGCACACATGCTAAATATTTACATTATCACTCGCTGTTAAGCAACAGCCTAATTCATTCACACCGACTGCATTATGTATACGTCTGAGAGGGGAGTACTAATTCATGCACACAAAAGCTTTTTCCTTTGATCAACAACCTCATATTAGATCAGTGCTACCTTATGCAGTGTTAAATACCTACGCAATGTTGCCAAGAGCTCATGCAGGGGAAAAAGGAAAGGTATCCCATCAACTCCCTCATGTCAGGTCTGAATTTCCCTCAGGATCAATTATGGCAGGCTATGAAATCTAAAAATGAAAATCAATTTACCTTTTGACTCCATAGGCCATGTTCAGCAGATTGTCCAACCTAAAACACACAACACACAACACACACACACGCACACACACACACAAAATAAAGGAAGCTTTTCATGAGGTTGATGATGCATTTTGTCAGGATGACAGAGATGAGTAATATCTCTGATAAAAGTTTGTTCCATTCAAGTGACCATCATTAACCTGTTCACTAAACTTTTTAATCAAAATTCAACCTACACAATACAGCCAAATGGACAATTTCTGTTCATATAGAAAGTGCAGGTTATGTTAAAAATACTGCAGCTTTCACAGCATTCTATATAAAAATATAACATTTCCACAAATTGGGATTTTTGTGAGGTCAATCAGTGGACTGAAGAGCAAATTCATTTATGAATTCATTTTCACATGTATGGCCACTAAGTAGGCTAACTGACAAAAACGTTTTTTCAGACCATCTACTGATTTATTCACCAGAGTATTGCTCATCTCATTTTCATATTTGTCGAAATCTGCTCAAACCCAATTGTGTGAAAGGTCTACATCTGCAACAGGAGGAACACAGCAAAGTTGGAAATGTGAATATGGGGAAGTATATATATATATATATATATAAATACTGCTGTGAGACAATTTAAATGCTAATTTCAAATAGGCTCAGAGGGTCAACACACTCAAAAGCACTAGCAGTATTAACCATAATTTGGTCTAATCAGATTTTTTTTGGTGTGCCCCTTTTACCTGAAGCGTTGTGCCTGCTGTGCGAGGGGTCCTGGGTACCTTCGATTGGGTGACTGATACAGCTGGGACAGCAGTGCCTGGCTGGTCTTCTGGCTCGGGTTATTTGCAAACTTGACTGTAATGGGTTCGGTAGCACCAGGTGGCTTCTGACAGTTAAGACCCTTGATGGCCTCTTCAGCCTCAACTCGCCGATCAAAACGAATGAAGCCAACCCCTCTGGAAACACCTGAGGAGTGTACATTAACATAAGATTAGTCATATGCTAAGTTTCTCCCGACAGCCATGAAAACATTCAGTAATGATATGCAGCATTAACTTCACTGTCACAGTCTAAACAGTAATTTAGGGGACACGTAACCAAGTTTATTGGGGTGGATTTACGCCTTACAAATTTACCAAATTATTTTTTTGTGATTACGTTATCTCATGATGGTTCTGCATTACCACAAAAAGAACAAATAATTATTTTTCTACCACAACCTTCTGGAAAAAAAAGGGGCATTTCTGCTGTGAGTATGCATCACTGCCCTGCAATACTACACAGTTTTGAATCAACAGAAGTGAGAATACTTCTAATAGATACAAATCTGAATACAAATGATGGAAGAGAGTTTGCTGTAGCAGGCATTCGATTCTCAATTAGCAAAATGTGAGGTATATGAACAACCTTAAATACATTTCTATACAGAAAGGTAGATTAGCATTATAAGGAAATATGATCCACATCTAAAAATACTGCAAATATCGAAACCCATACAAGAGGCAGAAGCACAAACATTAGTAGTGACCCATTCCAAATACAAAAAAAGCTGCGAATACCAAAAGAACAAGCGAAATGTGTAGAAAGAGAATAAACATGGGGAGGTGAATAAGCCAACTTGTTTTGAGTGAGCACCAGCAACAATACAAAGCCTTCCAATCATGGGACATTTGTGGGCAGCAGGGAGACCAAGACCGAAGATTGTGACATGCACAGGTGTCCCAAAAAGACAGAAAGGGGTGGGGGAAAAAATGAACAAACTATTTTTTTGGCTGAACATCACTGAAACTCAAACTTTAACTCAATTCAATTTTATTTATAGTGTCAAATCATAACAGGAATTATCTCATGACACTTTACAGATAGAGTAGGTCTAGACCACACTCTGTAATTTTCAAGGACCCAACAATTCCAGTGATTCCCCAAGAACATGCATGAATGTGTAAGTCCGACAGTGGCGAGGAAAAACTCCCTTTTAGAAAGAAACCTCACAGACCCAGGCTCTTGGTAGGCGGTGTCTGACGATGCCGGTTGGGGGTTTGATGAACAATGGCAATAAAAAAGTCACAATTGAGATAATGACTAGAGTAGTTGACAGACCACTACATTAGTACCATTACATTAACTGCTGGTTGTAATTTCTGTGTGAAGTGAAGCAGCATCATCTACCTACTACATTATTAGTTAGCTAGCTATTTTGAGCAAACCACACCAGTTCAGAAACCTTTAAGTAACAGATCTAATAAGTTAATTTAAACATTATTCTTTGGGACAGCCATGCATGTGTTTTGCTCTTAGTCTTGTTTCTTCCTGCTGATTGACAATCAGCCTTGAGCTTCAGTATCTTTGTCAAGTCAAAAAAAGCCACGCATTAAACAGGCATCAGAAAGCAGGGGTACCTTTGTATAAAGCGCAAGTCTGTTAGTTTGTGACCAATAGCATGCTGCTTTCTGGGTTTCCCTTTTTCTTTACAGTTGGATCACAGACTGTTCCATTAATACTAAAGTAAAACTGAAAATGAATTCTACAGATAAAAAGTGGATGTTTGAAAAATAAAGAATCATAATGCACACCTGAAGGAATATCTTATGTTTCAGCAGGACACAGGCGCAGAACCATTGGGAAATGTCTCAGTGAGAGATTGTTTATTAGAGTTTCATAAGGGTTCTGCTTCCTCATGACAGTTGAGAAAGAATATAACTGCGCTAAATGCATTTCATTTCTTGCCATGAAACAGGCATTGCATATACGATAAACCCTAGGGATGGGAAGAGAAAGGGGGAGAAAGCAAGAGAAAGTAAGTGCAGGCAGAACAGCGATTGGAGGGGAAAAGAAATTATGAAGCATTGAGTCCTGCTACTTGACACCCATTTCACATTCTATCCATCTATGCATATTTCAGAACACCTCTAGTGGAAAATTGCATTTTTGGGGACCTCATACCACCACCTCTGATAGATTTCTCAGGCCTGACTGTGTCATATTGCTAGGCAGTCACTAGGGGAAGAACAGTAAGAAAATGGACAAAAGGAAAGCTGCCATGTCCTACTCACCAGTCACCTGATCCACCAGAATGCGTGAGGTAATGATGCGTCCATACTGAGAGAAGAGCTGCTCCAGTTCTTTCTGAGTCATGGTTTTTGGCAAGCCACTGACATACAAATTTGCGTCTCTGATGGAGGCGGAGCTTGGACGCGCATAGGAAACCTACAGACGGAGACAGTTCACATGACCATTAATACATTACCGCCTGTTTTAGCACATGCAGTGAACTCGCAAACCTCTAATACCTATAAGGTGTAGGCTATTCATCACATTTCATGTTACATTTGTTCAAACTAACAGAAGCAGAGGAGCAGATGCTGTGACCCATTTTTAGCAGAGAGAATGCAAACACTTAACTCATAATTAACCGGACTAAGTTATACTTAAATATACATAATATTAAAATATGTTATAGAGCTCGTGTCACTTTGTATGCGACACATTGCATTCAATTACTAATGCAAAAACAAAACTGCTTAGTTAAAATGTTTGTACTATACTTGTTTAATTTAAAAACAGTATTTATCAGGTAACAAACAGAAATAGAAATGCAGAATTGTTCTTATTTTTTTCAAACAATTGCTATTTGTTGCATAGCTAATAAAAGTACTCAGTTTCTCTTTTCCACTAAACTAGTGCCCGTTTAAAACTCGCCTGTATGTAACAGGCCGATTGCTTGGCCTGTGGTATTGCTGCTTGTAGCCTTCTCCAGAACCATTGTACCCCAAAATAACTTACAGAAGGACCCCAAAGCACTTACATGCAACCCCACTGTATACTACTGATTGTGTACTTCTAGGAAAACGTACTACTACATTTACCTGACAAATGTTTCTGGACGTTGCAGATTCAGATTTTACTCACAAGATAACAAAATGAAGTAATCACAAACATTTGCCTCATATACTCATGCCGGTGCATCATGCGCCACCCATCCGGCCCGTTATGAGAGCCAATCGGCACTAGCAAAAATCGGCACTAATCAACCACCAGAACCGCACTGAGTAGAGAGACGGACTCGCCCGGCTCTGAAATATGAGAGTGTGTGTGTGCGCACTTGAGAGAGAGAGCCACACACACACACACACACACACACACACACACACACACACACACACACACACACACACACACACACACACACACAGTAAAAGGCAATCAAAATATAGAGTTTTTGTTTTAACTGTTACATTTTAGTGTTGTCTCTTTTCCAATGATATTCCATGTTGATAACGCAACAGTCAGCATTTAATGACAGCGGTGCTGTCTTGTCAACATTATCGTTAATGAATTCAACACTTCAGCAGAGGTATTAATTTCCAAACAGGCTTAGGGGCTTGACGGTTATAAAGTACTGTTAAAGTATGGATTTAATTAGCGGAGGCCTTTTGCTGACGGTAATGTTATTAGTGTGTTAGCAGCACACTTACACAACCGGACCCGGGGTGAGTCTGAGTGAGACAAAGGAAGACGGCTCTCTTTGCCGATCAAGCGCAGAGTCGGAAATGACGTTATAGTCCCGTGCTGGACCCGTTCATATGAGTCAGCCGTCTGCCACTCTGAACAGATAATCCACTTTGCAATAGGGATGTCATGACACCAAAAATCAAGTACTAGTTGGTACCAATACCACCCAAAGTACACAATATCCAGAGTCGATACCTCGAAAAGTCGATAAAGTAAAATAATACTTAAACATGAATTGCTTTATTTAAACATTGGGGTGGGGCAGTGTCATGTCACTCTTCTCAGTGTCAGTTTTTTGTTGTTTCAATTCTGTTTTAGAGTGGAGGAGGCAAGGAGAGCATGATTCACATGCTTGATTTCAGTGCCGCGTTTGATGGGATTGATCATGATCTCTTGATTGGATTCTTATTTGTTATGGTTTTAAACACTCCGCTATTTTGTGGTTAAGAAGTTACCTGTCCGGTAGATCACAGAGAGTATATTACAATGGCACTTTTTCCAAACAGCAAGGTGTTCGACTGTGGTGTTCCACAGGGGAGTTGCCTTGGGCCTCTTCTTTTTGCAATATTTACCAATGATCTGCCACTTGCAATTGGGCAAGCAAGTTTGACAATGTACGCTGATGATACCACCCTCCATTATGCCACATCCACATTCTCTGAGCTTAATCAGGTTCCATCTAGCGAGTGCAACATCATACTTAATTGGATAAAAACAAACAAACTTGTGCTTAATGCATCAAAACTGCCTGCATGATATTTGACTCTAAACCTAAATTAGCACATGGGCCTGAAATTAATCTTGAAGTTGCAGGTCAATCTATAAAACAAGTAAATAAAGTTAAGCTTCTAGGACTACGGCATGCATTGTTGCATGTGCGCATATATATATATATATATATATATATATATATATATATATATATATATATATATATATATATAAAATAACGCCTTAAAAAAAAATAACGCAAATTAATCAATTCCATATTGAACTTTGCCCCGGAGCTGTTCTAGGCACCGTTCGACTGTAAAATGGAGGGAGACGAGAATGTGCTGCCTGGATCATTAATTGGAACATTTACTTATAAAAATCTTCCTGAAAGGTTGGGTACCGAAATCCGGTGCTAATACGGCACAGGTGACTTCATGACCTGCGTCTACCAGACCGAATAGCAACGTGGATTTTGGCGCCTCATTCCGGTGCCACTGATATGTCTGCGCTTCTCTCAGATGCTCTGAAACAGACATTACAGGCAACAGAAACATCGCTGCACGTGATGCTAGTTAACACTACACTCAACAGCAGCTAAGATTAGCCTACCGCTAGCTAGTAGCTGGATTATACATGGTAACTAATGCTGACAGCTAACGCTAAACGGTGTAAAGTGATGACTGTATTTCACTGTAGAGGATTCAACACCGGGATGTAACAATGTGCAGCTGCCGTTGTCGGAAAAACACAGACGGTGCGTTCAATGAAACTGGTAACTTACAGCTTCGTGGTGCATTCAAAGTTGTTGTTAAAGGCCCTTTTCCATTCTGGTGGTTGTTTTTCTCATTCAACAGCAATTTACTAATGAAATAAGTTATTGTTATTACATTATTATTAAATCATTAATTTTGACCATATGGCCTTAGCAATTAACAAGCCGTTCTTTTAATGTTGCAGACTGTTTAGTAGCCTACCCTTCTTTTCCTCCCCCTTTTTATTAACTTAGTAAAAGTATCTGTTAAGACACCGGGCAAACATTATGTATGCAATTAATTTAGATGAATTAATCAGAGTATGTAATTAGATTAATTTTTTGTATCGATTGACAGCCCTAAAATAAATAAATAAATAAATAAATAAATAAATAAATAAATAAAAAAAAAGAAAGAAAAATACTTATTCAGTTGGATTCAAGGGAATGAAGTTGTCAGACTCATAACACACTATATTCAACTGTCAATATAATATTTAAATGTCAAGTTACAGAAATAATCAAGCGCACAGGTCAAAATTTGGTGCAATTTAAACATGAATTTTCTATCACAAGTTGTATTTCTGCCCAAAGACATTTTAATGAATAACCCTCTGCCTGGTGTGAGAAGGGATCTGGCTAGCTCCTAGTAAGACCACTGCGAAAAATATCACATTTAATAATCTGGCTCCACCATCCACAAATCCAGCAGCACTATATGAAGAAAATGAGTTTTTACACCAGCACATTGAGTGCTACGTTGCCTGATGAATGCTAATGGCAGCCACCTCCCTGTAAAAGGCATAGAGCAGTGCTACAAGCACATGCAACCATAGAAACAGTTCTGCTCTACTTGAGGCCCAGGGAAAGCCGCATGTGCCCAGATTAACAATAGGCTCTCCCTTTCCACCCCACATTTCTCCAGCCTCATTATGCTTTGACGCCAACCCAGAGTGCTAGACATAAACTGAATATCTTGGATTTTTGCAACCAGTCATGAATGGTAACTGAATTCTGTAAGTTGAATATGACTGATAGGGTATTTTATTGGAGATAAGATTCAACATGTCAATGCCAGTTTGCGATAAAAAAAAAAAGAATTCATGCATAATATTTTACCTTGATGGTTTTGGTCTGAAGTCTCAAGCCATTTAAGGTATTGATGGCTTTTTCTGCATCCTTCGGGTCCACGTAATTCACAAATCCATAGCCTAGGCTCTGCCCTTCAATCACAAGACCAGAAAATACATTGTCACATTTAATAGAAACTGAAAAGTGACTGCTAAATACAAACACTACAATACAACTAAATATGGATATAACTGCATTTTATGAATCACGGTGAATGGCATCAATGCAGTTTTACTCAAATGTGTCAGTAATACTAGGACACGCATATGGACAGTCAGTCTTTATTATTTGGCAGAGCATGAAGAACACAGGAGGTCACAGGCCCATTTCCAACATCTATTTGGCTTACAACCTATAGTAAATTATCAAACCAACTCTTTGACAAACATGTCTTAAATTAAAAACGACAAGCAATTGCTCTGCTTTCACACCAACTCATCTCTGACACAGTGCAGTAGCCAAGGCTCAATGTGTTCCCCTCCCTCTACAGTTTTTCTCTAAAATGTACAATAGATTGACACCCACTCTATGTGCACAGAGGCAATTCAATTTCCTCCACCCACACTGCTGGGTCTCTCTGCAATTCTACTGCCGGTCAAGTTCACCAGCTCAAGCAGCTTCAGCATATTAATACAGTACATAAGCAACTGTTGTATCTTAAACTTTATATGATATTAAATCAGGTTAACATTTTCACATAACTATCAACTATTATATTCAAGCACAAGACATGTTCAGAGAGATGAGTGAATCCACGAGAGGTTAATACTTGTCCATCACTTACATAATTCAAACATTATCTTTTATCACTCTTCAAAAGTGTTTGAGGTTGTCATATTAGCTACATCAGCTTTTACATGTTGTAGACCGTTAAGACTATGAAATATACACATTTGTGTATGTGACAGTGACAATATACAATTTGATATACATTTTGTATGTTAAAAAACTGCATTGGTGTATTAGTAAGGAAAATATTGCTTGCAGTATTGCTAGCTTACACATCTAAACACCCTGTATGCATCCATACTGGCTTGATCTGTCTTACCACCATTAGTCACTGCTTTAATGGGGTATTGTGCTGTGATCAAGTGAAGTTCATAAACTTAATTTCACATTGCATCTCAGGGAAGTTTATAGCCTGGAGAAAAATGCAGAGCTTTTTACTTTTACTTAAACCTGGTGGGCAAATTGCCTGCTTTACTGTGTTCTACTGTACATGCTGTATGTGGGCACCCCGTACCCTTATAGTGAGGTCTTCATATGGAAAGTCTAAGAAGTCGCTTTGACTGGGAGGCCTTTACATGTTCCCATTATAAACAACTTGCTCACTTTCAGCTGTCATTAAGGAGTAGAGGAGACATGCTGTGATGCACTTTCAAACATAAAACTGCACCCTGCTTCCAGTAAAAGACTAGCACTGCCCATAGTGGGAGGAAAATGACACAAAGACTAAGCTGCTGCAGCAGCCAAGGCGAGAACATTAAAAGCAAAGAGGAAGCATGCATCTCTCTGGTGATTACTTAACATCTGATGTAGCACCAGTACACAGATGTAGGCTGGCTTAAATCCATTGCCACAGGGCCAAGGGAGAGACAAAAGCAACACAGTCTGGAGGGCATAGGGTTTTATGTAGAGCTGAAATTGAAATCAGAGAATCATTCCTGATAAATGACTTGAGGCTTTGAATAACATTAAGGGCCTAATTTTTCTCAAACAGTTTGAAGAAGTTTTTCCCACCTCTATTCAAGTTTTTAAATCTGTAAAAAAAAAAAACTTCTCGATTTGCAATAGCCTGCTGGTCAGTTACTGTTGATAAAAGCTGGTCATCAATCAAATTTTAATCCATATCACAACTTCTATAATCAAATGAATGCCTTATAAATGCCTGCATTGCAGAGCATGTGAGCGTAGTGGAGCGGGTCTTAGAGCGCAGAGCGGCATTTTTAAAAAGGACGGAGCGTTGCTCTATTTTCCGCTTCAATTTCGCTCCGCTCACACGAGTCTGAAGCAGGCTCAGTCAAGCCTGACCCAGAATCCATCTGTCTTGCACTGTCAGACTATTTTCATTCAAAACTCAGCTCAATAATAGAGTTCAAAAAGTAGGCTACTTCAAAAAAGAAAATGAGAAATCATACAGGTGTACTATTAAAAAACTAACAGTGATGTGGTACAAGAAAACGTGATATACATGAAGATTTTTCCATTTTTGGAGCGAGCGGGGGGGGCGATTTAAGTGGAGCGCAAAGCAAACTGCGTTGAGCGCTGAGCGATAATGAGCGGAGCAGCCTGATGTAGCTTTGAGCGGGGGAGCGGAGGGGTGAACAGTTCTGTGAGCGATGAACTGAGATTCTCACCACTCCACTCCGCTCATATGCTCTGCTGCACTGACATAAACTACTGCTCAACAGCAGGGTTCAGTCCTCTTTTTACTGATCCAGTCCTGGGATTTAGACCCTAAATATTGCAAATTTGACCAAACACCACTGACACTGAAAATTAGATACAGTAAATTTGGCTAAAAAGCAATAATGGGCACAATTAAACTCTCTCAGAGCAAGCATCAGAACCGCAGTCCTACACAAAACACAAGTTTGAATTTGTTAACGTCAGTGCTGTTTATACATTTGCCTAAAAAGAAATTTGCCTAACTTAAGGGATATTTCACCATTGGAAAGATGAATATATCTTTAAATTGGGTCACTTATGAAGTAGAAATGTGAATTTTTTTTAGAAATTGGTGGCTTCTAGGCTGAGAAAAGCCAGAAAATGTGTTTTTGGCTCATGTGGATGAAAGACAACAAATCCCAGAATGCACTTGCTTCGCTGCTTTAGAGTCTACTCCCAAGCCACGCCTACCATTTACAGACAGTGAGACAGTCAACGCAAGTGTGTTTTGTCATTTCAACCATATAAACAAAACGTTTCACCGTGGCTCAAGTGGTGTTACACATTTAAAATATATAAAAACGTCATTATATAAAAACGACATACGAAACGGGCTACATTTAGTGCACACACATAGGCTCCGTAAAGTTCAGCTAACGCATACTAGCATTAGCGTTTGGTGGGCTGTAAATACAGAGTATAAAAACAACCGTAAATTTGTGTGCAATGTAGAATGGTCGGCATTTAACAGTCAAACTCCACCAGCAGTTAGCAGTCAGTTGGATACAAGCACCAGTCCCTGTTAACACAGCAAGCAGGATTGATGGAACAGGTGGCCGGCTAGCGTTAGCTTTCCACCTAGCTAGCTCATAGTCCAGCCCGGTCCAGCCCTCGTTCTGCGTTTCACCGCTGAAGATGTCACCTTACCGGCTAGCGGCATACAGCGACACCGCAGGCTCAGCTGCTGGTCTCCGTAGCAGGGGAAGCTCGCGCAGTGTGTTGAGTATTTTGTGTGTAATAAAGTTTCCTTCATATTCTCCAATCTGTACCAATGTATCCCGGAGATACACATGTGCGGTAGTTTGAATGCACATAATTGTTGTAAGAGTTTTCTGCTGAGCAGCAGTTTAGCGAAGATTCAAGATGGCTGACGCTCGTTTTGCTTCGGAAAGCTTTGTGTAAAGACGACAGTCCAACCACCTATGGGCGGGTTGAAAACATGCGGAAGTAGCTCCTTCTACGGGCTGTAGTCCATTGCCTCTGGGCAAAAATCGTTTTACGTCATCGGAAGATTTTTTCCAGACCCACAATACAAAGATCTCTCGTCTCAGGGGGACATGAGGGAGGGAAGCACGGTCATTCGAAAATACTACCAGGTTTCTACTGATACAAAGCTTAATGCTAAATCAGTGAAGTATGCCTTTAACTGTGCCGTTTAAAGGTTATCTAATGCCAACCGGAAATCTAAGAACTCACCCTTTTCAGCTGGCTACATTTGCATTTCTTAATAAAAAGGCAATTTGGTTTTGTATGGCTAATTACTCCTAATCAGATTACCACTGATGCTAAAAGCCTTTGGAATTGTGCCATAAACAGACCCTATCTACACACTTAGGCCACATTCACACGTACCAAAATGATTTTTTTTTTTTTACCCGTCTTCCCTGGATTCATTTCAACATTTATTTCATCCACACGTATCCGGTTATAAATGACTCAACGCGCTACTTCATATTCCAGGCCTATAGGCGGCGCTGTTTCTGCTAGCTACAGAAATTCACCAAAACACGGAGAAGAGTTAACTTCCCATCATAACATGACTAGCTAGACTAACGTTCTCTTAATACATCCATGGACTATAATAACTTTCACCACTCATTTTATAAGGCCTCCGCAAGGAAACATGTCTTTGTTTACATTGTATAATGTGCTGTTGGATTGCTTTTTATTTTGCAATTCTGTCTGCCATCGGACATGATTGCATCGCGGTAGCTGGCAGAGCTAAAATCGGCAGTCAAACAAACAATGATCCAATGTCTTTTTGATAAGCTACACATTTTTCTTGCAGTAGCTTTTCTACAATAAGCCGTGGTAAAAGTTCCTCAATAATCCGTTCAAGGAGTTGATAAGCAGACAGATTAGCTAGCTAGCTTCTACTTTATAAACAGCTAGCTAGCTAACCATAGCAGCTAACGTTAATGTTACGTCGCTGCTCTAGCGATCAGCTACATAACGTTAGCAATATATCTTGTGAAGAATCCAGGACCGGCAGAGCAGAGGGAAGTGTCAGGGAGCAGAGACAAACTATTTAGCTAGATGAAGTGAGCTGGTTTGACCATTGAGATGGGATATGCTCGCTAGCTTCACCGCAGTCGTGTGTGGCCATGCACTAGTGCGGGAATGAGAGGTCGAGGGGTGTGGCGATGACATCATCGATACGATAAAAAGCCGGCTTCACCATCCAGACGAAGCCAAAAGGGAGCAGTTTTCGAATTTTTTCACCCTGGGACCCGGTTTCAAAAAAATTGCGTTTTCAGGCAGTCAGTTTACTGGATCCGTGTGGACGACAGGCCCAAACGATGCTAAAAATGTGCATTTGCACCAAAAATCGTCTCCGTGTGGACAGCCCCCTTAGTTTCACTAAAGATGCCGGTGCAACTGTCATTTCTAATCCAATCTAACAGAAGCTCTCATTGTGAAAACAAAGTGATGATCGTGTAATTATATACACTCTTCATTACCAGTTTCCTTTTGTAAAAGGTGTAAGACAGAAATTAACATGACACATGCAAATTTTCAAAGACATGTACAACTTTCCAACACTCAAATACAAGATGAACATGACTGCAATGCTACAGGCAGACAAACGGATCTAGCAACCAGTTTCAATCAAATCAACAGTTCGGATTGTTTATAACAAGATAGCTGAATTAAGGCAGAGGACAAGCAAAGTCAACAACTGACATACAGTTACTACACCATTCAAGGTAGCAGGGGAAGATACTTTAGAGAAATAGAGGTTAATTTCAAGCAATTATTACTGCCATGTTTAAAACGTTACTTTTAAAAATAACTGTTGACTTAAAAATGAAATAAAATATACCGATTATAATGTCGAGGGTAGCAAATTACTGACTTAAAATAGATTAATTTAATAGATAATTACAAAGAAAGTCTTCCTTCAATTTTGTTGTTCAAACCCAAAGCGGCCCTGTACGTAAACAAAATATCATCTAGTTAGGACATGCATTAGAGTTCCAGATATTAAAAACAACTAAAAATCTAAACTGACCTTGTAGACTTGCTCTCCTTTAATGTTAATCAGTCTGGTTGGATCTCTGCTTTTAATGAAAACCTGAAATTACCTGTGCCTACAAAGTAACAAGGCGGCATAGATATGGCACCATAGAGGAACCCATGCTAAGGTAACAGTGTTGTTTATCTATGTTTGCATTTATTTTGTTTACAGGTCACCTAAAAGACTAAACTTGATTGAGTCATCAGGGGCCCTACAGCAAATAGTTTCCTTGGTCAAACCACAAAAAGGTTCACTTATGTTACTTGCTAAATCTGAAATTACACAGCCCCACTTTATGGGGACATGTAGTATTGCCTCAAGTCCTTTTCACTCAGGGCAGGCTGATTTCAAACAACTTGTTTCATTTATTTCCTTGCCCTTAAAAATGATTTAGAGAGCTACGTTCAGACTTGCTCTGCTAAATATGTAACCCATCAAACATGTTTATGTTCAATCACCCAAGCAGACTGTGCTCGACACAGATTTGAAATGAGGATCACTTGTCAATTCAGCTCAACCCATTTCACACAACAATCAAATGCATTTCTTTTATGCATGGCTACATAAGTGCATTTATTCCATGCAAGACTACACACCTGACAATTTCCATCATCGTTGCATGCCAAAAGTCTAAATTCAGTAAATGCATAACAAGCTCCCTACAATGTCCATCCCCACAAATACACCAATCTCAGTGCATGGTCTGTGGAGCTCTTGCTGCCATTTTGAATATAGAGCACTTATACAGTGCCACTCCAATTGAGCTACAACTTTGTTCTTTAAAGAAATAGTTTTTACTACAAATGCACCATTAATAGAAATGATTCTTAGAGAAAGCCTAAAAGGAAGACAGCATAGTGTGACTATACAAGCACGCAGATATTTTATATTTTAGTGTCATAAATAAACAGACACGTTTTCAATTTTTACTAAACACAAAACATTGATCCAAAAGATTTCTAAATGTAGAAACATGAACACAATATTCCTTAACACTCATATAAGTTATTTGAACTATATAATTTTTTTTGTTTTTGAGATATGCTCATTTTTCTGATCATTATCATCTGCAATAGAAACGGTCCGCCAGCTGTTTTTTGTCATCGCGAGCGTAGTGTTTTCGTCAACGAAAAGTATGACTAAATATAGTCGTCAACGAACCTTTATCACGTGACAAAAACGAGACTCAATGTAAATGCCGGTCATGTGACGATGACTATAATTAAATTCATAATGCAATATTGATGAATAAAACAACTAAATGTGGTTTACAAAATAAAAACTGCAAAAATGTCTCTTTATTTCCGTTGACCAAAACGAGACAATACACAATGTTATGTTATTTTGTCTCGTTTAGTTGCATCATTATTATTATTATTATTATTATTATTATTATTATTATTATGATGCAGTATTTCTGCTCCCCGTCTCTCACTTCAGGGGCTGGGCTGCATTAGGTCGCACTCGGGTCGCACTGTGCAGACGCAGGCAACGTTACTTCAAGCCCTGTCGCAGCATTATTTAATTTAGAAGATGCAGCGGTGAGTTAGAGAGTGAGAAGAGAGTAAACTACAACAAACAAAATGAAGTCTGACCCAGAGAAAGGTGGGACCGTGGCCGGCAAGCCGGAGTTCGTCTTTCGGAGAAAAAGAATAAACGGCATTTGGAAAAACTTGCATTACATAGAAGTGGAAAAGAAAACTGAATGTGTTGTGGAAAAAGATGGAGAAATGCGGCCACAAAATCACAGGAAAAACACCACAAACCTTAAGAGACATCTCAAGCCATTCCATAATGAAATTGCGGTAAGTCAAGACATTAACACAACGTTACTTTCTATTTTAGAAAGCAAATGCCAACCCATGAGGCTGTGGTAATGTGTCATTTTAACGTTAGCTTTAGACGTTAACCACTGGAGCTGAAAACGACTGTGTGAGACAAGACAACGTGAGACGTGTGTGTGCGTGTGTTCTTAGTTCCTACCTGACTGACTCCATGTGTACTAAGCATCCCTTGTTGGCCAACATTTTGGTTTTGTCTATACTACTAAGTACTTATACTATATTGACTGGTTTAAATAGAATTCCATTACTAAAGAGACTAAAATACAATTTTCATTGACTAAAACTAGAAAATGTCAATTTCTGTCGACTAAAACTAGACTAGAATGCAATCAGTTTTCGTTGACTAAAACTAGACTAAAATAGTCATGGATAATTCTGACTAAAATAAAACGAAGATGCTCAGACTTTTAGTTGACTGAAACTTGACTAAAAGAGTATGTGACTAAAACTAATAAAAACTAAAAAATGACCGCTTGACACAAAGACTAGACTAAAACTAAAAACAGGCCGCCAAAAACACTGTGAGCGTACAACGTGATGACGAGAAGGCTGAAACCTTAGCTTTCTGTTGCAAAAAGAATGAATGCTCTAGCGGTTATGGTTTTTATTTTAGATCGATTCAAACATCATGTACATTACATCCAGTCCGTTTTGAACTGGACGTCACATAACGTGATGAGGTCATCGCGAGCGTCCGACGTAATGGCACGAAAGATAAAAGCCTTAGCTTTAATGCAAAAGAAAGTAATGGTCTAGCTGTTATAATTTTTATTATAGATCGATTTAAACAGAATCCTGTCTCATCTCTCGCAAACCTGTAGCATCCACCACGGAATCTCAGTTCTCTAAGGGTTAATATTTCAAAGCCAATTGTGGTTAGGTGCACATCTTCCATGTTCATTTAATGAAGTTGACTACCTTGGAGTCTCAGAATAAAGAAAATCCATAATTATTAGTAATAGCCTCTTAGTTCAACAGTGCTTCTCAATAACAGCCCCCCTGCCCTCCAGCCTAATTTCATTTGAAATATCTTGTCACTCAACTAAGGCTGTTAAGGATATTTTTTAGGATCAAATGCAACAGATGGGTATACATCCTTAAAGAGACCAGAGTGGACCGTCCGACTGCGTTATAAGAAGCAGATGGCAGTGTGCAACTGTGCCATCTACATTCCTTCCATTAAAAACAACTTGAAATAATTTGCAAGTCTTCTACCTGCCCAAATATAAGGAATGTAAAATGCATTCAATTTGAGTGTCTCTTGAAATTCCTGTAGTAACGGACCAAGGAATTACCTTCTAGGGCCCAATGTTGCACACATCTATTAAAACCAGTCCACATGTTTATTGGTGTGTTAAGCCCCCAACATCTCACTAGGATTAGGTTAAGGTTAGGTGCCTTGAAGTCAACGGTCGCAGCGCTGCCTGGAAGGAGACGTTGGGGCTTAAAACACTATTGAGCCCTTGTGTTGCTGCTTGGTAGGTTTTATAATTGCTACTATGTAGGGCTGTCACAGTATTGATTTTCTGCCATACAAATTTCTGAAGTAATTCAAACAGTCACGGTTTCCGTCATAAAAAGTAATCAAAATCTTACGTCATTCAATTCGGCAAAAACGCATCCCTTATTGAAAGACAGACTAAAAGGCTACTAAACAATGTTTGACAGTTACACACAAAAAACAGTGGTTAAGCCGTGGTAAGCTTGACGTAATCACAACATCCCTACTACTATGTAAAGACAGTGCCTGATATTCTCCATAATGAGATGCACAATAACTGTCTGACTTTCAAAACAAAGGCCTCTGCTGAAATACAGAAAAGCTTTTGACATAAACAACAATAATACTAGTAGGGCCACACTGATAGAAGTTTTGGATTCAATGTTGATGTTAGTGAGGAAAAATACTTTTGTAAACATTACTTTCAACTTACATTAATTTAAAAAAAAAATCTAATCTAATTTTCAAATGCACATACTTGCAGCCAATAAATTTAGAGCACATAGTATCTGTTGGGCCCGAGCTATTAACCTGCCATAGAAATGAAAACAGTTGCGTTACCTGTTATTTTGTCTCGAACTAGTTTACAGGACTCAATTTCTCCGATGCTTCCAAACAAACTCTTCAGTTCTTCTTGGGTCATGTTCTGAGGCAGATAGTTGACTATCAAGTTGGTTTTACTGTCCTCTATGCTCCCTGACTCTACAGGTGAGGAGCAGTTGTTTGAGATTGTTGAGGGGCCGTTGCTTGTGTTATTGCAAGTTGGCCCATTGGACAGCTGTGTTTCCATGGCAGCAATTACCTGCTAAAGAGAAAAAAAAAAAAAAAGTCAAGTCAAAAACAATTGTAAATCAGACATTGAAATACCAACAAATAGTTAAAAAAGAACACTGACACATTTTTTTAAATTACTGACTAATTGAGATGTAATTTGTTTAAACCTCCAAACAAAACATCATTAAAGCAACTAAGTTGCAGGGAACACACAAGTCAAAAGTAAAGACTGTCACAAAGAGGGAGAGAGAGAGAAAGAGAGAGAGAGAGAGAGAGAGAGAGAGAGAGAGAGAGAGAGAGAGAGAGAGAGAGAGAGAGAGAGAGAGAGAGAGAGAGAGAGAGAGAGAGAGAGAGAGAGAGAGAGAGAGAAATAAGACTGTACAATGAATTCCCTCCAAGCTATTCATGATTGCGGCTTTTGTTTCTGGGCAAACAAAAGACACTTTCTACCAAGAAAATAATGTGACAGTCTATTAATGCGTCAGAAGCTCAACAATTGATTAAGCAATATTCAAGTTGGTAGGGGCATGTTTAAATATATTTTCAAGGTTAGGCCTAAATGTAGCAGAAGTGAAACATGTAATCCTGCAAAATAAACTAGATACAGTATACAAAGCCTATAGCCTACGCATCAGACAACAGGCCTTAAATGATGTGCAAGGCAGTTAAGGCAAACAGCAACAAGTTATGTATGAAGAGTCATCATTTTTTAACAGATTCACCATGTGGAGAAAGCAGATCAGTGTAATCAAACCACTATTCATATTATTCTTAGAAAATCATCTTAACTAATTTGTGCAAGGTCATAAAGCCATCATTTCAAAAAGTAATTCTATGAGACAAAGATATCAGAGTAGAGAGTAGCAGACAGTTTCAGACCATAACAATACAGTAATATATTAACAACTTGGGTGCTTTTCTTAAAGCAAACGGTGCCTGAATTCCAAATTGATTAGTGATTAATTTGGTTTGAGTGTCAAAATATGAGTGAGAGCTAACATCATTGGTATGGCCTGAGTGCTTAGACAGAAAGCAGGCTGTCTGGTCAAATTAATTCAAAAGAGAAGTGCCACAGACCCCAGTCCAAGGCTCAGGCGCCCACGAACCACTTCTAAGCAGAGAAGCCACATCGCACAGTCTGACTGCCATGTTAGTTTGGAGTTGCTGTCTGAAAATGTGGACACAAAAAGTACTTCATGTTAGATCAACAAGAACAAAATCACACGGTGATCACACGTCATTGTTCAACACTGACAATTCAGTCAGGAACACTTTTATCATAGATTTAACCATTTATTGCAACAAATGAAAATACAGTTATGCTTGGCGCTGATGGCTCCGCTCTTGATAATGCTCCCTGGACCAGCCAAGCAGCATGCAAAGCTGAAACAGGGAGCACCATGCTGAACCCTACGGAGCCCCGGAAGGGACATGGAAAAAAAACAAAACAAAAAAACAAAAACATGTATTGGGGACACTTCCGGGGCTCCGTAGAAACCCCCCTGGATAAAACATAAAACAAATTAAATGCGCTAAAAGAAACACTGAAAACCATTTTAAACTTGTAGTCATGTTAGGACTCTGAACTAGGAAGGTGGAGGCTAGGGTGGTGGGGCTAAATGTGCCAGCAGCAGCAGAGAGTGAAGCAGCATCAATGTTGCAGGGATCAGTGAGGAGGGAGTCACGTTTAAAAGGGCTGCCTTGATGTGAGAATGGCTGTGATTGGTGTGTGTCCGATAGGAATGATAATTCAAACAGCGGGCGTATGATTTCAGTGTCCTGCATAAACTAATGCTAACCTTAATTAAGCATGAGGAATAGCAAATTAGTAAAAAGGATGGGAGTGCTGCACAAGGATGATCAATGAAATTGGAAAGATCAATTGTTCTGCTCAGATTGCTCACATCCAGCAATATAGCTAATGCTTAAGTTACGCTGACATGTCCTGCATTTGTTATCCAGTCTTTAGCACACACAAAGCATTAAACTGCAAACATGAATATGAAATTATCTACAAGTTTCCCATAAGTCTTAATAAACTCATACTTCAAAAACAAACTGACAAATTATCAAGGTGAAATGAGCCAGAGTTCATCAACACAGTGGCAAAAAGACAACTAAACTAAGGCTTATAACAAACTTCAACCAATAAGGTAAAGAAAATTGGATCAATATAGGCTACTCTATAGTAAACTTAAGCAATCTCAATATAACCACAATTAAAATCGGTGTACCATGTGTACAATACCATTCAAACAATTTAAGGACATTTGATATACTTTCTCAAAATGGGAATGTACAAAATTGATCACAATTCAAAATAACATTTTGCATCATCAACTACTTAGTAATCAAATATTTGGGTCAGGTGCTGCTATTTACACAGAATGTACAGATTTCATTCATCCACTACACAATGGTTTCATGCCCTGGCTCACCTGATATAAAGAGTGCCTCTGCGAGCCCCAGAGGAAATTATTGTATTTTTATATGCATAATTAGGGCTGGGCGATATTAGCCAAAAAACATTTCTGTATTTTTAGGCTGCATGGCAATACACAATATACTGTATATCTTAGAATGTTCTACAAAGTGTTAGTTGTAAGTCAAAGCCACATGTGAGATGTCACAAGCACTTTCATTAAAAACAGACTGATCAAAATAAAATGCAAAGACAGGGTTTCCTTCCTCGTTTGAAAATATACAGCTGCAGCACATGTAAATGTAGAACATAAATAGCCTATATTAAATAAAAGTAGACCTCTCTGAGGATGTACCTTTAGTAAGTTTCAACAACAATAACAGACTGATTAAAATAGAGTACGATTGAAGGTTTTTCTCTCCTGCTTAACAGAATACACATCTGTGCAAAAACGTGTGAAAACAGGACTACTTGCTCTGACAAAGTAGTTTTGTGTTTTACTGAGGTAGACAGCTGAGGTGGGTGATGAGACATAACATTTATCACATTTTTTTGTTGCAGTGATGGTATTATATCACAGTATTACAAAATTAAAGGGATACTCCAGTCAAAACATGATTCAACCTCTTAACTCATACATAGCAACACATCTAGAGAAAGAAATAAAAATCTTTAGAAAAATTAAAAAGGATAGTTTATTGGCTCCAAATAAGAAATGAATATGAGGTATAGGCCTACATGTGTTTCGAGAAGAGTAGCCGGCCCCATAATGAGGATTAGTTTAAATATAATGTGATTCATTCTAGTAGTAGTAACAGCCATGCTGTTGTTTTAAGTTGTGAGTGAACTGTATTGCTGAGCAACCTGGATCTGAGCAATAAATATTTTATTTATTTTTTTACAGTTTTATTATTTCAAAGTTTTTTCACCTCTGAACTTAAGGTGCCACACCATGTGATCTGACATACAAGTATACCAGCCAAACCGGGACTTGTATTACACTACAGTATATACACCAATAATGTACATCTTTGAAAAAAAACGTCTCTCTTTCTCTCCTGCTGATAACCGTAAACTATAACACCGGGTTCACACAGGATGTCAATTCTCGCGTGAGCAGTAGCCTGTCTTTTCACACCAGAAGCCAATTTCTCAGCAACCGTCAACAAGCGATTCACAACTGTCAAATATCTGGTAAACACAATCACAAACAGTGATACTAGGATATATATATATATAAAAAACAAACCCCGGGACGGTAAACTGCCACTCGCTTTTCCCGTGTTTTGTTAAATCTGATTGGCTCGGCCTGATCCTCGGCTGGTAAACTTACTTCCCTGAAGTTATGATCACAGAGAAAAAAATGTTGAAAAGAAAAAAAGGTGGTGAGGATGAAAAAGAAATGGGCAGCACTGAGAAGTTGAAGTCAAAAAGAAGTATAGCTAGAACAAGATGCAGGAGCAGGAACCAGCAAAGATATAGTGAAAGGTACAAGTGCAGTGTGCAGGGCTGGATAGGCAATCATTCAAAATAGAAATAAAAACATATGGAAAAAGTATATGAAACAGAAATGAAGAAAAGATCCACTATTGCCTTTAAAGCTCTAGTGCGTAACTTTTTGATATTAATGAACGTCTGTTTCATTCAAGCCATTGCCAAATGAGTTGCTACAAAGCTAATTAAGACTATCAACTCAACAAAACTATTTCTCAGAAGATCATACACAATTGGTTTGAGTAAAGTGGTGAACTTTTTGAAGTCAATCGACTCACAGAGTTGGGTAGACATCCCAGTATCAATTGACTTTGGTGTTCCTGCGTATTTACTAACCAGCAGCTATCGGGTCACCGGTCAAAGCATGCCTGTAGTGTTCTCTGTCCTACGGCTGTCTCCGTCATGCTGCCTGGCCCTGTACCGGGGTTAGCTTCTGTTTTGGGGGAGGGGGGGGGGCTTTGCGTTCTCCTTTACCTTGTTAAGGTAAGCTAGGTTAGTCTCCTTGTGCACGCTTCTCAAACTTGCATTCAAATTCGTGGGATTTTTCCCTTTAATAAATTGTCCACATATTTTACCACCTTCCACTGCAAGGCACTTGCTTTTATCTGACAGTCATAATCAAATAGGACTCTGCCGCTTTCTTCTGACTTTTGGTACCGCCATGATGCCAGGCGAGGGGCATGGACTATGTTGTGTTCAATTTGACATGGAATCCCAGTCGGAAACTTATGTCTATGGCATAGACTGTATGAAACAGGCTTATGGTCGGAAATGTCATCTCTGAAAGATATGTTATTTGCTCTATGAAAGACATTGACAAAGACGAAAACTAAGGACATTTACTACATTTTATTTTAGTTAGTTTTGCAAACAGACATAACAGTTTTAGTTATCATTTTTTGTAATGCGTTGTTTTTCTTTTTATTTCAGTTCACGATAATGTTTTTCCCACCTAGTTTTCGTTATTTCGTTTGTTTTCGTAAACGATTATAACATTGGTTGGAACGTCTGCTCCGCAATTGAACTTTTAATGCGAGGAAAGAGAAGCCAATTGCCTGTACAGTATGTGTGAAAAGAGCTTTATCTTTATAAATGCTAGGGGAAATACTGCAGGTCATCCTATTATCAGGGTTGTCTTATATTTGGGTCAATACGGTAGTTTCTTGTTGGTTGCATCTAGTGAAAATGTCAACTTGACATGCTCAAATGCAAATTGATTTTCTCTACTCAAGTGATGCATTGCAAATGTACGGTTGAAAGGTTAAACTTGATCACTACGTCTTAATTGAGAGCATCTCAAACCAATGTGCCATTTTTAGTGTTTCACCATACTCAGCCATAGAGATGTTTAATGTATGAATTAAAAACAATCCTATTATTTCATAAGCCAGAAAAGATTAAATTATTTACGCTATCTTGTTTGCACTTTTTAAATTTTTTTTATATATCTTTACCATTCAAATTATACTGTTATGTGCTCCCATAGTGTGGTCCATACAAGTAGCCTATATGCACGTCAATAAATATATGTACTGTATACTGGAAATTTCACACATCCTCCCTCTTTATCTCCCTTAACACATTCAGTAAAATACTTTCGTACCATTCTTTTTATAATACTCATGACAATCTTCACTAAATTAAGTCAGTGCAGCTGGCATGATTGAAGAGGAACCCTTTGACCTTTGAACATGCAGTTTCTTTTTCATTTGCTTTTCTCTGTTAATTGTGTTACACCACTGCCACATCTCAGCTGTCGCTATCAGTTAAAGCGATTTGGCTGTGCTGTGAATCATGATGTACATAAATGCATGCAAACTGACAAATTGAAAACAGCTCAGACAGATCAAACAGCTGTAGATCCACTCTGGACTCGTATTAGATTAGAAAATAATTATGACCTCAGCTTATCCAAGTGTGAAAAACTGGAAGTAACTGAGTGTGTGTGATCAGAGTTCACTGAGAGCTTGACTAAAAATGACAATGTACATAACAGTAAATGTATCTGGATATTTAGATCTACTCTGAAAAGCACATCAGCGGGTATCTCTGTGCACAGAAGAAAGCATGTCAGTAGGGAGAATATATTTTTGCCGGAGCGCATTGTCGATAATCAGGATTGTAAAGAAAATGTTTGAGTGGATCATCATATGTTGCTGATAAGTTTGTTTATTATTTTACATTCGGTTGGGCAATATATCAACATTGTGATACGAGTAGGGCAGTGACTATAACCGCACCACCGCAATACTGGTGGTGACGTGACACAACCGCGATGACATCATTGCATTTTTTTCATTATATTTTTTGTTGGTGAAAGTGACAGGAGTGCATATGCCGTGTGATGTAAGTATAATGATAATTATTGTTATCACTGGCTGTCTTCTATCCGATATTCAAGAAATTATGGAGGACAAAAACTTAAGTTGCTCGTCGCTTCAGCTTTGCACAAGAGGATGGACAGTCCATTAAATAAATGGGGATTTCTTTTTTGTGTCCGATTATTATGAATCATTTCTAGCTTTGAGTACTTGTGATATCTACAGGTAACCTTTATTTTTAATACGTGGTAGGGAAGGACATTTCTTCGTTCTGAGCCGAGGTGGACACATTAATGTTACCGCTGCGCTGTTCACCATAGCACTTTACTTTGACAGAGATTTCTGAACTGTGTGAAATAAATCAAACAAGAGGAGAGAATGCAGCACAACCGTAAATGACAGCAAAACGTAGTAGACTCTCACATTGAGCTGAAATGGAAACACTGTGCTGCAACATACTGTATGTTGTACGGTTCAAGCCAATGCTTTTTCTGGGGTAATTCCCTTCACTAGCAGTATTGACAACATATAAAGCCACAGTGTCTTGAGAAGCTTGTTTTATTGTTCTCTTTTAACTCACTTTACATTGTCTTTGCTACCTCTTTTTCCTCATAGCCACACTCATACGCTACTCTCAGCACTCGCTTTCCTTGAGAACCACACAGCCACTGACGTCACACAACCGCGATGATGATCTTTTTGTTATGGAACTTCAAAGTTTGAATCAAGATAATTTGTAGACTGAAATGCAGCTGCAAAACCTCCACTTAACAGTGCATTCTCATCTGAGTAACAGCTCACTCCAGTGTTTGTCAATATCTGGCAGATCAGAAGCCATGTATAAAATAGCATAATGTACTTTAGGCAAACTGAATATGATATTGCAGCGCACAAGTGCAAATGCATGACTTATTTGATTCACTGGCATGTCCCTAAACCAAGGTCAAAATCAACTGACTACATAAATCAAGCAAATAGAAGCTACAGTCATACAGCAAATAGCTTTAACCTATGACCCAATACCACATACATTTTATTCACTAGGAAAGTTGGTGTTTCTTAAAGTTGAAGGAGCTGCTAGACAGGATGAATCATGTCAGAGGAAGAGGCACAGCATGTTGCCAAGGACAACATGCAATAGAGATCTCTTTGCAGCCCTATGTCCCACAGGGTATGAAGAAAAGTAAATGTTCAGTGGTAACTTCAGTGACATGATTTGGGCTGTTGCAGAGTTTTGACTTTTAACCCAACGTTATCGTCAGCTGCTGACTTGTTGGCTGTTAACGGTAACGTTACACTTAACATTAAACAGGCTAACGTTAGCTAACTGGAAACCTTAATTAAAAAGTTAACAATTAACGTACAATAAAGTCGCAAGCAAGCTTAAAAACTTGAGTTTAATTCCCCCTTGCAGCTGCGGCTGTCGTGAGGTCAAGGTCTGGCTGTTTTTTTGCTGTTTGCTTACGTGATGTAACATTCAATTGCAGCAGTATCCCACCATGGGACACCATTGCACATCACTTTGCAGTCAATACTCACAATGACGAACCTACTGTCTGTGTTGGGCTACTACTTTTTCAGTGCTGGGGTTTGCCATTTAGCCTACATGACAACGCATAAACGCAACACCGGCTCCTTCAGGTGCTAAATATTGATGTTACACCAACTCAGTGCTTCAGCTTACATTAAATGTCGGGCTCGGGTTGGTTTAGACAAAAAAGACAATGTCTGGACTCGGATGGGTTTTAGACAGATATATGCTGCCCGAACTGCACTCTGTTACCTGTTATGAAAAATGTTCTGCGTATTTGCAGTACATGTAAAGAGATGGTAGTAAACTAGTTGCATTAGATGGACAGCTGCAGACTAGAAGTGCTAACTGCAAAAACACTCAAACCTCCCAACACATCAAGGTAAAAAAACACAACTTTGACTTTGCACTTTTGCCAGAAAATCTACTGTATCACCCTGTATATCAACATGGTGATAGAAAATCACAATGAAGGATTTTATCAATATCATCCCTCCTATACTCTAACTCTTACTCTACTCCAGACAGCACAAATATAAAAAAAAAATCTAAATATAGTTTTCACAGTTCAAGGGGAAAAACAATGCAATTAACTGAGTTCCATTGTTATGCCTTACAGACTAAAAACAACAGACATGACATGATCCAAAAAGATAATACTCAATTATTGCCATACCCCAAAACTAAAAGAAAGATTTGGTCAATACACAAGGGTTTTGCCTGATTGCATTAGTCCAAATATTTGATTTAGGAAATTACAACATTAACAATATTAATCATCCTTTATGTCAAATTAGAGTTTGCTCATCAGGTTTCCACTTCAACTGACTACAGCAATACTAATTGAGGTTAGTACAGTCAACATCAAAACCATACACTGCAAGCATTCCATTCATGTATGGATGGGTGCTTTAACATTGCAGGTCAACTTTATCTTACTGCTGCTCTTTCCATCTGTTATATGTCTTAAATTATAACACTAGTTGGTGACTGCAAAACATACAAACTGGTAATTTTTTTTTTGCAGTTTTGTTAACATGGCAAAAAAGGGCACAAAGACAGACATTTCAAAAACCCAAGTCATGTTCAGCCAAGTTTTTCATATGCCAAAAATCAAAATTCTAAGACACTAACAGACTCCCCACATGCATATAACAGGAGAAAAGCAGGCCACAAGAGAACATATTGTGTTAAAAGAAAATTACTTACTTCAAATCTCCATTTCATATGTTTTACCTTTTATTCTAAGTACAAAGCACAAACATTGGCTATTGTCCCGCTTGAGATAGTGCCAAAAGGCAGAAATATTTCATTAGATAAACACTTGGAAGAGAAAGCTTGGCAAGATGCATTTCCCCAAAAATTTCAGTCAGGCTTTCACTGTGTGCAGCCAGCAGCCTTCTCTTAGTACAGTCATTTGAGTGTGGAGCATCTTGTTTCCCTAGAGGCCTTGCCTCAGTTTTCGTCAGAAACTATCCCCAGATAAAGACCACAAGGTCCTTTTTTTGTTTTCTCATCATTGCTAAGATAAACCCATCCACCTCCACAATTTTACCCCACTGAGCAGGCTGCCTTTTAGGATTCATTAAAGTGTAGTGTGTTTAGTTATAGGTACTCTCAGATCCCACAGCTTTCTCACAAGGGGGAAAAAACCTCTGCAAGCAGCGTTACTATGAAGAGAATACAGAGATTCACAATTTAAATACAGTGAACAATTTGGACTTCACACTCAAGCTGAAGTTAACTATATTGTCACTAACTGACAATATGCAAAAACCATAAGGGGCATTCCAAACTAACGACAAAGCTTTGTCATTACTTTACATGCAAGTGGTTCATTCACATACTAAACAGTTCCTAAACTCGGTTTTGTGGCTTAGCCATGTATCATGCTTCAACCTCTGAAGCTGGAGGTGCTAGCCCTGTTAAGCAATCACTGATTGTGCTAATTAATTACATGAAAAAAGTCACTGAGTGGGTGTTTAGAAGCACGATTTCACAGCTGCTCAAACTCTTGACTGAAGTACAGCTGGAACAGGTATGGAATCAATCACAACCTGCTAACATTATGTGCCTGTATTCTGTTCAGCCACTCTAAGTAGGACAAATTAAGCAACATAATGTCACAATGGGTTCTGAGAAATTGTGACAAGTATTATTCAAAATTTTGTGTTTTATAGACTAAACGATTAATTGCTTAATTATAAAAATAAGATTCATTGATAATAAAAATTGTTAGTTGCAGCCCGATTCCTGTTCAGTTGTAAAACTCCTGATGCACTACTACCTGAGGATAGACGTTTATGACAAATGTAACCTGCAACCAAGAATAACAAGTCTTTTAGCGCTAAAGTAAATCAATCTAAATGATGTATTTAAGTCCACTTGAGGATGTAGCTTCAATTAATGGCAGCTTCAGTAAAGGCCATCAAGCAATCTAGTCTAGCTAACATTTGTAACTGCCATACCTGCAAGTATTGATTTTTTAAAATAAGTTTAACTTCCTTTGATTTGGGCGATAAGTGGAGGCAGCAACAACGTTAAATACACTAAACTCTATTGTTAGTATGTCTTATACACAACAGGAATCCACATCTGTCAGCCTGAACAATGAGTGTTTTTTTCTTTCTAGTCACCGATTCATACTTTTAATGCATAAAATGGTTTTATTTGATTACGCATTGGTTCAAAATGCTTTGGCATTCGTTTTCTTCATCTGTCAATTTCAGTGATTATATAAAACAATATACCATATAGTCAATTTCTTTAAGAGCTTTTATGGGATCAAAACGCTAGATAAAACTATTTTTTGACAAACACCAGATTGATGAGGGGGAATGCAGTAGGATTTTTAAGATTTTGTCATAAACAATTGGGCAATTCAGTCCCTTTACAGATCTGAGTAACTGTAGAACTTCTTGAACTTGAAGCCAACAGTGAGATCAGCATGTACTGATGTGACACTGAGCACTTAAAGTGAGGAGGCACGAATCTCTGCTACTAGCTCCTCAGAGGGTTAAATTGACCAAGTACGCGTGACAAGCTGCAGAGTGAAGAACTCCAGAGTGCACACACTGACATGCACAGCCTGTCCTTGAAAACTAAAAGCCCACAAGTAACAGTTCAAAATATCCCATCTGAAAACATAGATGTGACCAGTCTACCCACACACTGAAGTGTGCGAAGGCAAATGCTGCAACATACAATCCTGTAAAATGATCCAGACTACTTGTACCTTGATACAAAAAACAAAGTGTAGTGTGATGGTAGTACTGTACTACAATGAACTATGGTGAAGTTATGCTTCGGTGTAAGCAATTTTTTTTTTTTTTTTTTTTTTTTTTTTTTTTTTTTTTTTTTAAATGTAGCTGTCCCTGGTGTGCAGTGAAAGCTTTACTACTTTGATTTGAATTGCACCTGGTCAGTTGAATTCTGTAGCCAACTTTGAATCATCTTAATTATGGAGGACAAGGGAACATGGTTGAGCATGTAAATTACATCACTTGATAGCAGGACGACTCCTGTCTTAGACGTTGCTACCAGGCCACACCTCAAAACTCTGCTTCGTGTTACAAAGTACCTTTGCTCTACCATTCATACTAGAAAATCAGCTTTGTTCACAGATTAACATTTAAAGATCAGCAAAAATGTCAACATAGAAGCATTCTTAATACTTTAATACAATTTGTCCTGAAGGTGCAATGCTACAGTGAGTAGGGTGGAGAGCAGGGTAGTTATGCAGCAGCAGCTCCCTTACATCAGAGCCACTCAGAATAATACTGAAAAGTGAGTTATAATTGTCAGCCTGCCTCCAAAGTAAAAGTTCACAATTTCTCACCAACACTTTTGAAGACAGAAATAACCCCACATCTGTAGAAAAAAAATATCATGGAGTCCAACTGAAATAAAATTCAGTTAGTTACAACCTTTTTTTATGCTGTGAACCATATCAAAAAATCAATCTATCATTGCTTGTGAAAAAGAATATTCTCCATATCTTTCTGCTCTGTATCACAATTTTATTTAATTTAACAAAAACTGAGAAAGTTATGATCAAATGTATTGCTTATTCTTGCAACTGTTTAATATGCTGTTATTAACAGTTATCATCGCTATGTGCTCAGATGGTCTTACAGGTATTTAAATGCTTGTGTATTGGGAATGCAAGGAAGTGAGGATTTTTTGGGGTAAGGTTTGTGCTGCTGTATTGGATGTAGTTGTGCCATGCTCTCCCACTGTGCTACTCTTAAATGATACCTTCTTATTACAAATGTTCAAATAGACGTTTTCTAACTGGAATCACTGCTGCCAAGAAAATGCTAGCTTTACACTGGAAACTTCCACATACATTTGCAAAAGATTAAAAGATGAACACAGATATAATTAATATGAAGCCATCAATGACAAGAATCCATGGTGCTGGAGCTGGTACTATTTCAGCATGGAAAGTGATGGCAGATAAAAATCAAGGAATTGCTGTAATCGCCATTTATTTATTGATACATTTAGGATCTTTGTGTCCTGTAAATATTATATGGAAATCCGTGAGTATAGGTTTTGCACTTTGTTGCCATTTTTATTGTATAATACATCTGTAGCAAAAGAATAAGAAGTTGATCGTTGATTGTTATGAATAAGTGTTACCTCATTGGGGTACTTAGATGCTACTTAACCCTTGTGTTGTCTTCGTTTCAACCTTGAAGAAAAAAAAAATAAAAAAATTTTCACAATTTGTTTTAGCTTTTTCCAACGTTTTAAATTTTTCTTCTACACATTTTCAGCGCTTATTTCTACGTCCAATATTTTCTGATATAAAACAAAAATTTAAAAACAGGCCAATGTGACCCAAATGTATTGATTCTGACAATTTAGGGTAAGTACATTTTCAGATGCTGGCCTTACTGCTATAATATTAATTGGTGCACAGGCCATATATTATAAAAAAAAAGGTGACAGATGCTAAACCTGGGCGTAATATTAGATGCTGATGCCAGTGCTACAGAATTACCCGCTATGATAGCTGGAAAAGCAAGATAAACCATACATATACAAATGACAACACTTTAAGTCAGAGTGGTTAAAACTAATAGTGACATTTGGGATCATCTGGCACTGGGTTCATCGCTGAGGTTGTGACGTTTTAGTCTCTTAAGTGCCTCAGCTATTTACTGGAGGTCTTAGACTATTAACCTTACTTAGACTTTGTCAAAACACTAAAATTAGGGTTTAGACATTACAATGCAGTTACTTTGAGCGCCAATCAAATAATTTAAAATTAAAAAGCAATGTCTGGAATGTTTAGCCACCACAATGTTTATTTAACTACCTCTGCTTCTTACCATCATATGCCTACACACCAATACAGCCAAACAAACACATCAACACTCACCACATAACACCCATACAGAGCATGAGATGTGGTTCTCTATAAAAGCTGCTGTAATGCAGTGACACTGCATTGCTGGCCTCCAGTAATAACCCACACACATGCAGAGGGAGGGCCACCCTGTGGCCAACAGACAATGAGGACCAAATAAAAACAGTCCTGTGCAGCATCCACAGAGCCCAGACTAGATGCTCTGCAGAGGGGGTGGTAAAGGGAGAGGCCATGAAGAGAAAAAAGGGGGATGGGATGGACATTTAAGGACAAAGGGGGCAAAACTGCTTCTTTTTGCTAAAGACACCAACTGTATACTAGAGCTGTCAATCTTCCTCTATACCATTCAAATTGCATTTGCTCAAATAATATTTGTATATTTAATGCTCAAATGCAGTCTGTTATTAATATTTACTACACTACTCAGGCTTATGCATCGTCAATGCCACTATCAGCATGAGTTGTTGTAACACGTTCTGTCCACTAGAGGGAGTTCCAACATCAGCCTGGCCTTGAAGGGGATCTACATCATGGCGCATTGCATTTCTTGCATGCCCCTTTTACATTCACTTTCCACCACGAGCACACAGCGACAAATAAAAAACAGAAAACTCTGTAATTAAACATTAACAAGTGCATTGAAGCTGCTCTGTTGTAAAGGCTAACATGCTCGGTTAGCACAATGACATCATTTTAGAAATCACAGCTGAAACGAATTGTCATAACGTAAGTAACAATAGTGTTAGCCACCATGCTGACGGCATTGATAACTAAGCCAAACGGTGCAGTCACTACTATTTTAGTTATTTATAAGCAACCTGTTTTTTGCAGATTGTCACGTTACTGCGAATACAGCTATTAGAAGGTAATATATGAAGTCGAAGCGAACTCTGACAGCTGTAGGACAGCTAACAAACTTTAGCTGTCTCCATGAAGCTCCCAGCTAAGCTCCTATAACTCTCGGCGCGGTTAGGAAACAAGAACGAGCTAAAATGATAACATAAGCATTTTGGCTTGGTGGATGTCAATTTTAAAGTCTTGTTAAAACTATTTGCCATCCTTCTTTTGATTTCCAGCCGCAGCCCATCACTCCCACTGTAACGTTACTAACATTACTCGGTACGCAACATTAGCTCCGTGATCTAAGACCTCTCAATGTCTTGTGTTTTTCACTCCCACTAACTTATTGTTCATGAGACATGACATTATAAACCATTTTGTTTTCACACGCGGGTAGGCCAAGGCGAGAAGAGGGAGATTCGCCAACGTTAGCCAAAACATTTATTAAAAAAATACACATTTGAATAGTAATTTCAGCATTCGAATGTTATGATTTTTTACTATTCAAATTATATTTGACTTCGGAATTCGTTCCAACAGCGCTACTGTATACTAACCCAGTTTTGATAGCAGCACACATTCCTTTACAAAGCACAGTGATGTGGCCTTTGGAAGTTCACTCACTGTCCTGCATTTTAGTCACTCTGTCAGCAGCCTTTATTTAGAAAGGAAAACGTGGGGGCTCAATAATACATAAAGACAACCGTTCTTATCTCTTGTCACTCTCAGTAGCACAGAGGCTGCTGAAATTGTGGAAGTTGCATGGAAACTGAAGAGGAAAAAGGCCTAAAAACAGCATAAATGTATGAAATAAAAAACGTGGGCATCTCTGAGTACTACCTATACTAAAGCTGGACTTGTGATGAGTTCTGCAATGACACTTAATTTTAATTAAGATCTCCTGTGTGCTCGACAATATGCATATTGTAGCAAAATTGCACAATATCACTACTTAAGTGTGCTCTTAAACCCACAAAACACCCAAATAAAATGGAACCCAATTTAGGCAATTTCTTATAAAAATTGTTTTTGTATTTTATTTGCATACGAAGAATTGTGGTATTTTTATTACTTAAGTTACGCAGTTAATTTGTTCAGGTGATTGGAAAAAAAAGCAGCACTGTCAACATTTTCGTTTGCTGGGCAGTCCCCTTATGCCCACAGGACCACAGATATCCTGTGTGTTGAAAACCTCGTGGTAAATTAACTGGTCAGGCTCTTAGCTGCTGGCTCTACAATATGTAATCTTTTCATGACCTACCAACTGAAGATTACTCACTGCAGACTGCCAACTATAACTCAGATGCCTGTGGCTTCAGCACATTCACCTGCTCAATATTCAAGACCAGATACTACAATCATAAGCACAGAAAAATGCAAAGTAGAAAGAATACACTTTCGTTTATACCATAGATTACAGTCAAAGACTTTTCCTCAAGCCCTTGAACACAAAAACTATAATGAACAATACCCTGTTTCTTTGCCTGGAGTTGAATAAACCCCAAAACACCCTTATTGACTATTTACAAGTGGACATATGAGTAACAGTATCAATCACCATGCTATCAGGTAGTTAATTATGATTACTGTCATTAATGTCAATCACATAGCAAAATACGGTTCCATGTACTGAATTAAAAACCCATGGGATACACTGTCACAATAATGGCCATTGTGTCAATAAATTGTGAATACATTCACAGCTAAATAAATATTCTGCTAATGTAGTTTTAATTCAGGAATTGAAAATGATTACCAACAGCAGTGGCATAATAGAACTTAAAAAAAAAAAAAAAAAAAAAAAAAAAAAAAAAAAAAGTACACCTGCTACATTGCTCAATAAATGCATGCTATCTTAATATATGGTCAGAATTAACCCCATTGCTATGTTAAAAACGTAAACTGTGACGATTGAAACCAACTAAGGTAAGTTGTTTGTAATTATGCGAACTACAACGTAAGGCGGATCAAGGGGGAGAGTTAACATTTGCCTTGCTTAATTGATTAATCTGTGACACCTGTGCTACTGCGGGCAACCTGCGCAACGAGATCAACAGACTGAAACTGGGTTCATGCTAAATCTAAATTATTGAGTAAAAAATCCCAAACCAACGTTGCCTATAACAAACGCTAAATGGCCAAAACTAGTTTTGTTTATTGCATTTAATCGTAACTTTGTGATACTACACCTCCATGCTAGTTTTTAAGGTTAGACCAGCATGCGGTGTGGTTTAGTCAAACGCGGTTCGGACAATTTGCCAAAAGCAAGCTTTTATTAACACAGCCAGGGGAGAATCAAGACTGCGGCGTTTATGAAACTCAGTTTTTGGTGCATAATTCTCAGTACATGGTGTCTTGCGCGCTAGCTAGCACCGAAATGTGGGTCTGCGCTTGCTAGTACATAAATTATGCATGTGGCTATCTTAACGTTGGATAATGCTGGCCGTTATGTCACATTAAAACACGAATATTTCCTATGAAGTTCTGCCAGCAACATGTCCGACTTGTTGGCGTGCTTGCCAGCATCGGTTGGCTCTTGCTAGCTACCGTAACTCGTTAAAAGCCCTTTTTCTATGTACATTTTCGGCACAGTTGATTTTACCAGCTCATATTTTTACACTATTCCTTTGTGGCGTCTTACCTTGAGGTGTTCAATCGGCGTCACGTGTATTTATTAATGAGAAGTCTGCAGACATCAAACTTTCGGTATCAGTCTTTGAGCAGTGGAAAAGGGGGTGGTGGCGGGAACACGTCCGCCCTAAGTAAACTACTCAGACCCTCAGCCAATCAGCGAAGACCCCGTCTCTACCCCGGAAATACACTATCAAGTAATTGATTTGCTGCAGGTGTACTTTTGCTTCATGCTACCTACCTAGCCTGATTGTCATTTCGAGAAAAATGTCAATGCAAAGAAAAAAACACAATAAAAATGCTGGAGCAGTGGCCCTAAACCAGGATCCCTGAGGTATTCAGGGGAAACAAGCCAAATTATAGATTAGAGTTTAATTTAATTAACTACAATTAGGCTACATCAGGAATTTATAAGCATTGCTGTTTCTATTTCAGATGCAATTGGCTCCACTGTTACCTTTGCTTCTATAAGACATATGTATTTTCCATTAATATAGGTATAAAAAGCAAAACCTAATCAAATGGGAATGCTGATACTAAGTGGCCTCTGGCATGAAAAAGATGAACTAAACCCAGTGTGTGATTTATTTTAGTAGGCTATATGAACTGTAGGCTTGTCTACGTTTTACAATTAAGACCTGCGTGGGAATTCAAAAATCCCATTCAAAATAATTATGCCTATGATAGCAGAATTTAGAACGAATCATCAAGCAACTCAAAGTAGTGCAACACACAGGCTGCACTTAACCTATATAGCATTACTTCTTTTAAGAGTTACACTGAAGTTACAACTCAGCCCTTATATAATATACTATTTTACATTTAAATCGAAGAAGCGGTCCTTACAATAACCTATCACTTATAGTTCAAATCACATTTGTATTTGGCCATGTTTCTAAATCCATATCCTTAATAAAATGCAAGTTCTGACATTGATGAAAGAGCTCAGATTAAAAATGAAATAGGCTACATGTGATTAGTTTGTTTACTGCAGCCATTAATTCAATTACTAATGTGCAGTGTTAGTCCAATATTTCCAACATGATAACGTTTTTACTTTAAATGCGGTAACATAACTGACTACTATGCGGATCCCACGTTTCAGCAATCTACCAAGGCCTACATTTCTACACACTAGATCAATACATGCGTCCATGTCTGAATCTTGGAAGATTTTGAAATGAGCACATGTGCAGAGATAGCCTACTTGTCCTGTCGTGTAAGTCTATGATATGCCAATGGCACCGTAATTCAGAGTTAAAAAAAAAATCAGCCGTCAATAAAAACATGAATGCATCACTTTCCTATCGCGTTTGCATGCAATAAGACAGCCTTAGACTACAGTGAATGCATGATCTGCTCTACACACTGTCTTCAAAGAATTGACACAGGATACAATATCGAATAGAAATGTTTCAGGTGAATGAGCAAATGTGTAAAAATATCTTACCGTGTCTATAAATGAAAGTTATGGACGTCCTTAGGCAAACAATCTCTGAATGAAACACCTGGCCAATAGCTTGTAAAATGATGATTCCGCTCTCTTAGTTCAAACTTGGAAACATAAAAGCCAACACAAACAAGATAAAATGAGGAAATGAAATGTTTATTAAATCAAAACACAGAAATGATTTCCTTTCAGAAAATGCATGAAACAAAAGGAAAAAGAACAGAAGAAATAAAAGGAATCAAATAATTAAAAAAGCCGGCTTCTGCCTGTCTCGCTCTTTACAGGTGCGCCGCACAAATACGCGACATCACTGAGTGGAAACTAATGCTAGGAGGAGGTTGTCTTTAAAAGGAAGATAGTCCTGCCGGCAAATATATAGAGCCGTATCACAGCATGCCTATACCTCTCCGCTCTCTCCGTTTCATCCATTCAACCTACATATGAACACGCATTTGACGCGGAAGTATACCCAGAGTAGCTCCATCCACCGCTTATGCACACAGAAGCTCTCCAATACGATTGGCTCTAACGCGGTCCTCGTTGGGCTCAACCGTCTTTCCCAATCACAAGATGCCATTCGTCCTCGCCCCAGTCACTCAATACTATCAAGCATTTTTCCTAAATATGGCATTTGAAGTCAAACATCGCCTTGCCGAGACACGCATAGTGCAGCAGGCGGGAATAACACTGTGGCTTGAGAGTAGGCTATTCCGTTTTTTTTTTTCTTGTCCCAAATGTATTTCACACCACATCGCCACACTGTCACCGTCATCCAAGAAAAGGAAAACAACTGATCCTATTTAGGTTATTCATTTTCAAGGGTTAGGAATCTCTCGTTTTTTAACTGGATGTTTTATTCGACTTCAGCCCTCACATGAGACAATAGAACAACTCCGAAACATTCTCCTATTAGGCCAACCGTGCTCGTCATCACCCGTGTATTTTTTTTTGCTTTATCATGCCGCCTCAGTGTCTGCGCCATTTCGGCTCTCTCATATCATTTGTCAGGACGTGCTATCTGAAAAACAGCGTCTGGTTTTGCAAACCCGTTTGTATCGGTGCAGGAAGCAAATCCCCTGCATTCAGCAGCTTCCAGCACCAAGGACAGCGCAGTTCTCCAGTACAGTAGCTGTGGAGCATCCTACACGCTTCCCACTGTCTGCCTCAGACACTTACAGTCAATGGTCAGCCATAGACCTATAGGCTAGAAACAAATGTGGGCGTTCATCTGGGCTCTCCTTGACACATTTTGAACAACAGAAAACGCTTTATTTAAGCATATTTTTAAGTAATATCACAGCAGTAGTGTTAGCAGGCTTATCCCATGCACATATTTTGTCGACTTTCAGAGGGTGGAGCAACAGTTAGGCTCACATGGATACAAGTGAAAAGGGAGAGCGATGCTTTCATACATATATAATCCAGTACAGTAGCATTAGTAGCAGTAGTAGGCATAAGCTCACTGCAGAAAACCTTTAACAAAATTGGACATGTATCCAACCATGCAGAGTATATATCTATATATATATATATATATATATATATATATATATATATATACACACACACAATTACTTTATGAAATGCTATAAGGATAACAAGCTCTTGATGTGTACTTTATCAAGTGCTACTTGTTTGTAAAGATTCTCATCACTTCCAGGTGGAAGAATGCGTCTTTGACTTTGTACTTCAATTAAGTGATTCGGCAACAGATGTTAAATTGAAAATAAGTACTTGGGAATGCAGATTATTCTATTTGTGACATTTTCAAATTGTTTCATTATGAAGTCACAGCATAGATGGTGTCTGCCGTGCATCAAATCCTGTAAGTAATAAATGATATAGCAGAGGAATTGCCAAAATAGTGCACTATTAATATGAGTATGTAATCCATAAGGAGATAAAGCAGGTGCTAATGGCAATCCACATTATCAGAATCAAAGAGTTTCCTGTTTAAAGCTGGGATGTTTAGCTCCACTGAAAATCAGAGGTTCATTAGGTCCTTTTTCTTTTTGCTCAGACTACTTGAAATTTGCATGACAAAAATCTTTGATTTTTGTGTGAAAAAACCCCCATCAAAATCAATCTTCTATACGGTATTTCTGGGCTCTACATCTTGATGACAGCACATGTCTTGCTGCTCTTGTTTCTGGCTTTGGGGAAGTTATTCATGCCCACAAATAGCAATTAGATCATTAGCATTTAGATAGCATATAGGGATTCTTAAAATGAAAGGGAACATGGAACTATTGCCCCTATTTTTAATGGTGATTTGTGAAAGTGTGTCTCAAAAGAATGTCAGGAAGACTTACTGGGTAGGCAGATTGTATTTTAAAGATCAAACAGAAGGAAGGGTCAATATATCAGGATCATTTTGTAATTCTGTGTGACTTGTTTCCAGGAATAGAATTGGACAGGAAAAATATGGAGGCAGCAAATTAACACCTAATAAAGGGTCAATTGAACAAACTGACAAATCAACTCTTTCACTTCAGGTACTGATGGGCCTCTTCCTAAAGTCTGACTTACACTAAGCTAAATCCCCAGAGACATACAGTCTTGCAGTCAATAATTTTGGCTTGGGGTTGAACAAATACAAAAACTCTCTAAACACTGGCATATTAAATATTATGCTACTCGGGAGAATTCTCTGTGTGGCAGCCAAGGCAACAATCATTAGAGCATCTTACCAGACTCCTGTAGCTTTGGTCCAGCACCATCTTCCTGTCAGGCCCTCACAGCATGCTCCTGGCTAGCTACACCACACCCAGGGAGCTGTAAAAAAACAACCATCTTGAATCCACCAAGTAGACAAAGAAGTGCAGTGCAGTGTGGGGGAATGGACATATTTGACTTTGCTATAGTTCCATGCCGAAGCACCGTCTGAGTGGTCAAATAAAGGAATAATTAGTGTAGAAAAATTATTTGTGACTTTACGTAACAATTAGAATGCATCGCACAAAAGTGATTTAACAGGTTCAGGAGGCTTAAATACTGTTTACAGTGATTGACAAATTACATTTCACTGCCTTCTTCTTCCTTTCCCTGTGGATTTGACAATTGCAAGTTAGCACATTGCTACACACCCCTATGGATAAAGTATTCAACCAGCAGTTTTTTAGCATTAGTTTATTTTTTTCCCATACAGTCCGACCAACAGCAGCAATGGTCCTTAGTAAAGCAGCAGCATTTGATTAGTAAGTTTAACCCCATCTGTCCCAGTGGAACATTGTGTTACTGTTCTGTAATGTAATGAGCGATCATATCTGACACCTTCACAATTCTAATGCATAAAGTAGCCATATTTTTAAGGCAAACCTAAATTACACATGGATATATAATCCATTTAAATCCTGCAACTACTCACTTTAAATGCATCTTTAATTTCAATAGTTATTCTGAAAAAGGAAATGTGCTATACATGCATATTCTAAGCTAATACATCATTATACAATACATTTCCTGACCACACCCATTATGGACTGCGCAAGGAGTGTAGCCTTAAAATAATCACATTATCACACTGTTACATTATTAAAAAGGCAACCTTAAGTTATAATAATTACTTACAGTTGTATACATAAATGAAAACCTACTCAAAGCAAATAAGTAATGAAGTAAATACAGAATGATCTACCGACAATACTTCAAGGGAATTTGGGTTACAGGAACCTAATATTCATCCGGGAGTTATAATTATGTCATGCTGTATAGTGGTTACTGGCCATGGGCTAAAAGGTGGCAAACAGGTTCATCAGGGGACTCTTTACTGTAAAGCAATATAACTCTTAGGGAGAGAAAGCCTTAGCAGCCAAACCTGACTGCAGATCAGATAGCCATCTATATTTCAGGGTCACAAATAGGAACAACTGTGTAATATGTACACCTCCTTGGAGGGATTGTAGGTCAAGGCCGGGGTTGTTAACCTAATCCATCTCTGTAATGTATAGAGCCAAGGTCTCAAACCATTTGGACAGTCGGGATCGGGAGTTTTTTTAATCTTTTCTTTTCTTGCTCCAGTTCAATAATTAGGCACTGACTCCTCACAGTAGGGGGCGCTCTTTTCTGCCTGAGTGACTCATGCAGTAAATCACAAAATATCCCAGACGTGTATAATCTGGCATGAAAGGGGTGGAGTAATGGAGGACATCCAACAAGAAGAAGAACAAAAAGTCACGTTCAGTGGTGAAAGCTGCATGTACTCAAATACTACTAAGTACATTTTGAGGTACTGGTACTTTACTTGAGTATTTCCTTTATATGCACCATTATACTTCTACTAATTTCAGAAGGAAATACAGTAGATCACAGATTTAATTGAGGATTTCTGTTTTTAGTGGAGTAGTTTTTTAAAATTGTGGTACTGTTAATTTTACTTATGAGTGATGAGTGAAAATGAATGACTACAAACCCCACTCTGTGCTACTGAAATGGTGATGACAAATGTATTCTATTAATAAAAACATATATGCTTTCGTTTACAGATCACACTGATGAAGCCACAAAAAAAAAAAAAAAAAAAATACAGTGTCTTCTGGTACTGACCTGGCACAAGTCATAAAATATTCCCACCTTCATCCCCTCTCCATTTGGATCCTCTCATCTCCTCTCTCCTCATTGATAATCTGTATGACTGATCTATTGGGTCCCACCTGCTATCAAATGTCAAGGGTGAGTGCCCTTGACTTGCACGCCTTCCCTGCACACTTACTGGTAACCTGCGAGGCTGACAGGCCAGCATTTTATCAGACATGGGTGTTCAGTCTCTCTATAATAGATTCTAGCAAAGGGACTAAGATGTCAATAGTGGTTCCTTTGAGACATTTTCGCTCCTTGTGCTGTGGCCTCCTTAGTGACAATGCTCTCAGTGTTGCATGGAGGTGATTATTAATGCTCCCTGCTGCGACTGGACAAATATATGTCGAAATGAGTGCCAAATGCTGCAAAAGAGGGTAATAAGCAAAACTATTGCAAAGTATGTCTTTGAATGCCTTTTTTTCTTTTAGCCCAAAGATTTCGAAGAGCCGCCAGAAGTGTAGAGGCAGGGAGTCTCTTGCAGGACAAACTACAACTTTGCTACATTAATTCTTAGCTTCCAGCTCTATTTTATTTATATTAAAATGTAAGAACCATGCAACCCTTATTAAAAAACTCACATGTTGCATTCTGGCTTTTAGTGCATTTTATTATACATAATATGAACCAACGTATGCATATTTTGTGAAGTCAGTGGGAGTTCTTGTACCCAGATGAGGTTCAAATTCTGCTACATACAGTACCTGTTGGTTTGTAAGTTTCACTTCAATCACTTTAATTCCTTCCAAAATGTTGACTGAACTGTCATCACTGAGAATTTCAAGTGAATTAGTGAACTACATAGATGGAACCTAGTTTGGTCGCCCATGCGCAGTGACAAATGAAACATACACAAGTCAGACTGGTCACAGACCACAACAAGAAAGACATGAAGCCACTAAAATAGTAACACTAACACACAAAAGGGCATCAGTGTAGCTCAGGAGCCCACCATGCCACTTATAAACATGACATTAGTGCCGTCAATTAACTAATAAATAAAATGCCAGCCAACTGCAAGTGATGCACCTATAAAAAGACCAGTAGAAATGGAAATAGATATAAAATAAAACTAACACAAAATAGCAAAGCAAATAAAATAGGCCTACATATAAAACGAGACCTTACACACTATGTCAAAAACACAACCCAAATCTCCGGAAACAGGCAAGTATTACATGCCATTCAAAATACTTCTGTGGAGCATCTCTTTTAGCAGTCACTCAAAACCATTTTTACACTGCTAAACAACACCAAAGAGAGGATCACCTTTAAAGTAGTATGGTTTAGTATCGCTGTAAAACTTTAAGTACAGCCAAGTAAATAACTATGTATTAGAGCACTCAGTATTATAAACACTTGGGCTTTAAACAGAATTCTGGTAGCATTGATGTTTAGGTTCTAGGGCAGGTATTCTTTGATACAGCCTTCCTGTATTGTACTTCAACCATAAGGCCTTCTTAGATACAAAAATGTTTCAGTCAAAGTAACTATGTGCATGCTTTTAGATACTTCATAAAAAAGAGCAAACAGAAAGAACATCAAATCTCAAACCACAAAGAACACGATCACTTAACATCTCTGCTTTTGTGATCCTAATGTCTTGCTGTCATGTCACCTGCTTTAAACCAGAAGAAAAAGCCTTAGGGGGGGTGAGATTACTTTCCCTTTTTGTATATTTCCCAATGGAATTAGAGGTTAATGCTTGTGCATTATGTCATTGATTGTGGACCATCCAATATGGGTTCCTGCTGGGAAGCTAGAGCTCCAACTGTGAGTGTTAGTGCTATGTAATGCAAGACTGGGTGATGTCATTGCAAGAGCACAGAGACTATAGATGATAGTGTGACATGGCAGCAGATAATACAGCTAGACACATTAATATGGGATAAGGGACAAATGGGCTTTATTGAAAATGTATTATTTTGTGTATTTTATTGTTTTACCGAATGCAATCCAAGTTTATTTTCAGGCCATGGACACAAGAAGGAAAAAGACGAAAACAAGAAAAAAAGAAGAACATTATAATAGATAACCTTCGATCAAATATTCACGCTGAAACAACGTGAATATATATATATATATATATATATATATATATATATATATATATATATATATATATATATATATATATATATATATACAGTCATGTGAAAAAATTAGGACACCCATGCAGCTTTTCAATAAAGATGCCTTTTTTGTTCAGTAGACAAAGTGACTGCGGTTGATTTGGTTTGTCTGAAAGGTAGTGAAAAATATAAGGTGCAACAAACTTTGCTTCTTTCGTCAGTATGATTTATTTGACTGCATGCATAAATTTGTCATAATTGCAAACAAACAGCAACAGTAGTCACTGCTGCTCTCAAAATGTTTGGTAAAGGACTTGGTGATGATACTTTTTTCAGCCTTCTTGACCTTATACTGTATATATATATATATATATATATATATATATATATATATATATATATATATATATATATATATATATATTTGTATATATATATATATATATATATATATATATATATATATATATATATATATATATATATATATATATATTTATATATATATACATACAGTCATGTGAAAAATTTAGGACACCCATGCTAAAGTTGACTAAAAAGAGGAATCAAAAAATCCTCTCTTGGAAATTGATCTTAATGCCTTAATTAAAAAAAATGAGGAAAAATCCAATATTTAAGGACACCAATTTTGTTTGTGAATGAATAATTGGTATGGTTTTATTTCAGTTAGCCCAATAGCTGGTTTGATTTGCATTGAGAGATGATTTTATGGAAAGTACCCCATGCCAATCTCTAGGTATGGTGAAGGGGATGTGATGATGTGGGGCTATTTTAATTCCAAAGGCCAAGGGAACTTTATCAGGATGCATAGTATCCTGGATCCATGAAATAACTGGCCTTTAAAAATAAAAATCTGCCTGCCTCTATGGGAATTTAACATAAGGGTGTGTATTCTTATGCCCCCTGTATTTTAAGGAAGAACATTTATTTACATTATTCATTCACAAAGAAAACTGGTGTCCTTAAAGATTGGATTTTTCTTCATTTTTTTTAAATAAGGCATTAAGATCAATTTGCAAAAGATGATTTTTTTTATTCCTCTTTTTAGTCAACTTTAGCATGGGTGTCCTAATTTTTTCACATGACTGTATATATATATATATATATACAGTATAAGGTCAAGAAGGCTGAAAAAAGTATCATCACCAAGTCCTTTACCAAACATTTTGAGAGCAGCAGTGACTACTGTTGCTGTTTGTTTGCAATTATGACAAATTTATGCATGCAGTCAAATAAATCATACTGACGAAAGAAGCAAAGTTTGTTGCACCTTATATTTTTCACTACCTTTCAGACAAACCAAATCAACCGCAGTCACTTTGTCTACTGAACAAAAAAGGCATCTTTATTGAAAAGCTGCTCCAGCGTGATAAAAAAAAAAAAAAAAAGCCCTTAAAGCAACAAAAACCAAATAAAACCTGAAAACATTCTTTCATCTTGATCCTTGGGGAAATACTGCTTGGGGTAAGACAGAGCGGGGTTTCGGATCTCTGAGAAAATAGGGCATGAAATCTCAATTAGATGTGTCAGGATCCTGGGAAATTTCAATGCTTTTTAACATACACTTGTTTCTGGGAGACACTGAGAAGCGCTTGACCACCCAGTGCCTCATTCTCCCCCTGAAATAGCCTGGTCCTAAATAGTCTGATTGAAGAGTGGTATGCACAGGGTGGGCCTGTCTCTTTTCAGGAGTGGACGGTAGCGGAGTGGGGAGCAGGTGCAGGGGATCGATTTGGTTGTCCACAGATAAAATAAGAAATCAAGGGGTTTTATGTGGCACCACTCCCTGGCAAGCCTTCACAGAGTCCAGGAGATTAGAAAGTAAAGTTCCCAGAAAACAGACAAAGGGCATCATTAAACATTGGCTTTAGACTGCTTACACTTTTTCTCTTAAGAGCAATTTGATCTTTGGCTCCCTTTCAAATCCAAATGTCTGAGAAGAAGGGGGAGTTTCTGAGGCTGATTGAAAGCAAATTGTCTCTGTCTTTACACAAGAAATGCACTGACTTTTGAGAAAATAAGCTCCTTGATTAGGAGCAGTTTCTTCCATGCGTCTCTCGTATTTATTCAGTTTTCAGTCGTGCAAGCTCATTAGTATCACAGTAACGCTTTAGCACATTGTGTCTTAATTGATCACACAGGCTTGTGTTGCATCATCAAGAGCATCATAGTGTGCTCAACATGAAAGACACAGGGGTCAAACTGTGACCTGTGGAAAGGAGCTTATTTATTTCAGATTAGTGCATTTCTTTAAGCTCATGAAACGATTATTTTTCAATTAAGCACACTCCTTTCAAAGGCTAAATTTTTGCAGCTGCCCACCTGGCTAACAAAACACAGGTCCATTTACAATCTATGCTTTGAAAACTCAGGCTACCTGCCACATACTGCCACAGCCTTGTGTCATTTCCCCCACTAATCAATTACAGCTCAGAGGGTGTTTCACTTTCATTGTATTAAGGCTTAAAAACATAAAAAACCCTGTTGTAGTGCATGCATGATTAGTTGTGGTTATGTCAGTCAAAATCTATTTCCCCCTTTGCCTAATATTGTTGCGGTGTTTTGGTCATTGTCATGTGAAAGCCTTACACTGTAGCTCCAAAATGTCAGCTTTTCAAAAACAAACAAATAGCATTTTGTGTTTCTAATATAAAAGCCACAGATGTATCCCCACATAGTTCTGAAAAGGACCCAGTGGTGGAAAGTAATTACGTGCGTATTCTCAAGTACTGTAGTCATGTTAAGATTTTAGATACTTTTTCTACTGCACCACATTTTAAAGGGAGATATTGTACCTTTTACTCCACTACATTTATGTAAAAGCTATAGTTAGTTTACAAATGAAGATATAACATGTATAATGAGCTTATACAATATATAAAAAAAATGATTAGTCAATTAAATAATTTGTTAATCGACAGAAAATATTGGCAACAATTACAACTGATAAATCATTTGCATCATTTTTCAAGCAAAAGTGCCAAACATTCTATGGCTGCAGTTTCCCAAATAGAAGGACATGGAGCTTTTTCCTTGTATTAAATTACAGTAAACAGTTTTTAGTCTCTACCAACTCCTGATAAATATCTGGATCTTCTGCTGCTAAATGCTCCACTATGTTCACCAGCTAGTCACTAACTGTGTCTAAAACGACACTATGAGAACATTGAGAGTGAACCAAAACAGTAAAGTTGCAGCAGACGGACAGCTTAACAATGAGCTGAAACTCACTATAAAGCCATGCAAAGCAGAGAGGAGCTGCAGATTCAGGTGATAATTTGGTCAGTTCATCACTATGAGCGACCACTCTCATATTGTCCCGTTGTTTTTACATTCTGGCTATCGTGGATCAGGTGAAGACTGACCCCAGTAAAGTGGCAACTACCTAGTCCTAGAACAATGCAAAACCCACAACGTATTAGTTTTAAATGAAGAATTCTGTTGTCATATTTTTGAAATCCAAAAGGCCTCTTGTTATATCTCAAGGTGTTCTGACCTTGCATTTCAAAAGTGCCATTTAATTGCAATTTATTATGCATTAGCCAAATTAGAAGTCAGCCAGGACTTTGCCGGACTAAACATGAAGAGCCAACATTTTTCTCAAATTAAAGAAAGGATTTCATTAGGAGATGAGATCGAGGGATAAATGTTATACAGTCAAACAAACAAGTGATGGGATGATTAATTATTCAGCCACGGCAGTTTGCTGAGATAATGGCTTCTCCGCCCAAATGAATTTAACTAAAGAGAAACACGTTAGATCCTATTTTGCTTCACCATCTGAGGTATGATTCAGCTCTGCAGTGTCACATTAGTGCATCACTACAGTTAATTGCTTTCACCCAAAGAAATATTTGTACAAATTAGACAGCCCAGCTTCACTGGGAAGATGAATAGAGCATGTAGCGCATTCATAATTGCAAAGTGATTTATTGTTAGGTGATTGGAAATGCATCCATAGAGGACAAAGAGGACATGCTCACTCATTTAGTCAACTACTTTGGTCCAAGGCCTTGAAGAGAATAGCCTGTTTTGTTGTTTTCATTCCTTTATTCACAGTCAGTATCAGTGGCATAAGGTAGTTACAACCAGCCCCAGTGCACATTTTTATGTTGGGCCCTAGTACACCCCACACACACACACACACACACACACACACACACACACACACACACACACACACACACACACACACACACACACACACACACACACACACACACACACACACGCACACAAATCAGTACTTTTTTTTAGCCCTGTTGCACCCCTGAATTTAATTGATTTTTTAAAAATAGTTTACAGTTTTTTGTCATATCATTTTGGAAAAAATTGACAGAGATGGGGTTGCCTTGTCGAGGGCATGTATAGCAAATGGCACCGTTTTTTATTTAACGTGAATTGAACACAGGCGTATTTCTGAGGTGGCAATTTGAATCACCCGCATGTAACTCTCACTCTCTGCCCAACACACTGTAGGAGGGCCCGCTCTGTCTATGGGCCCCCCCACCACATGATCCCCAGTGCAACTGCACTGCCTACACTGTCCACATGCCCCTGGTCAGTATAGAGTAGCAAGAAAATAGATCAGTTTGTGATGAACTGAAAGTTTATTTTACTCCAATAAAATTTCAAATCCAAAATCTTTACAGCTGTGCCCATGTTAAACAACCTTTCAATATTTGCTGTATAAATGTATATTTCTGTTCAGCTTATTTGTTGTATTGCATTTGTCTTGTTATTGTTTTTCAAGATATGCTAAGACTAAGTCAATGTAAACAGAACAAATTTGCCCTTGAAAGTGCGAAATAAGGCAAAGACTCATCCGAGAAAGTTGAAAATGTTTTAACTTGAGTGAAAAATGTGTGTTTATCCCAAGGCTGCATGTCCCCATGTCATGAATGTAAAAAGTACAGAGACAAGAGGATGAACTAGAGTAGGTAAAGTAACAGTAAAGCTGGAATTCTTTTGTTCGTAAAAACACAAACCACAGAAACAGTCCAGCAGCCAAGTAAGCATCATAATTTGCTTCACATTTAACCTGAAAAACATATGTAGTGTTATGCTTTGATGGCAAAATTGTAGCATTTTAAACAGAAAGCTGTTCCAAAATACAGCTTCAAACACACCGCAAACAGCTTCAACCCAGTAACGTTCAAATAGAAAGATGGTAAGAGCCACACTGTACTTGAGTTAAATGCTTCGTGAGGAAGCTATCATGCTCACACCGCTAAGATGCTAATGTTAAGCAGGTATAATGTTGTACCTTTATCACTTATTTAGTGTAGCATGATAGCATGCTAACATTTTATAATTAGTGCCAAACATGAGGCTGATGGGAATTACATCTGTTTGGCTTGTGTGTTGGTCACAAACCTAATTTTGACCTTTGACCATTTACATTTATATATATATATATATATATATATATATATATATATATATATATATATATATATATATATATATATATATATATATATATATATAAAACGTAGCACAAAAAGTAAGGACATTTGTGTTCGGTAGATTATTTCTCTGTGGTAACAATGCTTTTTGGCAATAAGTCTTATACCGTTGGAAAGCCTGTTTATTTCCCTTTCAAATGGTTTGAAAGGGAAGGAACATTCATTTGTGGGATGAGCAGCAGCGCTGAGTATGTGGGTTGCGCCCATGAAAAATTTGCCAAATCTTCTCTGCCAAAGCCAAACAGCTTATTTTGCCATTGATGGTGTTTGGTGGATTGGATGATTGAAGTTTGAAGAAATAAGACATATTGGCAATTTAACAATTTATTCATTTCACTAACAGGAGCCTCAGTAGCGTGTGGAAGAACCATACACAGCCACAACAGCCTGGCACCTCCTCCTCATGCTGGTCACTCGCCTGGTCACACACTGCTGTGGGATGGCATCCCATTCTTCAAACAGCATTTGTCGCAAGTCAGCCAACGTGGTTGTGTTGGTCACTCTGGCACGAACAGCATGCCCAAGCTGATCCCACAAGTGTTCAATGGGGTTGAGGTCAGGACTGCTGGCAGGTCATTCCATCCTCTCCACTCTCACATTCTGGAGGTAGTCTCTGATTAACCCCGCCCTGTGGGGGCGAGCGTTGTCATCTTGGAGGATAGAGTTGGGTCCCAGACTGTGGAGATATGGGATTGCCACTGGTTGCAGACCAGGCACCTGATTGGCAGCATCTGGGGGTACCAGAAGCTCAAAACAAGTGTCAATAGCAACAGCAAAATAACCTGTTTGGCAATGGCAGAGAAGATTTGGAAAATTTTTCATGGGCACAACCCACATACTCAGCGCTGCTGCTCATCCCACAAATGCATGTTCCTTACAAATGGGGCACCATTTGAAAGGGAACTAAACAGGCTTTCCAACAATATAAGATTTATTGCCAAAAAGAAATGTTACCACAGAGAAATAATCTACCAAACACAAATTTACTTACTTTTTGTGCTAAGTTTATATATATATATATATATATATATATATATATATATATATACCAACCAACATTGCCATCCCTAGAGCCATACTGATAGCGTGCATAAATGCCAGTGAAATAGCTCTACTGAAAACATGTCAAAAGGTTTCAGGAATCCGTCATACAGTGCATGTTTGTGAAGAGCTCGGTGAGTCAGTGATCTTTAGAAGTCTGTCAGAATGTGAAAGAAGAAGACAAAAATCCATTTCTATTACAGCCTCAAAATGGAACATCCAGACGAGAGGATAATCTCAAGGTCCTCTTCCAGGGCTGCAGACACTGATCATATGGGCCTGCGTGTGATTACAGGGAGCTCAATTAACGTAGACCCAGGGGACAGTTCAATCATAGAGACAAACATTCCCCCAGCATAGCTTACGTGACCTGCAACCAATGGTCCATCTTAGCTCCATTGATTTAGATTAACAGGTTTGGGATAGTGGGCCTGGCAGACATCCACTTGAAACGTACAGGTAAGTCAGAGCCTGGAAAGAAAGAGGGAGGCATTTTTGTGAAGAAGTTGTGTCAGTGAATAATTATATTCAAGCACTGAAATAAGAAAAATGAGACAATGAAAGGACAGAGAAGAAAGAAGAAATTTGGGAGAGTCTTAACCACCCAGCCAGCCAGCCTCAGTCATCATGAGCCCAGTGCCAAGGCCTCCAAATACAAACGTTTGCTCAGATTTTACACTTGGAGCAGCTGTGTATCTGCAATTTTCCATGGACACAGTCTCATGTATGCGCTCATATCTATCCTCTATTTTAATGCAAAGTTAAATATACCTGTGCTTGCAGTGAATAAAAAAAGGATGAATAGTCTACAGAGACTGGCATCACAAATCCGTTTGATACAAGTCTTTTTGGCAGATCACACATAGGTCTCATGCATTACTCTTTTTTCCATTTCAGTGCTAGAATCTGGGATTTTTAGAACCAAGATATCTCATTTAAAATGGAACCATAATTGAATCTGAGATCACGCGCTCCCAGATATAGTTCCTGTTCCCTTGACACAGGCATATCAGACGCATCCTACGTTTCAAAGTGGCTTTCATGCGATTTCATGAGAATATGGCTAATACGTTGTGCTTAGGCAGATCACAATGGGCATAATCCCATGTTTGGAAGACTACCTCCCAGTGGCGCACAAATAATAAAGAACCCTCTGCCTCCAACAGATGAAATGCTTCAGTCGCTCTGATTTGTTGTGACTGAGGCTGAGATTGAACAGTAAAAATGTGACAAGCACAAAAATACAATTGTCTTCTTCTTTGCCTCTGCTACTGCATGTGCATCATTCGTGGGCAGCAAGAGACAACATAAACTGAAGCTACAGTAGAGACAGACTTGTACCTTGAAATAGAAATGTTGCAGACAGTATCTTGATTTAAAAATCAAGAAGAGTCCCGTGAAATCACAAAAGTAGCAAAGGGTAATGTTTAATCTTTCTGTGTCGTGCTATATCCTGATTTAAATAGAGACTTCTTTATGTAATCTAGTTTTCCAGGTAGTGCTAGGCGGTAAACCGGTATTACGTTCATGAATTATATGAATTTTTCATATACTGTGATACCAGTTAATTGGTATTAATTGGTAGGAGAGCGCTACGGCAGAAGCAAACTGCGAGAGAAGTGCGAACGGGACCCCTGTTAACTGCGTTCCGTTCTCACTCATGGTAATAACTTTGTAACACAACAATTAATAACCCACAACTAACTCTCTTAAACAGGACAAAACACCATTGCAAAACAATGTGTGACATAATCAATTTGTAACACTAATAATTGTACATTTAAAAATTTACATCGCCGAACATCATGCTGGGTAACATTATAGCTGCTAGCTAGTCAGGTAGCATAACAGTCTGTTAAGCTGGGATAGGCGCCAGTCAATACTGCACATTCAAGAACAGAGAAGAACGATAGAAGATGAAGAAAGACCGGAGATACAGCAGGACAACGTGTGCACAAGAGAGGAGCCAAAGTTTTTTGGTTTTAAAAAAATCACGCTAACTGTACCTGTTGCGCTAACGTTATTCGGCCATGCTAATGTTAAGACCTGTCACCTCAAGCATGCAGTGGAGCAACATAATGAACACAATAACAATCCATCTACGGTGCCACTACAGACTGTTGAGAAAGACGGGTTCAGAGCAATGATTAAAACACTGGATTTAAGATGTCTTGCCTCGCCAAAATACTTCCGACAAACTACTAACAATATTCAAACACCGAAGCAAACTGACAGCGGAGCTACGCCCACTTTTCTACAACAACAATCTAACGTTACCAAGGTAGTGTTTAAACGGCAATCTTACAACTATTTTGTTTTGAAAAGGAAGCATGTTAAAGTTGTTGGTATGTGTATTTATTTAATTTAAGTTTATTTTACAGGGCGCCCAGATAGCTCAGTTGGTAGAGCCGGCGTCCATATGTAGAGGTTTACTCCTCGAGGCAGCAGGCCCGGGTTTGACTCTGACCTGCGGCCCTTTGCTGCATGTCATTCCCCCCTCTCTCTCCCCTTTCATGTCTTCAGCTGTCCTGTCAATTAAAGGCCTAAAATTCCCAAAAAATAATCTTAAAAAAAAAAAGTTTATTTTACTACTTTGTATTTTTCACAATAAAAAGATAGTTTAGATTCTATAACTGTTTAATGCATTCTCCTTCATATAACATTATTGTATAATGTTGTGGAGCCATACAAACCCTTTAGTAATCAAAACTTTTAGTAAACATGATTACATTGAAACGTTTAAAAAAAAAATATTCTGACAGTACTGAATACTGACAGTAAAATAAGCCATTATAAACCTATATAAAGACCCAGTCAAGCAAAAGAAAGAAAATACCGTGATATACTGTGAAACCGCCAGAATCTTAAAAAATACCGTGATACAAATCTTTGGTCATACCGCCCAGCACTAATTCCAGGATCCTTTGTTGCCATTGGTAACCTCTTATACCACCACTTGCTGCCATATAAGTGAATCTTAATTCACTACCCACATATTTTAAGCTTTGCCTCACAAAATGTAATTTACAGCAGGCACATTGCTTGTGCTCTTTACAGCCTCTGCCCTCCTGGGAAGAAAAGACAGGCATTTTTAAGCAAATCAAAATCAATAGCTATCTAAAGGGGGCAAATCTCACAACATTAATCTTCTGGTTCCGCCAGTGATTCTCACTGTAATTAATCAATGCTTTAAACTGGAGATATTTGGCAATTCATCTTTGATTCTCTAATGGAACATACAGACAGAGGCAAAAAAAGCAACAGTCTGAGTTACACCGACTCAGAGTTTATTCAATACAAGTCTAATGAGGTCTTTTATAAGTCAGATGTGGTCTTTTTGAAGCAGGCGAGTGTGCAGTGTGAAGTGGAGGTACAAGTCATTATGCTCAACATTTTGCAAAATGTATAATTGTGAGGAAAGATGACTTCAATAACAATGGCTCAGCTGGTCCCCATGTACTGTAGATTTCTCCCTATAAAAACATCTAAGCTTAAAGATCACCATATATCCCATGACATTTAATGAACTTTAGATGAATTTAATCACATTGTTAAATGTTTTTGCTGATTTAGTGATTGTTTCCCACGTTTTGGTAAAGAAATAACTTTAATGTTCTTTATTTTGATTGCGAACTTTGATTGCATTGGCCAAACAAAGCCGCAAAGGCCTTCCTTCCCACACCAGATCAGACATGCATGATCACTCTGCATTTGTGTAAACTTTATGAAACAGGTGAATCCACCATGGCACCTACTCAACAAGAGCCTGAACAAAAATACTACAGAAGAGAAATCAGTCAAGCCTGTCGCATTGACCTACTTGACAGTGGCGTGTGAGCTGAACAGTGAGAGCTTGAGAAGTGAGTGTCTGTCATTTTCTTCCTTACTGTTTTCTTTTCCTTTTTTTCCTCTGTTTCTCCATTTTGTGTTTTGCTGCATTTTATAAATCAGAACATGTAACAAAGCAACAGAAAAGCGCAGAATAAATAAACCATTAGCATAAAGGACAAAGTGGCATTTCACTTTGAATACAAATCAATTTCATGAGTCTAATTAAATATCACAGCTCTATCTTGTGCATTTAGGAACACAAATTAGAAGTGTTTGGGTTGAAAAAAAAAACGACAATATCTCCGACAGGAAGCAAAATAAGAAAAGTTGCCAAGGGCACCACTGAAAGCAAGGTGTGCAGTTGTGCCACCTTTTACACCTCTGCCAACCTATTTTGGCTGGTTGAGTCAGTTTAACACAGCACAAACCCCTCTAGAAGTGGGAAAGACATGCACTCATCCAGGCCAGTTTAGGTCTCAGCCTTTAGTAGTAGTGTGTCTTTGTTATACGAGCCCAGGATAGCTTAGCCTTGTAACACATAACTGTGAAAGCTTAGCTGGTATAGTGCCACAGTTCAAATAATAAAAGTTAAAATGACATGGTCTCAAGAAGCTCAACATTAATACTGGACATATCCAGACAGAAATAATTGCTCATAAGCTTTTGCTGTCAGTCATTATACGGCTGCCATGGTTACTGTTGTTAAGACGTAAAAACCCCATTAAATAACATTTCAGCTATACACATGAAGAAAAAGGTTGGGTTTTCTTTTCATGGCTATACCTAGATGACTTCAAGTGGTGTATGTGTGACACAGTTTACAGAGTAATTTCTCAGTCTCTGTGATGCGTGAGTGAATACGTGTTGAGGCAGAGGAGGTGGGAGTTGAATCCTACAGCTTATTTGCGTTTCATGCTACTTTAGACTTCTCACTGTAGCAGTTACAGTTATGAATTTCACACAAGCCAGATCCAACAGACACATTTTACCCAACACCAATGTTTTGTTTGCAGCTAGTTTGCAGTTTTCTTTAGATCAGTTATCAACAATGTAACTAGAATGCATTTGCCTGGTTGTACACTTAAAGAAACAGTTGAACAGTTTTGGGAAACATGCTTATTTGATTTTTTTCTAAGAGTGAGATGAGAAAATGAATATCAGTCTCATGTGTGTGCATCCAGACTGTCCTACCCCAAAAAGAAATGCTGTATAGGTCATATTTGCAAGCAGCTTATTATGACCCATATTTACGTTCATTGTGACGGCAACCTCTAGTGGCAAAGTAGGAAGTCAGGTGACGTTGCACAAAGAGTAGTCTCACATTGCCAGGCCTATCTTTACAGTGCTGTGGAGTAAGCTCTGGCTCTACCACACATACATTCCAGGATTGGAGAAAAAAAAATGCTCTGGTTTGTTTGCATTTCTCTAAACCACAATCGTCTGTGGCGCTAGAATCTGGACGCAGCGACGGTGGCTCTGTAAAATGGTCTTGGGAAGGAACTTGTTTTGGTGGAACATTTGCACCCTGCAAAAGAAAATGCCACATACAATATTAACTAAAGTGAACTGTTTACACAATACAGTAACATGAGCTATTTAAATTAGCCAGATACATGGTGAAACGTAATTTGCTCTTACCAGTGTATAGCCATGTGCATTATGTCCATAGCAATCCCCACCAATCGGCCCCAAAACATCCCAGTTAGATAGTAAATGCTGTAATCACATTCTTTGTAAATATTTACAACCATTCCCCCAAGAGAAAGAACCAAGCATGCCTGCCTTGTTGCACAATCCAAGTTTTCTTCAAAACTTGCCATTTTCAGCATGTAGCTTGCTAGCTTGACGTTTGTTGTTGTTTCCCAAAAGGAAAAAAGTTGAAAAACGGCAACACACAGAGAGCAGAAGGTGAAGAACATCCAGTGGAACACCTGGCGGGGCCAAATGTGAGGCAATTATCCTGGGAAGTAATGTCCATGATCAAGACTATACAAAGACAGACAAAGCCCACGTAGGGAGGAGGTCGGGGCGGATTGATGGGTCAAACAAACACACAAGTTTGTCCCAGGAGGCCACGGTGTGTAAAACCAAAAGTCATCATTGACCTATTTTAACTTATGTAGTTAGGTGACAAATAGGGCTGTCAAACAATATATTCTTTTTAATTGCGATTAATCGCCAAATTTCTATAGTTAATCACGATTAAGCGCATGTTTTATCACATTAATAAAATTCTATTATTTTGCATTTCAGAACTGTTTTTAATTACATATTAACAATGGAAAGCCATTCTTACCAGTGGATCTTAATTGGGAATGTAATGAATGCAAAGAAAGTTACTCTATGAACTTGACTTTAAGATTTGTAATTGTTTATTATTTATTTACTGTAAACAAAAGAAAAATGTGTGAATCTGTCATTATTGCACAATTCCTACAAGTACCTAACCTAACTGAGATGTAACATTAACACTTTGCTTATACAGTACAAACAAAATGGTCCAAAAACCGGATGCCACAGCAGGACATTTGTAACTTTTACATTTTTCTAATAAGGAATGTAACAATTCTCCTGGACAGAAAAGGGGATGGACAATGTCCCAAATGACAAAAATAAATAAATAAGATACAAACAACACAGTCCTAAAACTGTATACTGATATACATAGTCAATATAGTGTGCAGTAACTCCTAAATAATTTTGATTACTCACTGACCAGTGATCACCGGTTAATGAGACAGCGTTTGCACTTTGCAGCTGTTCTAGTTGGGCTGCTTTCTCCGTGTCGTACAGGCTGTGTATGCGTGAAACTACTGTCCCCCTCGACAACTTTTTAAAAGTAAACTTTCCATTCAGAATCTTATTGGCATCCATTTCGGCGCCTCGCGCTCTACTCTTCGGCCGGCTCGCAAGCCCAAACAAGTGTGTGCTCATGGTGTGCGGCGTGCCTGTTGTTTTGTTTCCGGTCTAGCTAGAGCCGGTGTGGTGTTGTAGTTTTTCTTTACTAGTTGTTGCAACAGCATGTGAAAAAAACTACAAAGTTTGCTAGGCCAAAAAGAATGTTAATCTTGCGATAAAAACAATGGACCCGTTAAAATGGGTTTGCGTTAACTCCGTTAATAACGCATTTAACTGACAGCACTAGTAACAAACATACTTATTTAACACAAACCTAACCAAGTCACTCCAAAAGATGAAATGCTTTGTGCCACATGTCGCTGCTACTCTCATGGTGAACCAATGTTGAGCACAGTGCACGGAATACCAAAGCCTTGTCATCACAGTGAGGTTGCCATGTTTCGTGGCATGTACCAAGACCGAACCATCTTCCTGACCACATTTGGCAACCCATGCTGTGGCCGGAGATGCTGCATAGAACTAAACTGCTAACAGAACTAATGGCTTCAGGATTTACAGTTTTGCTGGCTAGGAGATGCCGGTGTAGAGAATATATATAGCCCACTACGACTCTGAATCGCAAAAATTAAATAAAAAAAAAATCAGTTGACTCAGGTTTATGGACCATAGAAAGAAGAATTCAGTTGTAGGTGTTAGTAGGCATATCTTTGAACTGAAAGGGACCGGCTAGCTATTGTCCTCTGCTTTCAGTCTTTATGCTAGGCTAATCTGGTCCCGGCTACAGTTCTGTACTTAATGCACAGACATGAGATTGATATAAATCTTCTCAACTTATTCTTGGAAAGCAAACAAGTGTATTTCACAAAATTGTTGAACTATTTCTTTCACAGAAATCAACAAAACACAAAGAATCCCTCCTAGACTGAATTAAAAAAAAAATATTCTGGCCTTTCACACACCATGTAGAGAGGAAACCAATCCTCACATTGTTCACTACAAACTCTACATTTCACTCGTTTTATTCTCTGTCATGGCAGCTACTCCTGACACGGGGGAACAGTTTAGAATCAAACTGCTAGGAGTCGACAGCTCTGGCGTTTAGGGAGAGAGAGTGTGAGAGTAAAAGAGAGAGAGCAAGCTATGGAGAAAGAAATGTGGAGCCACAACAGGTAGCTCTGTCAAACTCCAGGGGTCTACCTTGCTGATCCCTGCCTCTCATTAAAACAGAAGGATGACAAACAGGCAGTGTAGAAAGAGGGAAGGATTTGGGGAATGAGGCAGAGGGGGAGGAAAGAAACAAGAGAGAAAGAGGAAGGGAAAAGTGGGCCCCTAAAAGCCCTTCCACTGACATATTTGGTGTAGCCGAGATATGTTTCAGGGAATGGTGCTGGTAAAACAAAGCGTCATGAGAGGAAGGTTGGGTGGGTGAAAGACAAGTAATTGGAAGCTGTGGCATGACAGGCTGTTAGGTGAATCCCCTGACCCACTGACTCACAGGCAGGGCTGTTTCTGGAGGTAACTGGAACTGCAGTGTGAGCTCGGGAGGACGCCGCCCCCACAGTTTGAAAACAAAAAGTCTCTGTGGGTGTGGAGAGAATGAATACACAGGAATTCTCCTCCTCCTCCAAATATGTATAGAGCCACCGCAAACATACACACAATCCTGGTGATGGTGGGAGTTTGCAAGTCTCACCTTACAAAACTCCACATTTGACAGTTTCCTGGGGGGGGGGGGGGGGGGGGGAGGGTTCTGCAGTCACACTCTGTATGCATGGTGAAATACCAAAAACCAGTGGCTGGCACGAAAGCACTGTCATCAAATGCAGAGACAGTGTGAGAGGCTGTCAAACACCAGGTACTGTACCAGACTCCTGCTGTCTGTAACAACAGAATTTCGTGCTCCAGCGAACATGCAAGGACCACCATGTCACAGCGTAAAGACAGAGAAACCGTGAAGTGCAAATAAATTGAAGAATTTGACACATACCGAGACAAACAAAATGGCCTCCTGTCAAGACAGGTCAGTAATTTCAGCAGTGTGGACAACATGAGAGTGAGTCACGGCTGTGTTTTTAACAGCAAGGGGCTTTGATACAGCTCCCTAACACAATAAAACCTAAAGATAATTCATGTACAGAAAGACTTTTGGCACTACTTGTTTGCCAGCTCTGAAACCAAGCACATACAAGGGGAAAATGGAAAAAACATCTCTAAATTATTGAACGTCTGACCAACCAACCCCCCTAAAAAAATAAAGGAAAAAACCCCTAAATGCTGTGTCTAGACACAACATTGTATTACAAACGCTTGACTTGTTGATGTACCAGCACTCAAGTATTTACATAATTAGTTCAGCTAGATGAACACTGATTAAAGTGGCTGGTTCCAATGCCCTGTATGTTTAAATAAGCTTTTAGAAGCATACAGTAAAAAAAAAAAAAAAAAAAAACAAGTTTCCTAATTACTGTAAGTCAAAAACACAGAGAAACTGAGTGAGTTAGGTTTTATGTTAATGCATTTTTGAGTATTGACGACAACTCAAACTCCGCAAAGAAACACTATCGATCCCAAACATTAAAATATCATGAATTCAACTTTGTTTTTCCCACCTTGCTTCGTCCTGGTCAAGCTGAGGGCATTGTGGGAATACTTCGCTCCTGAGAGACGTCTCCATATCACAGCGCTTCCTCCAGGAGAGGAAGAGAGACACCGCAGGGGGAAAAAGTGGGAGGTCAGGTATTATGGTGGTGGTGGTAACAATTTTAATGCCCTCACACCCCACCCTTTTTAGTGAGACACTCAATTATTGATACATTTATGGTCTGTCCAAGAAGCTGCAGAGGTAGGCTATGAGGCCAGTGTGGGGTTTCTAGATTAAAACTGCAACAACCATGCCCAACAACGTCTCTCTGTCATACTTGTCAACTATCCAAATGAACAAGGGAGCAGCAGCATACACATTCTGGTGGGAGCAATAACATTTGAATGTCAGAAAATGATTCTTGCAGTAATATTTTCTAATATTAGTCACTGCAAAGGCCAAGAATGGCCATGGGGGGAAAAGGAAATTACTTACTGCATTCTCTCGTGACAGTTCATAATTCCATTTCCAATATCTTTTCCTTTAAAAGTTTAAGGTTGCTCTTGATGTACTTGGAATATCTCATATGTCTCTTGAAACATAGTTCTCCTTCTTTTGTGTTTTCCTTTGTCTTTCAGCAAGATGACATGTGACAGCTAAAGTGAAATCTCCGTTATTATTTGCCTGAGATCTTGTGTCCCTGCATAATCACCCTGAATGAGCAGTAATTACACTTCCCCTGAAAAGGATATCGGACGCACTGCTTTATTGAGAATGATGAACCGCTGAAGACTGACTTAAACAGCAGTCCTTAGCTCCTGCCTCCTTGTGCGGCGGGGAAACGGCTTTCACATTTTCTACGGATGATGTCCCACATTCTTAGGCAGCCGGTTTCAGGGAACATCGATACAAGTACTTGTCATACCAAGTAAAACAACTTCCACTCATCCGTAGAGAAAACAAAGAAGCTCCCAAAGGAGCTGTGTTCATGAATTGCCAAGCATGAATTAAATCTACAACTGAAACATCTTCAAGTCGAAGCATCACTCTCCGATTCACAAAATAATATAATCAGTCATTTTGCAAAAAAAAAAAGGAATTGTCCAGTTTCCCCTAACATGGTGCAATGTAATTACTAGCTATGTGGCTCCTGCTGGATTCTAATTGGAAATTGAGTGGCCCTATTTTGGCTGCCTACTGTCAGTGGATATGCCACATGTAATTTATGGCATCCCACCCACTCACTTCGAGATCACACCACGACTCAATGTTGAGCTTGTTTTCCACATTGCTTGGCTACGCTGGCTGGCCAATTTGCAGCTACAAGTTCAAACAACTGCCATGCATTTCCTTTTATTCTTCCCTCTGTATATTACATGAATACATGTTGGCAAACGGTTGTAATTGCAATTTAAATGTGTTTTTTTATGCTTACGTTAAAAGAGTTTTTTTTCACCATTTCAAAAGTCATGGATTTAGACAAATTAACAGTGTGCAAAATAAACGAGTGTGAAAGCGCAGCAGCATAGAAATCAGTCGGCTGAGGAGAGAAAGCATGAATGGGAGGCTCAGACACACATGCCCTCAAGATGAGTGATCTTTCACTGGATGCTGACACTTGCCAATTACAAACCACCCACATCCCACTTGTTTTTAAGAGTAATTAGTCAGGCCCAGTGTGTATTCCAAGAGGGTCTTGGGAGTTGAGAGAAATCTGCCACAGGTCAGCCATGCTCAGTGGAGGGTTTAGTGCTTAGAGAGCCCCTCTCCATTCAACTCTGTGCTCGAAATGTGTGGGCTGCATTGAAGTGGAGTAATAGAGTGAAGGTTCGGCACGCTTAACGCCCCCGGGGTCAGCCACGATCATCATCAGACAAGAACCATAAAGGCAAAAAACAGACACACACACACACAATCACTGGGAGGGCTTTCCTTTTCTTTTACGTGCTGCTACTACATTGCAGATGACAGATTCAATATGGCAGGAAGAGGGATGGGGAAAAGATCTAGATTCACAAGATAACTTTATATTCTGCTTGCATAATAGATATGAGCTATTTCTGATAAATTTGAATAGGTGGGAACATTCATCTCCGGAACATATGGCTTTCTGCTTACCAGAGCAAAAGTACAATTGTGACTCATTGAGGCAGTTATCACTGGTGAAAATGAGCGATGGTGACTGGATATAGTTGTCTAAAGCCACACACTGTTTATACAATCGGGACTTTGGTGGCGGAGAGAAAGGAGTGTAACTAAGAGGCAATGTGTTTTAACCAAGATGGATCTTTATCATGTGAAAAAACTTTCATGTTATCAGCTGATGAAGATCAAGCTTGGATTGAAACATCTTGAGTCTCCATGTAGCTGCTACTTTTTCTATTCAACTTCCATTTATTGATCTGATCATCCATTTTTTAAAAGTCCAAGACTGCTGATATTTAAATAATAACATTAAATCCAAGTAAGATATAATCTGCCATTTGTGTGTACAAGACAAAACTAAAATTGGACAACAATACTCAATGCTCATGCTTGTTTTAGCAGAACACAACACAAAGGTAAAAAGTGATGTATCCAGTTGCAGCACATTCCAAGGATATACATCATCCAGCCCAAGAGGCTTAAGGATGAAAACTGGACTTGAACTATTTTTGTAGAGGCCCTGGATTATCATAGTTCTCCGAGAACAAGATCAACTTTAGTTAAATGAAGTGTGTTAAGGTCAACTGTAGATTGAATATAATGTTTTGAAAAATGAGATATAATTAGCTGTTTGTACTAGAAAATGGTGATTCAATTATTGCCCATTGATGAGTTACAATGAAATATTTTATATAGTTTGTAAAGAGTATTTTGGCAGTTAATGCTATTGTGTATACTTTGTATCTATGCTGGTTCATAAGTCACATTACTAAATGATTGAACTATTCAAGGGAAAGAGAGAAACCTTTAGATGCCACACTGATGAAGAGAAAGCAGAAAACTAATGATAACTTTCGTTAATACTCGCATGCTCACTTCAGAGCAATTTTCACTCAGCTCTGAGTTTTAGTATGAGAGGGGACATGATTAAAAGAAACGTGTGAAGAAGAAGCTATGGCCTGAGCCAAGAAAGTGTGACAGCACATACAGAGAGGATAGTAACAATAGTTGTGCAAATTGCCTCTGACCTGCTGTCATGCCATGATAAATACCTGGTGCTGGTTTTGGTTGACTGGAACAAAACTGGGGGGATTGTGGGACACTGATGGGAGCTTTGTTTCAGCATGGCATAAGGTGCTAACTTCGCTATTTGTCCCTCTTGACCCCCAATTCAACATATTTAATTTGTTTAAACACAGCAGATGGCGGAAGTTGATCTTTTACAAAGCAGGTCACGAAAATAAAATCTCAAGGAGACAGAGAACAATTTCAAACCCTGAGGGTGTTATTAAGTTTTCAGCAGTGGGCAAGAGAAATACTCAGTCACCCTTAACTTTCCTCCTTATTTCTTTTTGTGATGTTTGAGCTCAGCTCTTGTATACTTTCAAGGTCTGCTTTAAAACCAGAGTGGCCTGTTTGTGGGAGAAGGAGAGAGAGAAATCAACAATGTTGTGAATAATTTCCCCAGTGTGGGATTAATAAAGTCTATCTTATCTCTTAGTCACCCATCAAAGTGTGGCATGTCCAGTAATTGTTGTTTTAATGGCAGTGAAATGTTTCTGGTTTTACAATTTACAAAAGAGTCTAGAAGGAAGTGAATCCATAGATTCCACTATATCCACCTATAATGCTTGTGAAAAACTCAGTGAACTGATTTCCGTTTTCTGAAAACACATTGCTTTCTAAAATTAAAAATAAACATCCAAGGCGTATACTTGGGGATTACTTAATGAGAAAAAAAACATTGTTATTTCCTATCTTTCCAGGTTTCATGTGACCCTTTGTATAGGTGCAACTATCACAACAAAGTGAAAAGAGAGGACACGGATATTATGTGATTTTAAAAGCATGCTTGAGAGCTGTAAGAGACATGCAACGCATCTGTTGATGGACGCAAAGTGCTGTAAACAGTGCTAATTGTGTATTTTGCCTCTTCTTGACAGAACAAAAGATGCCGCTTCAGATGTCCATTACAGGCTGTGAATGTGCCTTTGCATTACTCTTTCTGCTCAAGGCCACTGAAACAAAATGAGCAGGCATCAAAATCAAAAACGGACATCATACAGCAAGGATCTCTCTCCCTCTCTCATCTTTCAGCTAGTGCACTCCACCTCTCTCTCCCTCTATCCCTTTCTCTCTCTCCCCCTTTGCTTTATCAAGACAGTGAGACCCCCTGGGAGGCTCTGATCTCCAGTGCACATCCTGAAGAATTAATGACTTCTAATGTACCAGTTAATGCAGAAAAGGCGGAACATCCATCATAACTGACAATTTAATGGTGCTTTCATAGATGGGCCACTCACATCTCTACCATTCTCCTTCATTTTTTTCCCCTTCCTCGCTAACAGACACGCACGCACGCACGCACACACGCACACGCACACGCACACGCACACACACACACACACACACACACACACACACACACACACACACACACACAGAGAGAGCGCAACTTTATCGTTCTTACTCACTTCACGTTAAATGTTTCTAGAATGTTTTTAGGATTGTTTTATAGGAAGCATACATTAAAACCTACCCTGTAACCCCTTCATAATATGGTACACACAATCTTGAGTAGTTACCATTGCATGAATAGGAACAAATCAGGAACTAACTGGTAATTAATATATATATATATATCAATAATTATAGCAGAAGTTACTGGAGAACATACGATTAGATACTACGTTAACCAACCAAGGTCTAATGATTAGTTCCTACATAGATGTGACTCATATTGACCACTTTCTTGATGCATCTTCTCTAATTCATTCTGAATCAGCTGCTAAATGGCCCATAACCACTAATTAATCATTACTTTCCTACATATCAGTTACTATTAATATGTCCCCTTTTCCAAAGTAGTGCTTCATGACTTCATAATTACCTCACCATTACTTACAAGTAAAGAGCTACAGTTGCTGGTGAGTTTCCACTGGGAAATGCATCATTAGTTCATGAATGAGTTAGAGACACTCACTCCTCTAAAAGACTTTAAAGCTTCAATTCTATTTCAGTCATACTTTTGATTGTAATGTGTGACAAACTTGTTGTGATCCTTATTGTAATTTGTTCTCAAGTCTCAAGAGATCCTGATCTCAATGACAATTCCTGAATAAATAAAGCTAAACTAACTGCCTTAGTAGTCCTAGATTCAGATTTTTTTCTACTATTACTACTACTCTAGAGCTGAATGTGTCTGAAAAAACGGAGGCACGATAGCGCTACCGATGTATCAAGATAGACTGCTCTGGTCGTCATGCATTTAAACACGATTCCCCATCTTTTCTCTTTCCTGCGACCCACTGAGACTATATAAGGGCCGAAAGAGTTAACACTCATGGAATAGAAAGCTGGCTGGAATAGGTGCAATCTAGCAGGGGGGAGATCTTCCATCTTTGGGATGATAGGTTTACCTCGCCACTGCTGACATTCAGTACACTGTCACTGATGACACCGGATAGCTTCCCTCCCTCGCAGTATCCAGCACTTCCTTCGTGCCTCTGCAAACACTCGCTCTGGGCCCGGATGATGCAGTTTACCCTCTATATCCTTAATGATGAGCTGTGTAATCATGTGCTTAGGGTCCAGCACTATAGGGTGGATGCTGGCTTGATCAAGTCCGGTGGTGCGACGCAGACATCCGCCTACACAAATTAGCTGTGAGCTGCTTTCTAACTCAGGAGCAAGAGTGAGAAGCCGACTACTGTTTGGCACAGGTTTTCCTGCCTGCAGCAGTCTTGCTGCACTTGTTGCAGCAGAGAGTTCTCTGCTTTCTGGTATTCACTGGCGCAAAGGTAAACATCAGCTGATTCACACAGGTCACGAGCTGTTGCTTCTAGAAGCTCCGCGAAGGTTTTGAACTGGCTCGGGTCCAGTCCTGGAGGTCTTTGGTTGGTGAGTGTGAGGTTACAGATGACTGGCTTCCGCATTTCCTCTCCGTCGAGCTGCGAAGTGAGTGGCTTCTGCGGCCACAGGTCTGGTGAGTTGTAGAGGAAAGATGGGCCCTGATACCAACGATGCTGCATTCCAAGCTCTGAAGAGTCTTTGTGTGATGTCATCCGCTGAGTTTTGGGCGAAGTCAACATAACGCCATGCCTCCCGGTCCGTTAAGTCTTGAATCTCCGCCGCTCTTGTTCCAACGAAGACTTTAAACCGACATGAGTCGGACTGCAGCCAGGATAGGACAGTGGTGGAGTCTAACCATAAAACAACCTGATGGATGGGCAACAACAGCTCTGTGCTGAGTACTTTGGACACTTGGGCTCATGTAAGTGATGGAGCTCTAGCCTTGGGATGGTCTGCTGCTTTCTAGGTGCTACACTTGACCGAGCAGCTAGAACGGCGAATTTCCACCTGACTGCTTGGCTCCTTAGTCCTGAGATAGGTTACTGAGCCATAGGCATGCTCAGAGGCATCACAGAACACATGTTGCCAGGGTCCATCTCTGAGCTGGTGTAGCATTGTGGTAGAGAAATGTGTTGCAGGTCTGGCAGCTCGCTCTCCCATGCCTTCCAAGCTTGAAGAAGCTGATCAGGCAGGTTAGGATCGTCCCAGTCGCATTGCTTAGTCCACAGCTGCTGCACTATAACCTTGGCCCTCATTGTGTAAGGGATGATGAATCCAAGGGGGTCGTATTGGCTGGCCAGAACTTTGTAAATGGTACGCATGGTGACCTGTGGGAACACTGGCAGGCGGAGCTTGTAGGGGCAGTGCCAGTGCAATCCCAGTGTTGATTCCTGAGCATCTGGTTGGTCTTGTGCTATCCAGAGATCGGCACTATCTGACCTGGCTTCAGCTGGGAGGTGACTGATAACAGCTGGTTTGATGTTTGGCCACTGTTGCAGTTCGAGGCCCCCATCAGCAAGCAAGTTTAACAGCGTATTTAGGATTTTTTTAGGATATTTAGGACACAAGGATTTAGAAGGACTGCAAAACTGACTGGTGTACATCCTGTCTTGGCTGGTTGTGATCCAGTACATGCTCTGCAATGCGAATGTCACACAACAAGGACTGAATGTTGTTCTGAATGGGAGAACCCTCCATTTGTAAACTGTGGGAGGTTCCTCTCACGCCACAGGAATCTGAAAAGCAACTGGTCCTTGGTAGGGGTGTCACGATACCAAAAATTCAGTAGTCGGTGCCAATACCAGTAAAATAACACAGTTTTTTAAAGATTCCATGTACTTTAACTTGAAACATGAACTTCTTTATTAAAATATTTGAAAAACATCAAAATGTCATAACAAGACATACAAAACATGTGCAATAGAGCATAGAACAACATAATAAAGTGCAATTAATGGCCATAGTGCAACAACTAGTGTCCCCAGACACATTCCAGACTTCCAGGCATCTTTTCAAAAGGTAGGCTACTGTGCAAAAAACAACAACAGTGCAAAACAAAACAGTGTTTCCAAGATCGCATACAATTCTAGGGTCTGATCTCCGTTATGTAAGAGTACCTTAATGACTTTAAGGAGAATCTTCCACTGGCCGATCAATGTAGAGTACTTCCTCTGGAGACATTGGAGAACTAGTGCTGTTCTGTTAACAGCCTTCTCATTTACCTCGTGGAGCACGTAAGTAGGTGCCAGTTGTTGCATGTCTGGCAACACATCTTCAGGTTGCACTCTGAGGCTCGATGGGCCCGACCACAGCGCCAACAGGCCTTAGGATCCATGATCCAGCTGTGTTTCTGAGGTGTTGTCAGCTGCTTGAAATGAGTGCATTCATTTAGTGTAGAATGCCTACTACTATCACAATATGGACAGTATTTCTTTGGCCTCTCTTTGGGGACTTTAGGCTCAGTCTTGCCCTCAGCCAATTTATTTTCTGTGCTGAGGAAGATGGTTGGGTTCCTTCCATGTTTCTTTCCTTGCTGATGTCTCTCCCTTTGAGCCGTATCGGCCAGTATCCACTTGGACTTGAATCTCAAACCAGTCCGAAAGGTCAAAAAGCTTGGAAATGGGAGTGTGATGAGGGTAAATAACACGATGGAAACTGGCGCTCAGGTCAAGAGGTAGCTTCCCTAGCTACCTAGACACATTGCAGCTCCATTTTCCTCTTTCTCCCCAACTGCTCCAGCATGCTCACAAGGGAACACACTTTTAATGCAAACATGTGGAAGGCCTTTACATCCCCGCTGGCTACATTGGGGGCAATCCTCTGTAGAGCTAACTGATGAGGCTGTCCGTACTGCTCAGAGCAGCCATAGTGTCTGTGAAAGGGTACTGTGTGTTTGAGTAAGAGTCAATCAATAGGGCTTCCTCCAGCTTCAGGAGATCAACTAGAATTTGGAACGTGAACCTTTCTGTTGCATCAGCTGGTAGGATGTTGTCCAGTGCAACTTTCAGACGCGCAACCTCTCAGGGATTTGGATGAACAAAGTCTGGTATAGTAGGCGTTGGACCATTCTTGGTCATCAGCTGGACTGTGGCTCTGGTGTCTGGAGTGGGAGCAATAGTATCGTGGACCCCCATGTCTTGGTGGGGAGTAATGCTGCTTGGTTGCTTCCCAATTACCTCTCCCTCCTGTATGGTAATGGTCAGGGAAATAGACTCTGTGCCTCTTGGTGGTGCAACGATTCTCAGACGAGCGGGCATGTAGGTACTCTGGGGAGCAGTGGTTCACGGGTGAGTGGGCGTGGCTGCTCCTTGGTGACTGGCTGGGACTCCTCACCGATCTGTGTGAATGTCTCTGATGCATGTGGCGATACTCAGGGGAGCGGGCTCTACGTCGCTCAAGAGGTTAATCCATTGAAGATAGGGGAAATGCACCTAGGGGAGCATAAAGTCCTTGACCACCCCTCTGCCTTTTAACTCCATCTTCCATGGTGAGTTGTAGATCTACTCTAGTCTGCTCGCTCTCGAGAATAGGCTGATTAGATCCTGATATATGACTTTGTGAAGCAATACGAGAAAAAATCCCTATTCTCTTCTCTCACCTCATCATCATCACTGTGACGCTGAACTGTCGGCTGAGGCTGGATTGCAGGTTCATTAGTGTTTTGTAACTGCTGGATTACTCTTCCGAGGTGTTGTAACTGCTGATGAAGCTGCTTAGTCTCACGCATAGTTTGGCATCTGAGCTGCTCTAGCTTGTGCTCACTCACTTTCGACTGGAGGTGTAAATCCTCATTACGCAGCCGTAATTCCTGCATGGAGTTCCACAAGCTAATGCTGACAGGGAGAGAGAGAGAGAGAGACTGTATCACTACAGCCAATCCAGCCAATCCAGTCTGCTCAAAGTGATGGCCTTTTTCACAGTGTCAATTAATCTGTTTATTGTTAGAAAATCTATTGGCAACAATTTTGATTATTAATTCTTCATGGCATTTTTAAAGGGACAGTTCACCCCAGAAACAAAAATACATATTTTTCCTCCTACCTGTAGTGCTATTTATCAATCTAGATTGTTTTGGTGTGAGTTGCTCAGTGTTGGAGATATTGGCCGTAGAGATGGTTGCCTTCTCTCCAGTATAATGGAACTAGCTGGCACTTGGCTTAAGCTAAGTTAAGTAATTGATGTTTTGGTCACTATCTTCTTTTTTCTTTTTATTGTTTTTTGACACTTTGTTTTCAGTGCATATTTTTGGTCATTTACCCTTTTATTTGCAAATCACTTCATTAACTGTGTGATTGTATTCCCTGGCCCATTGATTCTATGATATTTTATAGTGCTGTTCATTTTTGATTGAATGATTATTTTATAATGGTACAGGGAAGGCACATCATTTCACTGGTGAGAACTGTCACCTAACTCTCTCTGAGACTTATTTAAAGAACATACAATTTGCCTTTTTGATATGTCAATCATATTCAAGTGTGCTTGTGACACATAAATGTAATGCCATGCAATACAGTCCCTTATACAGTATATGAAGATGTGGAAGATGATCCCTGGCTTACAGACTTAGGCAATGCTATGAAGTGCATTATATCTTCTGTTGGCGGCCCAAAAAAATCAAGTAGATGATACGATATTAATTTTCAAGAATTAACTTATCTTTGACTAATGTGGAAATTTCAGTCAAAAATCTGTTTCCAAAGCATAAAAGCATTGGATCCTCTCAATTCACTAGAAAATAAATAATTTGAATTATTCATGCACAAAAACAGAATAATAATGAAGAAAAGATTTCAGATACAAGTGTGCCATTAAGTGTCAGTTGCTTAATAGCTACACTAATCACACCTTGAAGTGGCATGTGGTATGCAGTAAACAACCGTCGCTACATTAAGTTGCGTAAAATGGCTCACAGTCCCTGAGCAGACTGAGAGAGAGTTTCTTGGTTGCCCAGCATCGTTGACTTGATGTAGAGAACCAATATTCCCTGGAACAGCTTGCACAGGCAGCTAATGTCCCTTTCAACACATCTGAAATTATGTTCAGAGGACTGTCCAATCAATGGGATTGTCCAGCGATGGGAGACCAAGCCACCTGCAGCCAAATGAGTCGGTGTTTCATAATTGTTAGCTAAATTTATTGCAGCATCCGAATTGGACTTTGCAGGATTTAGTCTGAGAGAAGGGAGAAGGAGATAGTTCTCACTCTGCTATTTCCAGATATCACAAACATATTTGAAAAGTGTAGGGGACAAGAAAACACTGCAGACTACAGTCTTAGTATATGTCATTGATAAAGAAGTTGGAAGCTAGTTAATGAAATTACTGGAAAGGTTGCAAAAAGTGTAAACAAAAAGAAAGCTAAAATCTAAAAGTAATTCAGGAAAAAAAAGTTAAGATTAGTGATGTCACTCCAAAGGCCACTATACATTATATTGCTATTGCTTTCTCTGCCCATGTTTTCAGAGTGGAAGGTCTATTCTTTTTAATATTTAGTAACAAATCATCTGAGACACTGAATGTACAATATATTAAAAGGTATCTTTTTGTTTTTTTACCATCAACATCCAAATTGACTCAAAGGTTAAACAATCCATAAAACAGCATGCATTAAGATTTGAATATGATATATTATCACCTTATAATGGTATGTTGAATGCATTAGCAAACAAATAACAATATACACAGCAGACGCAAAGCAACATTAGCATTTAGTTTGCTGTTTTAGTCCCTACCACTTCTCACTGAAAGCAGCTGCCTGTTAACAGCTCAATGAAAGTTGATGAAAGCGGTGAAAATATGAAAATGTGAATAGGTGCTTAACTTATCGGCTTCTCTTTATCTACATCTTATAGTAGTGAGTATTAAAGTATCCACTAAGGATACTAATTGGGTTTCTTACCTGGATTTACTTTATCTATATATCTCTTATATAAAAGACCAACTATCTGAAAAAACTAGCTAACTAACTCGTGGACTAACTTAGCTTAAAGTGTAGCAATCCAATAGGGACAACTCCCTGCAGCAACAACAAGCATACAGTCTGACATGGGAAGACAGATCCTGGCACAAGTGAATGCTGGTGAATGCAGTGAAGCACTAATACTGTATGAGAGCAAATTCATGAAAGTATATCCAAACAAAAATGTCCACAGTCATACACAGCTACAAGTTTGATTAGAATGTATTTTGTCTACTTGGAAACCGGCTAAAATATTTTTATCCAATACTATTTTTAGTTGTCAGTCTCTATACGTCATGCTTTGAGCTGACACTGGATTAAATAACAAGTGCGTACAACCGAGCCTTTCGAAAATGTTCTTTCCATGGAAAATTGAATTTGTGACAGATGCTTGCTTTTCTGGGGACATTGCCTCTCACAAGGCCGGACAGGTCAAAAGTACAAGCTAAGCATGTTAGTATTGAGCAGGCAGATGGTAAGAAAATCATTGTCATTGACCTGCAACAAACTGATCAGATTACTTGCTACTGTACAAGCAATAATAAGACCTGCAAGTCGGCCATGCAGTTAAATAGGAAACATTATCCCTGTGGTGGAGTCAATTACAGATCTTTATTTTAGCACAGGGTTTTAAGACGCTTTAGTTTGTTGTCTTGAGGGTACAGTAAAAGCCTGCCTCCTTCCAGTCAGCACAGCACCCAAAAAAACTGCCTGGCCATACAAATCGGCACATTCTTTCAAATGTGGCCGAGAAGAAGGTAAAAGTGAGCTTATAACGAATCACAGTGAATGATGAAAGAAAGCAAAGTCTGGCTTTTTTCAATTCTACCAGCTAAGTAGCAATCTGAAGTCAAATAGCTGTCGGTAACCGGTGGATTATGTTTAGCGCTTGCTCATTTAATTCCTTTATTATTTCTCAGCAAGCTCTCTGCTTCAGAAATCACCGGAAATTGATTCCATTATCTGTATCAGTTCTCCTCTGTGCATAGCACCTGCATATGAAATGCAACACACCCGCCATCTTAACATCTCTGCCATTGAAGTGACATTACTATTGTCATGGCAACAAACCCCCTTCTCCATAGAGAAACTGTAGAACACAGCAGTCTGTTTTTGGAGCCAGGTACAACACTTTTAGATTTGTGCAGACCACAAATAATGACTTTTACAACAAAAGACACCCTTCAGCATGCTAAAGGATTGTAAATCTGTATAAACAGTAGTGTATGTTTGTATGTTAGACTGTTCATAGTAGCCTGTCAAAACCAAGCCTTAGACAGATTAAATGCCTCTAAAGCAGTCTGCACAGTCCACATGACCAACACTGGAATAAACTATACTATATTTAAGGCTTTCTTATCCCTCTATATTCCATAATTCCTGTCCATATGCCACCTCCTCCCATGGACATGTTCTGACATTTACATTGTGAAGAGACAATCATGTACTGATATTGTCCTTTTTCTACACATATTACCTTTATCTGTAGTTTTGATAAAGAAAAATTGAGCAACGCACACATTCAAATACATAAGTTTAGATAAAGCACATATTTTGAGATGATGTATATTTTTGGTCATCATACCGTATCTTTTTCTGGATGTTTTTCTGTAGACTTGTTTATGCAAATATGAAGCATATTTTGTACCTTATAAGGTACCCTGTGGAGTTTTTGATTGTGTGGTGCTATGGTCCAATGTTGTTATCTGTGGGTCCCCATTTTGTTCGTGGGCGACCCAATACACATTCCTGCTGCCGGTTTCATGCCATCCTGCTGATAGACAATTGGTGGCGGTAAAGCAGAAAGAAGTGTAGCAGTGCACCAACAAAGGCAGTGAAGAAGACATACAAGCAAACATGAATGTTAATAGGGCTGCACAATTAATCGCAATTTTACCGAAATCGCAATATGAACTAGTGCAATATCCAAATCGCAGGGGGTCGCAGTATTTGTTAAAGGCAAAATATGTGTCAAACCATTCTAAAATAAAATATTGTGTTGCTGCAGAGACGTCCCGGCCTAAAAAGCCTATCCTACAGAATAAAGAAAACATCTCTGTTTGGTACAGATCCTCACAAAAAAAAAAAAAGAATCACACTTCAATCATTTTTTGTATTTAATTATATTTTTCAGTGAAAATGAGAATAATGATACAAAAATGTTCATTCCCTCCAATATCGTGAATCATATTGCAATCACAATATCAGTCAAAATAATCGCAATTAGATACTTTCCTCATATCGTGCAGCCATAAATGTTAACAATGCAAAAATGTAAATATAAAAAAAAAATTACTTTGTAAATGTTTTATGTAACGCAGTAATATTTCACATCAAAGCCATGCTTGAAAAAGACTGAATTGTGAATACCAATGCTGCAACGAATAAATGAAGAGTATCCTGTATTTTAACACTGAAAGTATTACATTAACAAATGTGACTGTTAGATCCTCAAAACGCCTCTTTGCTGTTCAATTTGCTGTTTATTGCAGATTATTGTCCGTATTTGTCAAAGAAAGGACTGCGTGAGAGTGAAGAAATGGGCTTTTGATGTGCCTATACTCAAGGACATCGACACAGCACCTTGCAAAATCTAATTTTCAAAGTGTGAAATTTCCTCATTCTCTCCCATGATAGCTTCATTTCATAGCCAAAGCTAATTATAAGCGCTATAATTTCTTTCACCAGTCAAGTCATCAGCTAGTCAAATACAGAGCAGCTCTCCAAATGACACAATGTAATTGCTGTGGCGAAAACAAATGCCCTTAAGATATTGGTCATCATATTTAAGACATTTTAATACAGACAAGAGGGAAGAATACTTTTATTTATATTGCTTGGGTCTTTGTGTGTGTCATTTGGGGTTACTGGAAACTTTTTCACTTTCTGTGTTTTTCCTCACATCCCCTCACACGTCATACTTTCTCATGCTGTGCCTCTTAACATTGTTTCTCCACTGGAGCAGCCGTCTCTCTTTTCAACCGAAGTCTAAAAGCAGAACAACAGTTTTACAAGAAAAACAAACAGCCAACCGACCCCTTTGACATTGTCTTGTTAAAGAAAGGCCTGGCCAGATTTAAGATTCAGGGGTTGCAATCTGCATGCTAAGGCCCATCAATTTTTCATGGCTCTCACACTATGAGCACTCACAGCCAGAAGGGGGTAATGCAAAATTGATTTGTGTATTAAAACTGCTTAGCCAAGCAAGCATCACTGGGAACTGTTGTGATTACCCCCTTGGGACTTGAGAAGGCCATGTGCAGCCAAAGTGATCGAAAGAGGGACTCTTCTGTCCAAATACAAGAAATAACTTGTAATAAATGTATAACACTCCAAAGAAAAACATGAATATAACAAACCTTAAAGGTCCCATGGCATGAAAATTTCACTTTATGAGGTTTTTTAACATTAATATTTGTTCCCCCAGCCTGCCTATGGTCCCCCAGTGGCTAGAAATGGCAATAGCCAATAACCAAGCCCTGGGTATCCTGCTCTGCCTTTCAGAAAATGAAAGCTCAGATGGGCCGATCTTCCCTTTATGACATCATAAAGGGAAAGGTTACCTCCCATTTCTTTGCTTTGCCCACCCAGATAATTTGGCCCGCCCATGAGAAAGAGAGCGACATCATGGCTTGCAAACGAGCGAAGCATGGCAGTTGGTCAAGGCCACACCCCCACCTTCCACCTTGCCCCCCCCCCCCCCTCTCGCCTCCTCAATAGCATTTAAAGCTACAGACACAGAAATGGCACGTCCTAAGGAAAGCTCATTGTGACACTGGCTCTAGTGGACGCAATTCTGCACTACGGCTGAATTTTGGGAAAAAGACTTCAGCTACAGTATTAGGGGACCACTAAGGCCTATATAAAAGCATCGAAAAAGCAGCATGTCATAGGACCTTTAAATAAACTTATATCATTTTCAGTCACCATATTGAAACTGCCAGTAGGAAACTTCAATTATTTATGGCATTTGTACTTTTTAAAAACAGTATACACTTTGATAGCAGCGAGAAAGACGATACATGCACTCATCCATTGCAAGCCGGTGCAATAATGTCACAAGCAACACAACAAAAGTGATTTAGGATTAGATTCAACTGAGATCTGCAATCACCTTTTGTTGGCTGAAGTAGAAGACTACAGTTTTATGGGCCAGCTTAATAGCTTTTGCACGATAAAGTTTTCACAATCTACTTGCTCCAAATTCTGCAGGTTCCGTTTAAACTATCGATATGCTGTGCCTATGAATAATAGTTTAAATGAGAGATTATGACTCTTAAAATTGGCAAACATTTGTTTCACTAGAAAAGAGTCACCACTGTGTTTGTCTTGTTGAACTGGAAAAAAAAAACCTCAGTCCACTCATGATCGTAGAGTGGTGTTTCTTTATCTAAAAACTGATGTTTAGTATAGGTGACTTACAGAGAGCATATTGAGCAGACAACAGCCATCAGCTTCATTTTGGCCATTGGACACATTGCCAACAAAATATTGTTTATTAGCTACAGCTGATGTAATCAGTTGCAATGAATTTCATTTCAACTGGCAAAAGGGATGGCCAATAGCCGAGTGTTTGGTACATTCTTTTTGGTTTAAAATAAAAAGAAGAGCAACAAGCGACAAACGATTAGATACGAGATTTGTTAGCCTTACAGTGAAGCAAATATGTTTTTTTTGCCAACCTGAAACTGGATGTATTGGAGCAATAATAATAATATACAGTAAATTCGCCCCATTTAATATACAACTCATTCATAACCTCAGGGTGCCTTGGTTGTGACAAAGGATTTTAGCCTCTCTGAGGTCACATTTTTCAGCAGCACGGGGAAAAAACTGTCTAATCGCCACATAAAACAACATGACCTGCATGTGTCCATCCTGGGTTTACAATTGCTCACCTTTGTGCAGTAACATTGCCTGACTGTACAAAACACTACTAACACATGCATATGTATCAGCGCACGCTTGTAGGTCATCAAAGGCATTGTATGGACCCTCGCCCAGCTCCCCTGACTGCTTATACGAAATACGTCCTTGAGTGTCAGAGGAGGTGAATACCTGCACTTTTGGAATATTTACTAGACATTGATTTGGCAGTTCCAACCATTATCAAAGGGATCCCAAATAAGGTACAATGAGCTGAAGTAACAGGCATTGTGGACAGAAACTGACATAAAGAAGATTTTGTTTTACCTCATCCTGAATGTACAAAAGAATGATTAAAAATGAAACATTTATTTGCTTACCAATGGGCTGTGAGAAAACCCATTTCTTGTGAATAAGGGATTTCATAAAGTTTGGAATTTACAGAATCTCCTGCTGCCACCAATGTGAAAGCAAATTCATAGCATCCCCATAAATGACATGCCCATCAACTCACCCTCCCACATTATGCTTTGACAACTCTTCAACTCTGAAAAGCACTCAAAGGTCATTTCTATCCTGCAACATAAAAGGCTCACTCCAATAAAAGTAATTTAATGATTATTTGTAAAAGAGTTGACACACGTCATTGTAGCCGCCAAACAAGTGGTGAGTCATAGTCAGTTAATGGTCAGCTCAACAAGCAGAGTTTAACATAAATGGAATACCATTTCTTGATTATTGCTGGTGTCATGCAAGCTCAATTTAGTGCTGACCTGCATGTCAAAACATGTCCTCAATTAAAGGGCTGCACTGCGGTGAGTCTGTGAGAGGTTGAGCTGAGTTGAGTCGATTAGGTGGGCTACTGTATGCCTGCAAGGAAAAAATGTGGTTGTGTGGAATGTAACTAAGTACATTTACTCAAGTACTGTACTTAAGTACAACTTTGAGGTACTTGTACTTTACTTGAGTCTTTTCTTTTCATGCCACTTTCTACTTCTACTCCACTACATTTCAGAGAGAAATATTGTACTTTTTACTCCACTACATTCATCTGACAGCTTTAGTTACTTTCCAAATAAATTTTTTTGCACACAAAACACATGTAGTTTATCAAATACAATGTTTTATTATAAATTAAACTACCCAACAATATACAGGTCTGCAAGTCCAGCTGGAATGATTAGCTGATTAAACACTTAGTTGATTGACAGAACTGTTTGGATCATTTCCAGTTTCTAAAATGTGAAGCTTTTTCTGTATTGAGTACTTCTAATACTTTAAGTACATTTTCCTGATGATATGTGCATACTTTTACTTAAGTAACATTTTCAATGCAGGACTTGTTACAGGACTGTAACAGAGTATTTTTCCAGTGTGGTATTGGTACTTTTACGTAAGTAAAGGATCTGAATACTTCTTCCACCACTGGGTTTAAATGATCAGGGCCAAAACAAATCTCGACAAATTGCGTTAAATTACTGGCAAGTAAAAACAGATCTATACACGGCTGTGAAAAACACCATTCACACTCATCTGGCCTACCGAAAGAAAAAAGCTCATCCCTGTCAAGAAGAGACCACAACCTGTGGATGAGAATGCATCTGGAAATGGCAGCGTGGCTTGTTTTCTATGTTTGAGGAACAGCTACTGACCTTTACGACTAAGAGCTATAACATGTTGTCTGCTACATCTAGGCTTTGCGCCTGGCAGTCACTGGGCTATTCTGTGATTATGGAAATATTTGTAGATGTCTCTGCAGGGAGAGAACCCACAGGAGCATTTACAAGGCCTACCATCAAGCCTTTCCCTCCAGTCAACTCCCATCTCTGTGTTGGATTCCTCCAAATGTGACTTTGTGGTCGTTTCATAGCCTGTAATCTTGTCCCCCCCACAAAACATCTTGAGTATCGCCATGGGGATGCTTTTGTTTTAAAAGTAACACATTACTTATCATCAAACATGATGAAAAACAGGAACCTTCGCACACAATAATCCTGTACCCACACTGGCTGATATTCTGAATATAATCATAGTAGTAAGTAAACTACCCCTAATTAAAATGAAATCAATTGAAATGCGAGGCTGAGTAACACATGTTTAAAATTACAATAAATCATTACAATTTGGACAGCATAGATTTTTTCCTGTAATATAGACAAAAGGAAACTTAATATCATGATCAAGCACCTTCAATTGCTTGAACAATGGTATTACTCATACAATCTATTTATTCACTTACCTCTTCTGTGCAAATTAAAAAAGTGTATAGCAAACAGCAATATGAGTAATCTTTCTCTAAGTGGCTAATAATTGATATAATATATAATAAGTTTTTTTTACTCAAAGGCACATTTCCTTTACGTTGTATATTTATATATATATATATATATATATATATATATATATATATATATATATATATATTGGAATTGTGAAGTAACCTTAATTAATCCGTCAAATAACTTGACAGAAATATGAAGTATCCAAGGAAGTTTTGGTATCCATTTATTTTAGCTTTATGCTTTTACTTTTCAAACAACATTCACTGTGATTAAGAAACTTGCAGTATTTAGGATGTAAGGCATGATCCACAACTCAAATGAAGAAAAATTGTTTATCTTCACTTAATTTATTATTTCATGAGTCATGAATCTACCTAAGCAACACAACGCAAGGCATCATGGCAGGTGGAAAACATTTTGTCTCACATGTGCCCCTTCAGTACCTGTTTTGACACTCCCAGAAGCATTTCATTGAGTGTTCTTTTATCAAAAGGGTCACATTCAAGATCTGAGCTATCCAAAATGTTTTTTTTTTTTTTTAACATTCAGCTCCAAATACAGATCTGTATCTCCAATACGTGGGAGGATCTTATCTAACCTTTCCTGCCTCATGAAAAATTCAGCATCCTGGCCACCAATCTCTGCCGTCTCAGGATGTTATGTCTGATACAGAGGCAGAGGTGCTGGGGAGAGAGGAGGAAATTGCTTTGGACTCCAGCACTGTATGATCAGTATTATCATCGCAATGGAACTCATTCAGCCACATATTCTATAGCGCCTTTTGCTGTGCGCATTCAAAAAAGTCAGATCTCATTCCAGCCGTGTTGCTCCGGATGTGTTTGTGTGTGTGTGTGTGTGTGTGTGTGTGTGTGTGTGTGTTCTTGTTTAACTACAGTCGTGGGGCCCAAAAACCGGGAATACAGTATACTTGTGGGGTCCATACAGCTTTGTGGGGCCAAAATGCTGGACCCCACAAGGTTAAAGGGCTGTTTGAGGGTTAAACTTGGTTTTAGGATTAGGGTTAGGGTGAGGGTAAGGGTTAAGGTTAGGCATTTAGTTGTGATGGTTAAGGTTAGGGTAAGGGGCAAGGGAATGCATTATGTCAATGACGGGTCCCCACAAAGATAGTGAGACGCACTATGTGTGTGTGTGTGTGTGTGTGTGTGTGTGTGTGTGTGTGTGTGTGTGTGTGTAAGGCCTTGGGTTTGTGATGGGTCTTTGTGATAGAGGTGGCAGGTTACGCAACAAGGGGGAGGCAGTGGTGGGACAAAGAGGAGTTGAGAGGCAAACTGTGGCATGACAGCTCTCCGAACATAGAGGGTAGGTCTAGTGCGGGTGAGTGACAGAGATTTTGAAATAAAGCTTCCTGTCAGTCTCTAGCAAGTGTTGCCCTCCATCTCTACCAATCCGCAGGACCTTTTATCCCTGAGGGGCCTGGTAGACAGGACAGAGGAGATCCTAAATATCACACAGCTCCTCAACATTAGACAAGCCATACATCTGCTTTGTAAATAGACACAGGCATCTCTCCATAGCGTTTTTGTCAATCTCACTCTCTCTCGCAGCCTTTTTTTTTTTTTTTTTTTTTTAAAGACAGAATTATTAGAAATCTATATTCTAATTTAGGTTTTGACTTCTACAGACAGGACAGAGTTGGTTACCTGACAGAAAAAAGCTCCTGGACAGGTTTGGATTTGTCATTCAATGTTACATGGACTGCAGGCTACAAGAATCCACCAGAGAATCGTCTCGAGCATTAATGTAGGGCAGATGCGGGATAAAGGAGGTAGGCTACGATGACTACTACTCTACAGTGGGTTTAAATTTAAGCCTGAGGCATTAACAACCCATGCAACCCTGCCAGCCACCAACTGTATGTTTGTTTGGCTTCGCACACAAGTGTGAACAACACCATCAGTTGCACAATCTCACTGTAATGCCTCGGCGCATTAGATGAGAAGTCACACTGCTTTTATTTCCACCCCCACCTCTGCCGGGCAGGGGGAAAACCCATGTCAGCAAGCACCACCCGCTGAGCCAGGCGACATGGAGCAGCCGAGCCAACGCACCTGGCCAGAGGCTTGCCAGCAGGGGGGGCCTGGCCTGGCCGAGGCAGTCTCTCTGGCTGGATGTCCACCTGGGCGATAAGCACCACAGACCCCACTCACCCCCCGAGGGCTCACAGCAGGACATAGATACAGAGTCTCTGCTGCTCTTCTCAGATAGTATTACACGTTTAAACTATCCTAGTCAATTTTGGCTTGAGAAGACCTTTTTTTAATTCAAGCAAAATCAGAAAGTAGAGGTAAGAATGTGAGGGAAAAAAAACTCTTTTCCTCTAAATGGGATGCTGCAGTATTGTCAAAACAAGGCAGGGGCCATGCACTGTGTTTTCTCAGTTGTTCTTGAATCTTTTGGTTTGAGGTGATCCCAATTTCCCCAAAAAAATGACCTCTTGCTGGCATTTGCCGGCACTAACCTGTGACTTTGATCTGCTTTACAGATGAAGCTGCAAAGGATCCAGGATCAGATCTTCTCCCTCTTTTTCTAAACAGCCCTGTAGAATAGAAACAAACAAAAACTCAGTCAATAATTTAGCAGTATATTCATGTTCACTGGAAGTGGCCAATTACATTTGTTATGCAGTGTTTCAATCAGTATCAGCTTAAAAGTTGCCCAAAATTATTTGAATCAGTGACCATTCATGCACATCAGTGTGTGACATTTAGAGTGTGATAAGCAAAATACCAGTTGGCCATAGCTGCATTTATTATGTAAATGTAAGATGTGGAAATCAGTGATTAAAACATTATTTCAATAGACATTTCCAAATCACAGCCTCTCTTTTGTGTCCGTGTTAGCGCAGCAAACTATTTATTACCTGCCCCTAGGAAGTCAGTGAATGTAGCAATCAACGTATGTATGTTGGTTGCCATGGTTTCTCGTTCTGATGTGTGCTGTGAGTTGTGATCTACATTTCAGAGCGGGCTTTTTAGTGATGTGGGGGCATTGTAATAGAAGAAAAGCAATTGTGATGCATGTTTACAAAGAGAAGGAATAGCTTTAGACTTAAGTTGAATCTGTACAGATATTATACAGATATGTAATATGTATGTATTCATGTTTTGTTTTAATGGTGTTTGTGTGATCTGTTGTTATTGACAGAGAGCACCTTGTCCTTGCATCTATTATATCCAAAAAGCCTAACAGCACTGACTGTAATCAATACCTGCCGAGCTAAAGTGGCACAAACCATAAAGTGTCCTCACTGTGAAGCACAGACAGATAAATAATCTGAAGGAAATCAAGATAATGACTTCCATTTACTCAATAAGAAGATATTAATTATCTGTCCGACAGATTAGGGGGCCAGAATTATTGAGAGCCTTGAGATAAATGGCTTTCTGATCAAGATATAATGAAAACCTTTTTAGGCCCTCTAACCAAGCACTCATGAATTTACATATTAATTCCTGCCCTTGTTTTGGCAATTACCGGAGATTTTATTTCAACGCCACACCCTAGCAGCCTACCAGCACCACAGTGTTTTGTTTTCTTCTGGGAGTTTGATGTTATCACAAACATGGTGTCTCCACTAGCCCCCTCCCCACCGCCACCCTCTGTGGAAAAGTAATGAAATGATGAATTTGTGAAACAACCGCAGGGTGACTATGATAAATTTTGTGGTATCTCTCAGACTAATAGCTCTGTCAACAGGAACAACTCTCTATGGACGAGCACAAATAGGCGAAGCAATCATGATATTTGTGGTTTAATGCACAAAATATGAGCAGCGGTAGCTTAAATTGAGGCTGCAAATATCTCTCCGATGAGAGAGGTTAATCCAGCATTGATTACTGAGGCCACCGTGTTTATTTTCCAAAAAAAACACTAAAAATACTGCCTCCGTCCCTGACTGTGTCTCTCTTCAGAAGTGTATTTGCCAGAGGGGCGAGCTGATTTGTGGCGGACTATCGTGCATTTGGCTGTTGTCCAGTCATTTAACCTGCCAATAGCAGCATGATCGCTCATGAGAGCAAACATTGCCCTGCAGCCTAGCTGAGCCGGTGGCAGAGAAGAAGGCAGGTTAGGCCACCACACGGCCAAGGAGACCTTATCTAAGAACTGCCAAGGCATTCCTCGAGTTGGCAAAGTGTCGGTGGGCACTATGTTTGCAAGCACTACTCCTGGCTATGAGGGGAGGCTCACTGAGGGATTCCTCAGTGAAGCAACAGAAACTCAGACAAATACAGGTCACTTACATGATTATTAATATTTAAACCTGGGTGGTGGGTAAGGGTCCTCTCATCTACAGTACAGATACAGTGTGTGGGTGGGAGCAACCTTTTTAACATTCGCCAGCAGCTGCCAGCAGTTACAGTACATCATCACTATGAGATTCTCTGATAAAAATAGTAATATCACAATTAAGACATGAGCTGTATTATCGAGCTATTATTGTTACTGCTGTTCATATTATTGTCACTGCTGTTCACTGCAATTGACCTTTATCCGGGTTGTCTCAATACAGTACATTCAGTTCTCCGGCCAACAGTAATTCAATGTCATCTGTCCGCTGCTGCTTATCTCGTCTTTCATACCAAAAGTGCAACTTCAACACTACAGAGCAAGGACATTATTTCCAATGGAGGCATAAGCGGCACACACTATGGCTTCCACCAGATTTTGCAGCCGAATTTCAACTAAACTAAAATTACATTCTGACCTCAACAACACATGGCCAATGAGATTATGGCATTGATTATTGGTGGCAGTTACGACAGCAATTGTTTCACTGTAGGGAAGGATGGAGGAGAAGATAATTTTAACTGGCACAACGAAGTTATAGTTATGACTTTTCTTTTTACAGTTTAAAGAGTTTGGTCTTACATTATGAATAATAGTGTAACACTATTCTTAACTTTGAGCAACACTGTCTTCTAATTATGTTAATCATTTCTCATCAGGTACAGAAGATTAAAACAGACTCAGGTGTGTTCAATAGGAATATATATAGATATATATATATATACATCAAACAGTTTTTTAAAGTCCGGAGTTACATCTTTAAATGAAATGAGGCAAATCCTTAATTGAAGTTTTCACTTGTAAAATGATGCACATGTCAATTTTGAGATTTTGGGCAATTTTGCAAAATTCATCTTTCAGACTAGTAGAAAGAAAACATCCAAAATACATGTTTAAGTGTTTATTTCCCTACACTTTATCTATTTGCATCTGTAAATTTCTCCTAAATTCACCAAAAGTTAGCATTAGATAATCCCATAAATAATGCCTTATTTACATATTTGCAAAATGTATGGAATATTACAATACAGTAGTTTTTCTCATACTCTGAGCCAAAAACCTCCACTTCAGTAGTAGCGCTTACATGCGCAAAACTTTCCAGTTTAAATCCTATCCATACTGTGAAGGTTTTTAGGGGTTTGTTCATATATCATTTTTAGCTGTTTATATAGAACATTTTATTCCTAAAAACGTGGCAAAAATGGATTTTCTATGGCTGTTGACAGTATAAAACCTGACTGTAATATGTCCACAAAATGAAACATCTGGCTTTATCCAATGTTCAGATTTCTGTTCTGGAATTGTACGCAAATTGGCACATATTTGATAAGACAATGCCTCAATTCAGCCTGGTCGCACAGAATTCTGTGAAATGATCACAAATTGTTAACAGCGCATTACGTGGTGGTGGCAGGGAATGTGTGAAAAATCTGTGTGGCCACCACGGAAAACAATGCCAATGTAAAGTCAATGAGAAGATGACGTAGCATTATGAGCGACTACGGTAGCGAGTACTATGTAAGGCCGACATTCTGCGTAAGGACGTTGGTTGGGGTGGTGGATGGGTCAAACACAAGACTTTCATCCTGGAGACCGGGGTTCGTGTCCCGCATGTCAAGTTTCCTAAAGTCGATTTCTTCTTTTCCGTCCCGTTCTTCCCGTGTGTCACGGAACCGTAAGCCCACCCATGACCTTTTCCTTAACTTAAGGGGCCGTGTTTATTTAAAGGAATTCTTCCGTGGGTGCATCACGGAATGTTTTGCCATTCCGTGAAAGTGCCACAGATTTTGAGTTAAGGGGCCGTGTTCATTTCACAGAATTCTGTGAAATCAGGTTGCTCATTTACATATTGAAACATAACATTTTAGAAAACGTGTAATACAAAAGATAATTGTCTTGATGTAAGTTATTAACTGGGCAAGTTTAATGGTGACTTCTATTAGTAAAATGCTTACCCTATTTACCTGTTTATTTGTTTACACACATTATGCTTTTCTGTATTTTCTGTCATAGATAGCTTATATTTAAGTGACTTGCCACAATCGTCTCTGGGAGCAAGTTTTCAGATGTTCGCAGACAATACAGTCATATATGTTGAATATATACATGTTGAATATATATATATATATATATATATATATATATATATATATATATATATATATATATATATATAGGGTGAATACAGGTGCAGCAGCCATGGGCAGTATGAGAAAATAAAGTGTTTTTGAACATTAAAGCATGTAAACATGTTTTAGTAGAAACACAAAATACATTTATGAATCTGAAATGCTATAGAATAGTTCCCTTTTAAACACTTAGTCAATTATCTGAACAGTTGCTAATTCATTTTCTGTTGACTATTCGATTAATGAGGTGAGCTTTTAAATAAATAAACTAATATTCCATGCATAGAGAAACATCAAACACCATTCCAACAGTAACAAATGCACTAGATATTTTTTAAGTCAAGTATAGCATAATTTAGAAAACAATTGAAAAAAGGAATCAAATATAAGAATCACTGTAATTCAGAGTTGTACGTATATATGACTTAGATTTAGGCACACAGGATTGATGTTGATGTTTGCATACATCTTCCATTACCTCATACTGTATATATATATATATATATATATATATATATATATATATATATATATATATATATATATATATATCGATATTATCCTATTGGCATGTTAATAAATCAAGCTATACTCGCCTGCCCCTTCTTGTATCAATGCAATATCTAATATTAAACTTTAACGGTTTTAAAGAAGGGTGCAAATGTGTCCCTAGCTTAAATATGAATATAAGCCCTGCATGTATCAACACATTTACACACACACATTTTTGCAGCTGAGGAACAACAAAACAAAGAAACTCCACTTAAGATGCTTTTAACAGCTAACTTGCTTAACTTGGTACAGCATCATCTTCGTGCATCACACACACACTGTTTTGTTGCCTATGTGTTTGTTCTGGAGGGAGCATGTTTGCACACATGGAAGAAAAGGACCAGCTGTTGAAGTTATGTTTTTTTTCTCTATTTTATTATATCATATGTGTGTGTGTATGTGTGTGTGTGTGTGTGTGTGTGTGTGTGTGTGTGTGTGTGTGTGTGTGTGTGTGTGTGTGTGTGTGTACGTGCGTGCGTGCGTGTTGTTGTTAGCTTGCCCAGTAACCAATGCCCTACCTCGGCAGAGTGCGCGTCTGACCACATACCAATCAGTTGCCTGGATAATGAGTATAATTGATTGGAGCCTCATTCAGATTCTGTGGAATAGAGCATGCAAATTGTCCTTGCCAAGTCATAATGAGGGCCCTCTTTAATGGCACAATCAAAAATTTCACTTCTAATTTTGCAAACTGAAGCGAGTGCTCTGTGTTGATTGCATGGTCGGATGCCAGCGTCAACACCATGTAAATAGATAGGTTGGTGCTTCCATTTAGTGAGAAAATAAGCCACAGCGTATAGACCCACTGATGCAAGCTGAAGACAGAGTGCTCATAATCCATACTTTATTCTTTTTGTATTATTATTGTGCCACTGATTGGTTCTGACACTGCCTGCAAGAGAAGTTAATGTTTGTGCTCTATTGAGAACTACTGCTGAGACCCTCCATCATCTTACAATGTCAATATCATGAGCGCTTGATGCTGCATTATCCTCAAAGATATATTCATGGTGGAACCTGGCAACGGAGCACACATCATTTTAATGGGGAGAATGTGGAAAACAGTTCCCTTTAAGTTATTGATATAATTTTGTATTTGACAAACTTTTGTAAATTGAGCGTCACAGTGTCTTTAATAGTTCTGTCATTCCTGGACTAATGAATGAAATAACAAATGGAAGAGGATTTGCTTGTCTTGGGCTCTTCATCAGAGGAAGGTTAATTTCCATTCAATATGCTAAACTACTTAGAACCCAGGACTTTATCCAAGCACTAGCCTTCTGGCAGCAAACACACTGGTCTGCCCTGCGACCCCTTGGCCCATCCTTAATCCTTCAGGAACCTGTGGTCAATATTTTAAGATTGATTCACCTCTCCAGTCAAATAAACTATTAAATCCATTAGCGAGACGGCTCAGGCTTACTTTACATTTTGATTACATTCAATTACTATCTCTGATGCAGATCTGATTCTGTGGTTCCGTCCAAATGTTAAAATGGTTTCTGTGCAGACTAGAACAGCAGGTTTACAAATTGGGAATTCAGTCACTGATTAAAGGTACTATTTAAGGGCCTTGAAATTCTGTGCATTTATGGTTTTGCTCAGAGACCCTAGGCGCTGATCATTATCTTGTTGGCAATGGCTTTGGAAAATGAAATCCCAAGGGCTCTAATGACAATGATTTATAGGTGGGTGTAGTACCATATTTATCATGGATTATTTACAGAGATTTGCTATGATGAGTGTGGATGATGTGTGGTGAGTGGAGACGTGGCACATGAATCAGTCTGAGCTGGATACAGAGCCTGGCTCTGCCACCAAGGACAAAAAGAGAGCATAATGACAAACACCACAGGAGAGGGTCAAATCTCAATGTGGAAAAAAGATACTTCCAACTACACCTGTCAGTATAAATATTTCATATAACTACCCAAATACAATCTATTATTTAAAGTTGCTCTAATCAATACTTTTATATTAAGAAAGGTTCGGATAACTGTGTGTAATGTGAAAGAGGGCGCTTGTAGTGAAAACTCACACACAATTATCACCCAACTCATTTCTACGAAGCGTTTCAGCGTTTTTCAGCTCATTGTTTTGGGTTCATGGCAAAATGTGTTACTTCACATTTCTTGATTCAGCTTGTTTAAATACAGGGCTAAGAATGAAAGTGTGATATTTATTAAATTCTTTTTTATAAACAGTCATAATCACGACCCAAACAAAGTCTAAGAAGAACAATTTAAATAACTGATAAACTATGTGGAGTAACGTTTTGCTAGAGTGAGATACTTAAACACATTATATATTGATGACATACAAACCTCACTTTCTAACAATAGGAGCAGTTTCATGCTCACATCATAGTAGTGTGGGAAAGAATGTGAATCATGATGAATGAACTAAGAAGGTGCTTTGTAACACCAAATTGATGACAGTTGATAGTACGTCAGTAATAGCTTTTAGGGGTCCTGTGGTGTATCAGAGCTAATGGACTAATGAATCAATAGGGAAACACTTAAAGGATCTTGTATGCACAAAACATTGCCACTAAGAACAGAGGTCCTACTGATGTACGTAACTCTCAGTGAGTGACAGGCTAAACCATGCAACCCTGAGTAGGCAATGAAATAAAATACTTATGGTTGACAAGTGATTGTCGGCATTGATTAGTGTTGCACTTTTAATTACAGTGACTGATGAACTGTAATGATATTTTTTGCCCCTAAAATATGTTGCACCACCCATATGTTTGTGTTTAAAGTCCTTTCTTTAAGTTCTTAGTAGCTACAAGTTAGTTTCAAACTAGTGATTAGCTAAATCAGGTTGTCCTATTTAAACTTAAGAAATGCCTCGGCTTTAGCTAGACTTTGGTAATGTGTGAATCAGTTGCTAGGAATCATCTCTAGTGGCATCCAATTACAGGTAATCAACTATTAACAGCAAGTCACTGTAGCATGACTAGCATAATTTCAAAAAAATAGTTTTCAGGGGGCAAATGATATATTAAACTCACCTGCATGTTGTTGTTGTAAATGTATGTATTACTTATTTAAATAGGCAGTACAGTGTGTTTTAGTTGGTAGTATTAGAGTGAGTGGGAAATATCAAAATTCGCTAACCTAAGATAGCGGACATTATACTGTTGGTCATTTAGTCTAACACTAAATGCATAATGTTTAGTAATTTGAGGTATGTTGTGTTTTTTTTGTGAAATTGAAAAGTCATTTTCATAGTTTATATCATTATTAAACAGCATTTTAAGCTAGCAGTCAAGCTAGCTAGTTCAGTTAGCTACACACATACAACTGGCAGTAATTTGGTGAAAATTGGTGTTAACAATGAGAACTTAGTTATTCAATTCAATTCAATTCAATTTTATTTATAGTGTCAAATCATAACAGGAATTATCTCAGGACACTTTACAGATAGAGTGTAGGTCTAGACCACACTCTGTAATTTTCAAGGACCCAACAATTCCAGTGATTCCCCCAAGAGCATGCATGAATGTGTAAGTGCGACAGTGGCAAGGAAAAACTCCCTTTTAGGAAGAAACCTCGGACAGACCCAGGCTCTTGGTAGGCGGTGTCTGACGATGCCGGTTGGGGGTTTGATGAACAATGGCAGTAACAAAGTCACAATTAAGATAATGACAAGAGTAGTTGTAATAGTTCATGGAGTCGTAGAGCACAGCAGGGCATAACAGTGAAAGTTAATTGAGTGTTTCCTAATAATATTGCCTAAAGGAAGCATATATAAGGAGAATAGAATTGGTCCAAGCACTGAGCCTTGAGGAACCCCATGGCTAACTTTAGCGTACCTGGAGGATTTATCGTTGATATTAACAAATTGAGATTGATCAGAGAAACAGGACTTAAACCACCTTAGTGCGATTCCTTTAATGCCAACTAAGTGTTCCAGTCTCTGTAGAAGGATTGTATGGTCAATAGTGTTAAATGCAGCACTAAGATCTAATAACACAAGTATGGAGACAAGTCCTTTGTCAGCAGCAGTTAGAAAGTTGTTTGTAATTTTCACCAGTGCCGTCTCTGTGCTATGATGCTTTCTAAATCCTGACTGAAAGTCCTCAAATAGACTATTCCTATGTAGAAAGTCACATAACTGATTAGCGACTACCTTCTCAAGGATCTTAGAGAGAAAGGGAAGGTTCGATATAGGTCTATAGTTGGCTAAGACCTCAGGATCGAGGGTGGGTTTTTTCAGAAGAGGTTTTATCACAGCTATTTTAAATGACTGTGGTACATAACCTGTTAATAAAGACTTATTGATAATATCTAGTAATGAAGTGTTCACCACGGGTAACGCTTCTTTAAGTAGCCTCGTTGGGATGGGGTCTAAGAGACAGGTAGAAGGCTTTGCTGAAGAGACCTTTAGCATTAATTGTTGAAGGTCTATAGGAAAAAAGGATTCAAAGTACATGTCAGGTCTTGTCGTTCTTTCTAGCACTCCTGTATCAAAAGGTGAACCGTTAGAAGTTAAGGGCAAAAGGTAATGAATTCCATCCCTAATTGTTATGATTTTATCATTAAAGAAACTCATGAAGTTGTCACTACTAAGAGCTAGGGGAATAGATGGCTCAGTAGAGCTGTGACTATCTGTCAGCCTGGCTATATTGCTGAAAAGAAACCTTGGGTTGTTCTTATTTTCTTCTATTAATGATGAGTAATAGTCTGATCTGGCATTTTTGAGGGCCCTCCTATAGGTTTTTAAACTGTCTTGCCAATCTAAACGAGATTCTTCTAGTTTGGAGGAACACCATTTAGTTTCAAGTTTTCGAGTTTGGGAGTTATACCAAGGTGCTAGTTTCCTTTGCTTCATCGTCTTCTTTTTGAGGGGAGCAACAGAGTCTAAATTCGTCCGTAGGCAGGTTGTAGCACTGTCTACAAAATTATCAATTTGGGAAGGACTAAAATTAGCACAAAGGTCCTCCGTTATATTAAAGCACAACATTGAGTTAATTGCTGTTGGAATATATTCCTTAAATGTAGCTATAGCACTGTCAGATAGGCATCTAGTGTAGAAGGTTTTATTTAATTTCATATAGTCCGGTAGTAAGAATTCGAAAGTTATTAAAAAATGGTCTGATAATAAAGAATTCTGTGGAAATACTATTAAATCTTCAATTTTGATGCCATATGACAGCACAAGGTCGAGGGTGTAGTTAAAACAGTGCGTGGCCTTATGCACACTCTGACTGAAACCAATTGAATCTAGTAGTGAGTTGAAGGCAGTACTAAGGCTATTACTACACCTACAATAATTATTTTATCTGATTTTAGGACAATACATGACAAAAACTCTGAGAATTCAGATAAAAATTCAGAATATGGGCCTGGCGCTCGGTAAACAACAACAAATATGATTGGCTTTAATGATTTCCATGTTGGATGTTGAAGATTAAGAACAAGACTTTCAAACGAGTTATAATTTAGTTTAGGTTTAGGATTAATTAACAGATTTGAGTCAAATATGGCTGCAACTCCTCCTCCTTGGCCTGAGCCTCTAGGAATTTGAGTATTAATATGACTGGGAGGAGTGGCTTCATTTAGACTAACATATTCTTCATGGCCCAGCCATGTTTCAGTAAGACAGAATAAATCAATTTGATTATCTGATATCAAATTGTTTACCAGTAATGCTTTAGAAGACAGAGATCTGATATTTAATAGTCCACATTTGATTCTCCTATTCTGTTCTATCGTTGCAGTGGTTGTTTTAATTCCAATTAGGTTGTTAAGTATAGCACCTCGTTGGTGCACAGAGGAGCGTGTAGCGCTGTACCTTGGAGTAATGTTATTACTGACTCTTACTGGAATGATACAGCTCGTCTGTGGGTTAGCAGAGTTATTTGTAAAGGAGTGAGAGCTTATGGGAGAGTGTGATTGGGAGGTGCGCCTGTGCGTGTCTTTACGGGGAGTAAACAGTCGATCTAAGGTCTGAGTCTGCACCCAGGTCTGGGTCTGCACGGCGTGTCGCAAGTTCTCACATAGCACCTGGCTGCCGCGTCTATTGGAATGAATCCCATCCCTGCTGAACAGGGAGTCACGTTTCCAAAACAGATTAAAATTGTCAATAAAACCTATCTTGTGAATGCTGGAGCCAGGTGTTGAGGATGAGTGGTCTGCTAAAAAGGCCTATTCTGCGACCTCGAGATGGAAGTGGGCCTGAAATAAAAACGGACTTCCCAGTGCTCATTAAAGCTTCAATGAGGGTGCCAAAGTCTTTCTTTGTGCGCTCACTCTGCTGATAGGACATGTCGTTATGTCCGCAATGGACCACGATGCGTTTAATAGAGGTCGGGAGTGAGGGTATCAGGTCCACAGCTTTAGCCAGGATGTCTGCAGCTTTGGCTCCAGAAAAGCAGTGTGTGACCGCATTAAAAAACCGTATATCCTGGGTGATGGAGTCGCCGATAATTATTGTGGTTGGGGTGAAGAGCGGACGAGGAGTGGGGGGGCGTGAATGGCCGGTGGTAGGAACAAAACAGCCAGTATTGGATTCAGATGGACAAGGAAAAGAAGAGGAATATTGCTTACCTTCATTCGGTGGGGGAGATTGTTTTTAGGGAACGTTGTCATTTGGCTGGTTCAGGCAAGGGAGGCCACTGGACTGTCTGACTACCGCATCCCTCAGAAATTGTCGTCGCGAGGCAGCGGTGCTAGAGGCTGAGGGCAGGAGGCGATGGAGCCCTACCCGAGGCTCTCTTTCGGCCACAGACCACTTCAGTCCAGGATGCCCTGGTGGTCGGTGTCGAACTAGAAGATGTGTGTGGACAGGCGGATGTGTCCCAAATTACAGTATCCTGGAGTGCCGCCGAGAGAGTTGTGATGCGAAGCGACTGGTTTTGAGCAACGTCCAGGTAGGAGGTCAACAGGGCATCTTTGGTTTTCAAGTCCTCGGAGAGCCGGCAAACTTCTTCCCTAAGGCCATTGATTGCTTTTTTTGCATTTTCAACCAACGAGGAAATCCTGTGGAGAAGTGAGGGCTCGCAAGGTGTGGAGGTAGCCATGGGGCTGGTGTTAGCTTGAAGCTAATGTTTAGCTAGCTACTACTCATAGAACAAGTGCGGTCCTCCACGCACAGGTGCGTAGATTTGCGTAGATGCTGGCTCTTTCTAGAGACCAGGGGGCTAAAAGAAACAAAAAAAACTAAGTTATGACTATGTAAATCTAGTTTGCGTGGTGCAGCCTGTTTTAATTTAAATCTTCACTTGGTAAACATGTTACAACAAGGCTAAATTTCATAAAGTGACACATCTTGTGGGCTTAAATGACATAAATGCAAATAAATTATATTTACTGTAGCACTTGTAGGTATGTTACTGCATTTTAATCTTTGAATTTTTGCTTAAAATAGCACCATAAGCTGTCTTCAGTCACACATGTGTCTGTCTCCTGTATATTCTGGGTGACAGAATTTTTGGTAATCCTTTTGGATTAAAAAGACTTCTTCTAATACCTGGGGAGACAAGTCAACCACACTTAGTAGGTAGTGCATGTAAGCCTGTGTTGCTGCATGAAGAGGAGGGAAACAGTGTTCGTGATGAAGACACAGAGAGGGAGAGATAGAAAGAGGGAATGAAGGAGGAGGATAGAGAGGGAGAAAAAGAGCTTTAATGCTGGTGTCCCTTTTAGACTTGCTTTTAATTCCTATGCAGGAATATCAGCAATATTTAACTGGAAATGTCACAGAATGTCAAGTCGGAAAATGTCACTGGGGAAGGACTGGAGGGTGACCTCAAACATCCCCTTTAAGATGAAATAAATACGGCTCTGTGGTATTGTAAAGACAGGTTTTTTTCAGGGCATGATTTCTCCATTTTATGGAGGCTATTCATTTTCATAGCAACAGAGGGGCGAAAAGGCAGAAGACAGGCCAGGGAGAAAAATTAACTCATCAATCGTGGTGAGTGGGGACATGGGAATGGCTGATGGCCACCCTGTCATTTCCACCATCCGTTGGGTAATTGTTGACTTGCAGCATCGCCTCCCTGTCGGCTCTAGCCTCCTATATGCGATTAGTCCAGCAAATACTAAAAGGATTGGTTACCGTTTCCGAAATGATGTATCGGTCAAACATTTACATATGAAAGCATACATTAGGTGAGTCAATCTCTTGATGAAGCATTCACTCTAGCTTCACTCCAAAGTCAAAGCAGTTTCATGAGGAGAATAAGTTGGCTGGTATCCTGTACTTCAACCTTCACGGCACAGCTCAGGTTCTATAAATAGTTAAAAGATAGTGATTCATTTATCTCGACCTTGTAGACTATAAAAGAGGCACATTATGACAGAGCAACTGGAGACGTTTGCGCCACTGTGGGAAAGCAGGGTTACCTAACACTCCAACAAGCTCCACCCAGCGACGTACTTTCCTTTAGCCGTGACAAAGCAAAGACGTGATGCATGTCTGTGCTCCTGCCACCTCCTGCTTGGACATTTTTTATATAAAACACACTTCCCATAGACTGCTGAACAGTGTAGTGTTAAGAAATTTGTTTCGACACTTAACCAATAATGCAAAACAGCCATTGGTCTTGATGAGCCGGAAACCTACACTAGGCAGCATTGTGAGGTATCTTGCTGTACCAAAGCATAGGATACAGGGAAAGATAAAGTGACTGTAATCCAAAATCAATGAAGCTGGAGACAGAGAAAAAAATTACAGGAACAGTAAGAGAATAGGGGGCACAGTTCAGCAAAAAGGCACAGGGATTTTTTTGTCTATTTCTTTCAAGCTGCACCAGAGAACATTTTCTAAGGGCAGAAATTATCCATTTATGCCCTACCAACACATTAGCTATGAGTGCTAGGTGTCAGATTAGATACGCATTCGCTTTGCTGCAGTGCATCAGAACATCTCTTTCCCCTTCCCTCTACGTCTCTCCGCTACATCTCCCCTTAGATATCTACCTCAGTGCTTTTAACATTAAGGAAATTGATATTGACAAGATTAAGTCCATTCTCTGCTGAGTTTTATAGTTTCCAATAATGCGGATCATTACCAATAGATGCAATCAAGTTATAATCTGGCCGGGCAAACACATCCAGCTGACCCAAACAAGAATAGCAATAGCTTATACATCTTCATGTATAAGCTATTGCTATTCTTGTTGGATAGCAACAACAGCAGCAGCAGCAAGATAATGTTTCAAAGGAGGATTCACCTTACATTAAGATGCTTTGGAACATGTTTTACTGGCTGATTATATAAAAAAATAAAGACTTAAGAATACAGATGTCTAACAAAGTAACACTGAACTAACGATTCAATGTTGTCTTCCACATTACTTGAAATATGTGCATGAACTTACGTTACCTTGGTTCCCAGAAGTCGCTAACGCTTTGGTACACAATTTGAATTCAGTTTCTTGACTTCTTAACACACCCAACTACACCTATCAGTGATACAGGGTGTGTTCAGAGGTGAATAAACACTTGAACCTTTCAACCAGATTGGGCAATGCCTGGCATTTACTGTCTAATATCACTGTATACGATTCCAAGATAATTTATGCATTGACATTAACAGGCTTTGTTGCAACTTTAGTTGAGGAAACTAATCAGTCTTGTAGATAGGATTAGGAATCACCTTAGCTACCTACCTAGTGACATTCATGAACAATAGCAATACAGAAATTGCGACAAGCATAAATGAGATTGACACTATTGTTTCTAGAAACTGACCGTTACTGCAGCATCGGTGTTGACTGGAAATTATGTAGGCCGGACGGATACAATCACTTGCTACTGATTAATTAGGGCAAAACAAAACAAACTTACTACCTCTACCCTAGAAGCTAACATGAAAGCAATTTAGTTTGATTACCAAGATATAATTTTTTTTTTGTGCAACTAAAGGTACTCTCTATGATTCAAAATTATAACACAAGTTTTCTTAAAACTTTTTCACTAAGTGTGGCTTTGCCATTAGACATTTTTCATCTTTGATATCTATTATTTTCAAACTTCTTAAGAGGGGTTGAGAATTGAAATAAGCTACATTATCACTTCTCTATACTTACCTTAATCAATATACTGTACCTTTTGAACAAATTCTACACACCTTATCAAAAAATACTGATAAGGGAAAGACTTAGTTAAACTGTCGGCCTTAGATTGAAAGCCTTTGCTTCACCTAATGTCCCCAATTCAAATGAAAATCAAGTTTAGGGGGACAAAAGATTTTACGCCAGCAAAAATCCTAAGTGGCTCACCAAGGGTCAGGCCAGATATAAGGTGACACACAAAAGATGTGTGTGTGTTTTTTTCCCTTCCTGCACTATTGGCAGGTAATTATATTAAAGGTGCATTATTTCAAGGTCCCAGTCCTTTAAATGTGATAAAGTGCAATCTGCTGTCTGTGGCAGCTAGCTGTGTCCTTTTCTGAGGTCAGCCTGCTCCTCCGCCTGTGTCTGCAGTAAGTCTCTGCATCTGTCTAGAAAGCTCATAGAATCAAAATCCAAAATATGCCTGAGATACCCCAGAGATTATAATTTCCCACACATTAAAATGCCTAATAATTGCTCTTTTAAAAGCATTGTTCCCCAAAGCATTTTGTCAACAAGTAGGTGGTCTGGAGCAGCCATTGGGAAGCGTGGGATGCAATGCTTTATGCAATCGGCAAACAAATGTGTTATGCAAAGCTCTTTTGATGAAGTTACTGTCGGCACAAAGGCATACAGTGACTAGGACATCGAAGCGAGGCAAAGAATCAGTTGAACTTCAGTACCTGATGAGTAGAGCTGCACTGCATTTTCACACTGTTCCCTATTGAAAGCCACCGACATCGAGTGGCCATAACCCACTTGGAACCCAATGATACTCATTCAGATAATATCTCTTACTACTTCAACCTCTCAAACCATGCAACTTAAAATACGGCAAAGCTTTTAGGTCGAGGGCAAGAAAACATTTATATTCTGTGACCCACCAGGAGTTTTCCATTATCTCAGTGTACTGCTTATAGTGCTGAACAATGTTATGAAGACATAAAGGGTTTCATAAATAAACCTATTAGAGATTAAGGATTCAGGAATGCATTTTGATCTAGCTGACTTCACTTCACCCCAGTTAAAGCATTTCAATTCTTGTTTACAGTGTTTTTAATGTGTTGTCATCAATCAGACATGAATCCATTTATAAAATCCCCTTGACATCCTCATTATACTGGCACTTACGTACTTGGCCTCAAAAACCAGATACTGCATTGTGGCTCAGGCTCTGTCTGCACCTGATTCCCCTTCTCAGGGCTGAGTAATGTCAGGGCAGTGTTACATCACTTCCAGAGGAGGATGAAATGCCAGAGATGTTCCTGACCATGTGAACTCCATCCCAGTTCCCGTTTCCATCAGACCCTGTGTCCCCAGGCTCAAATGCTCCTACATGGGCCGAGAGAACAGGCATTAACCTTTGAGGATAGGATTTTTTCTATATATCTGTTTTCAAGACAACGGAAAAATAGGGCATCTGCTTCTATTGATTTTTCCAATGTCTGCTCTGAGTCAGTGGCCAAGTTTTGAGAGTTTCATATATCCTGGCTCCCTCTCAAAACTGCTCCACAGATCTGTTTTTCAATGCTGCAGGGTGTTAAGTGTTTTACTTGTATGAAATCACAACATGTACTTTAGGTTTGTCTTTTGTACCAAAGCCCATTATTGTCCTCCTTTTCTGACCAGATAAAACAGCAATTTTTCCATTTTGTCAGTTCAGTTTGAAGTTTTTGTTTAGCATTTATCATTGCACTAAAACTTACAATACTCTTATTATGCACAGCATTCATTTGAGTGACACAGCAGTAATTTCCTATTTAATGACTGCATTGTTCTCTTCTCTCTTCATGGACATTAACTTTTATTGTATAATAGCTTGGCTTTGACGCTACACTAAGTTTGCCTTTATGGTTGTTCATAAACATTGACCACAGTTGCACATTATGGCCGACATTTTTAAAGTGTTTAGTAAAACAAAGTCCTTGAAATTATCTATGATGGGGGTGTTTCGATCCACACACATCTCACATATGTGAAACTAAAATCCTTGGGAATGGAATGGCTGTAATTATTAAAGTCTATGACAAAGGTGCAGGAGTTTATAACCATAGAAATGAGGTGCACAAACCTGATGTATATGCACTAAAAATTAATCAGCATATTTAAAAGTGGTAATTTTGCTGAAAATGTTCATGTATCTGCAAAAATAGCCACAAATCTTAAAGGAGAATTTTGGTCAATTTCAACACGTAGCTCTGTTGTTTGGAAATTTGGAGTGCTGGCAGTAGCAAAAAACGAAAACAATCGGTGCTGCCTACACCGTGTTATCCCCCTGCTAGCGTTAGCACCCAACAGGCTTAAACAGGGCAAGTTTTAAATGTGTTTTAAGCCTCTAAACATGCTCGAAATGTCATTGCAAGTGCCTACCCATGTGCAGTGATTCCTTCCGAGGGAACACAGCGAATCTGACTGCAGTAGATGTGACAGAAAGGCATACAAATTGTGTTAATCCAGCTAGTGCACATACCTCTGTTTATTTCCTGTTTTCCGGTCAAGTCGATTGTCGAACTCTTACAATCCAAAATTTTCAGTCAAATTTGCTGTGTTCCCTCGGAAGGAATCAGTGCACATGGGTAGGCACTTGTAATGACATTTAGAGCATGTTTAGAGGCTAAAACGCTAGCAGGAGGATAACACGGTGTAGGCAGCACCGATTGTTTTAGTTTTTCTTGCTACTGACAGCACTCCAAATTTACAAACAACAGAGCTACATGTTGAAATCGACCGGAATTCTCCTTTAAACTTGGAAATACTACAGTAGTTTGACAAAAGAATCAAAGAATGAAATAAAGAGTTACAACCCCCTACATACGACAACCTCCTGTCATGTGAAATTCAGTAACTGGCTCATGAGTTCAAATTATTGTTTCCAACCTAAAATTGGCTGTGTCGTAAAAAATGATGAGAAATTAGCTAGCTAGCTAGACATATCCAGGCAGGCTAGCAAAGGACACAGTTAGTCTCTCCAAAGTCCATCAATATGTCTACAAACATATCTAAAGCTCACTAATTAGCATGTTGTAAAATCTATGTACAGATTAAAGCTTAAATATGACAAAACATCATAAATCTTGAGATTTCGAGGTGTTAGTAGGTGTATTTTTAAACTTTAGACTGAGCCAGGCTAGCTGTTTCCCTCTGCTTCCTGTTTTTATGCTAAGCTAGGCTAATTGCCTTTTGGATTTACGGTAACTCTAGTAAAGACACACATGAGTGTAGTATTCACCCTCTCATCTAACGCTCAGCAAGACGTTAAATGTATTAAAATGTCAGACTTCTATTAAGAATGGATTGCTTAAAACATTGCTTTGCAGTTACTACTACAGTACAATGTTTATGTACTCTCCTTACTAAGCAGTAAAAAATGTACAACACTGACAACTCTTTGCTTTTTCTCCTGAGCATCAAGGCACCAAGTAAATGCATGTAGTTTAAAATAAGCAACATAAGTCATGTCGTTAATTTAGTCTTTGTTGTCATTATTGTTCACCAAAATGATTGGCTTCAAACTATTTGTTGTTGCTGCTTTGGTGGTATCCCTGTGAAGTCTGCCACCACTCAAATAAAAAAAAAAAATCCGTCTACCTCCAATCTGCAATTCAAATGGGAAGAATATGCAGAATAGGCCAGATGGTGTGTCCCAGCCTGCTATTCCCCAGCCCTTCAGCAAGCCCTTTCTGTGACTATTCTTCTAAACCCCCTAAACTAAAAACTTGCCAAAAATTGAGAAATCTCACAATGAACTGATATGAACATGTATTGAATTAATTCATAGATAATAGATTAAGGTAAATGCCACATTGTATATCACATTTTCAGTGTATTTTTGACTCTGTTAACATGAACATGCTGTTATGCAAAAATTTATATTTTCAAACATTTGCTCTTGATGTTGAGCCAATCATAACAATAGGATTCCCATTTTCACCAGACCTCCGGAAATTTAAACATGTTGACTTGGCCCTTGTTTATTTGTTTGCATGTACTCTGCCAGTTCAGTCATAAGACACCCAGTCTTAAAGCACTGAATGCTTAAGCAACTTTCACCTGCCAACCATTGGCTTTCATGGAAACAAAAAATAGGAGCAGAAAATTTACATTTGCATCTCTGCCAACCTGTCAAGTCAAACCCTTACCGACAAAATAAATGCTGTCAAGCCCTGACATGACGGGCGATTTTGCGCGCACATGCCAAAGTGTGTCAGGAACTCATCTCCTTACCTGTCCTTCAACAACGCTACGGGGTGCCATCTTGCTTTTACTCACTCTCGCTGATGAGAGGGAGACACAGTGCCGTTCCCCTCCCATTTTCCCCAAAATAGACCCCATTTCTCATGTCCTTCATGGCAGCAGTGATCCTTCCTTGTCATGATACATTGTCAGAAAGCAAAGCAAAGTAGCCATTTGCCCAGGTATCAGCAATCCAAATTTGAAATACAAGTGAGACATGATCCCTCTAAATTTAGATCAAATCCCATTAAGCTTGCAAACATCAGTGACACACTGTTGGGAGGGTGTGGACTCTTAATGTTCATGCATTGCATTCTTTAGCAGCTACTGTGCATTTTCTTTGACGGTTGTCGTCTATTGTCAATCTGAATTACGACCACAGGACTGAACATAGATGTATTAATGCTCAATTCATGAATAGGAATATTTGCCAAAGTGAAAGTAATAGGATTTTACTTTCCCTAAAAGTAATCCTTTTGCAGTGTTTTTGGTAAATGTAATGCAAGTGATATAATGTTTGTATTGCTTAAACCCGGGTCTCTCACACCAATGGTATGCATCATATCCACTGCGCCATCACCACCATGACTGTACTCTTTTTTGAATTCAAAGACTGTGCCGAGTACACCACATCAGCCTGAGCCCAGGTTTATTTGACCTATAGGACGCTTTTCACACCTGCTTTGAAATTTTCACAGTGGACCTTAACAGCTCTTGATAAAGGGTGTTACTGTCATGCCGCTGGGTCATAGAAACAAGCTGTTAAAAAGCACTAGGATCACTAATATCAGTGGCATTCTCCAGAAACTAAAAGAAGCATTACCGCTGCGGCAAAAATGTGCTTTGTATTCTCTGTAAGCTGTGATGTCCACTAATGTAAAAGCCCATAAAACGAAAGTCATAAAGCAAGCTAGCCCCAGATTCTTGATTAAAAAGAGCAGATTAAGAGCCTACGTGGTTGCTCTGTAGACATAAGTCATACCGCTGTGTGAGCACTATAGGAACATTTGCAGTCAGTTCTCCCATCCCTTTTCACATATAACATGGCACTCGGGGGCCTTCCTTGTACATATCATTGCTGCCCTCTACAGTTCTACACTCATTTGCTTCTTAATGAACATGACACAGTAAAATTTGTTGATAAAGCTATAATGGGCTGCTGTATGACAATGTCGCATTTCTAAATTGGACAGGCTTTTACTGTTCCATGTTTTTTTTTTTTTTGTGGAAACCCTAATTAGCATAATACTTTATTTAATTTTAAAATTACAAAACAACCATTTATAATGATATCTTCTCTGCACAATCTTAATTCCTCCTGTCTAACTGTTACATTCCACAAAAGTCTGCCTAAAAAAATACATTGCAATACAAAAACATCCAGAGCTTAGTTCTTAACTTTAAACTGTTTCTAGGACAAGTCCACTGTCCTATTTTCTAGCCACAAAAGCACAGATCCACAGTGACATAAATGTTCAATCCACACCTGTGGTGTGATGTGCCTTGTGATACACAGCTCAACTCTTCCCTTTGGGCCTGCCCGCTCGCCGGCCTGCCTGCCACATAACAAGATAATGCAATTAATGACAGATGGCCAGGCGATGACCACGTCCTTGAGCCGCAAGCCTTATTGGCAACTACTGCTAATTATATCACATATAACACAACTAAAAGCATAATAAATCTAGGAGGGAGTGGAAGGTTTTATGCAAGCCGTCTCCTCTTTTTCCAAGTGGTAAATTGCTCTTCTCTTGAAATATCTGCAACCTTATGACACCCATACTGCATTAGCTTAATTGCCTTTTTCTCTGCCCAGGTTACTGGGCCTTGTGAAACAGAATAAGAGAGGAAACAAAGAAGCAGTTGCACTAAAGAAATTGTAGGGATCTCTACACTGATTAACAACAACTGTAGCCGATTAGGTGTCATCGCCTGCTATGAAGTGATTCGAGGCGAGAGGGCATGGAATTATGATGTGCTGTGGCAAAATTGTTTAACGCTGTTAAAGGTTTATTAATTTGCATTTTATCACCGTCGATGAGATCATCAGTATAGTATTACCACGAGTGTGCATAGATGGATAGATGGACAGAGATAGCAAAAGTACTCACTTCCCGTACTCAAGTAGAAGTACAGATGCTTGTGTTAAAAAATTCTCTGGTAAAAGTACAAGTAATAATTTAACTTCTTTACTCAAGTAAAAGTAACAAAGTACAGGCTAGGAAATTTACTTAAAGTATAAAAGTAGCCTTGCGAATGACAACTACTTTTTATACAAAGCTATCTGGACCACACAAACTACATGTATGTGTGCTCAAATATGGCTTCTGGAAAGAAAATAAAGGATAAAATATGAATTACTAAACAGACATTAATTAAGAAGTTCCCCATACTTTTAGAGTTGATTTGCTGCGAATGAATGCCGCCGAATCTGTCGAGTCATCTTGTAGTGGTGCACCAAGTGCAACGTATAGTCCCATCCAATTAGATTGAAATCGGTATTGATGACGCGGAAAATAATAACGGTAACTCCACTCAAATTATTTGAAACTAAAGTAACAAGCTAATTTTGTAAAATGTAAGGAGTAAAAAGTAGCGATATCCATGTTAAAAATGTAAGGAGTAAAAGTAAAAAGTCGGCACAAAAATGAATAGTAAAGTAAAAATATCTGAAAAATCTACTTGAGTACAGTAACAAAGTACAAATACTTTGTTACTTCCCATCTCTGTAGATGGATGGATAGATAGATAGATAGATAGAGAGTCTGTAAAGGTTAAGACTTTATGAAACTCCATTAATGAGGACACTTCATCGCCTCACCTGAGGAGTCCCAGAAAGTCTGGTGCTCACACGTGTCCATATAGACAGCTTGTGTCACTGCAGGGTTTTTCCCTCAACACCTTGTGGCACTCCCCACCCTTACCGCCCAACCTTCCCATCTCACCCTGGGCTTGTTATGGGGAGAGTGATGACGATGTCTTGGAGCAGCTGCTGCAGGGACGGCTCCGCCAACAGCTCCCCTGCCAACGTGCTAAAAGAAAGCCTGACACATAGCCACATACGGTGCAGGTTCTCAGGTAAATGAGCTATAATATCCTGCTTCACAAATACACCATTCTCAAATCATCACTAATTGATAAAACAGAGGCTTGCATATATTATGAAACTCACTATAACCAAACCCACTTAACATGAAGCACTTAAGGTTTCCATTGCCTATCTCAAACAAAGGGTTCATGCACTCCACACATGTACAATCAATGGATGATATTGACTCTAACACGAACAACAGAGCTCAGGCATGTGTACACAAACACATCCAAGTGATGGGTGGATTGATTAGTTTTCATGCAGCTTTATTCAGCACTTGTTTGTGAATTATTAGACTAGCCGCTGTATATGCAAGAACACAAAATGAATAATGAGTATGTCCAAATGCCTCAAAGTGCAATACAAAACTGCCTTTACTTAATTTATCCCACTCACTCTATATGATCGGTATATTCACTGTCTTATCTGCAATAGACTCGTCCCCTGTGATAAATTTACCCTTAACCTAACGACCTAGCAAATTAGTCTTAGCCTTCCATCCCATTGTAGATTATGCTGCAACACGGGCACGGTAATAAGCCGTCAGACAAAGTAAATGCCCACGATGTGAGGCACAAATCTTATTTGGCTGGCACCAAAGTCTACAAAGAAAGCTGAGTCTGCAGCGGGGCAGCTTACTCTGGTAGAAAAGGGAGATTTATTAGCATATTTCATTAAATATATTGAACAACCAGGGACCATCAGTTCAGATATTTGGATGCAGGAGCTAATTTAAGGGAATTTCAAGGGAGTGAGTCCAGATTTTTTAGAGAATGTAAGCATCATTATCCCTAAAAGGCAATAAGCGGGATTGAATAAAAAATGGAAAAGTAAAAAAAAAAAAAAAAAAAAAAGGAAGTACCAGAAAGTGGACGTTTAAAAGCAAATGGCATGCAGATACATATATGTATAATTAAAGAATGAGAGAAAGAGCTCAGGAAGGTGAAAATCAAAGTGAACAATGGCTCTCTTCTCATTGAAAAAACCTCATTTGATTCAATTCTCTCACAGGTGCAATCATCTTATTTGCATTCCTATTTCCCTGTATCCAACTCCCCTCTGTCCTAAATAATGCTTTTACTATTGTCCCAGTTTGAGATCTGTTTAACTAACAAATTAGCCACAGCTGCATAGTCCCCACTACTTCAGTAAACAAAGCAACAACAAAAAAAGTGTTGAATAGAAAAAGAAATGAATAAGTGGACTGTAGCGATGGTTTGTCATCTGAGTAAGCACAGCAGGACATATTTCTCCTCACCACAAAGGGGTAGTGAACCGGCAAAACTAACCTTTAAAACCAGCGAGGCAAAGAGAAGGGGTGGAGCAGGACCCACCCCCCCGTCTGCACTCACAACTATATACACAGTTAAACTCACAACTCCACATGTTTTATAAAGACAGAGGATTTCCACCGAACGGCAGAATAAAGAGGAGACCATGGCGGCATGTTGTAGTGAGGAGTAAGGAGTGAGAGAAAAAAAACACAGATGGGGAAATCAATAAGGGTGTGTGAGAAACGGTCTGAATGGCTTGCATTTCCTCACTGGTCATCAAAAGGTTATTTTATACCCAAAAGCATATATTGATTGCACGCACTCGCCACGGAGAAAGCGGAGAAATATCTGCTGGGGGAATTTACACGGTATTTATTTTTTGCATTAGGATTAGGGTGGGCGTTGGGGACGATCAATGCTTGTTTAATGTAGCTGCAGGGATCAAGACATGAATCATAGGCTCTGGGGCTATTACATTTTATTTGGCATTATCATTGGTGGGCTTAAGGGCCCAGCAATCCTTCAATTTAGTCAACATATGGAATTAAAGTTCCATGTTAACTCCCATAATGGTGCCAACCATATCTGGCACCAATGTGGACGTCCATTACAGAACTGGCTGTGCACAAATAATGTCTAAATATATGACAAACAGGCTAGAGGAACAGATATAACTGAAAAAAAAATATTAGGCACCATGTTCTAATAAGGCGCCCTCTATTTATTAATTAACTTATTCTTCATATTATTTATTAATCTGTAATAAATTAGTTACTTGCTTAACTAAACACTTATAAGCCATTAACTAACGTTAACTGTGGAAAAATGGCCATTAACATTTCCCCAAGCTGGTGTCATCAAATCACTTGTTTTCTGTCCAAAAACCCATTCAGAAGCTAGATATTTACGTTCCTATCATAGAATAAGAAGAAAAACAGGAAGTTCTTTACTTCCACGTTTTAGAAGCTGGAACTAGTGACTTTCTGTGTGAAAAATTAATGAACAAATAATGATTTTCAAAATACACATCACAGAATTTTCTGAAAATTCACTAATCAATCAATTGACTAATAATTGTTTGACTAATGGACTGTTAAAATTAGAGAAACTTATGACCCTTTAACTCATGACCCAATATTAATATCAATAAATCACCAGTTTCACAATCTGATGACACAAATATTGGTCTTATTAATGGCTTATAACTGATCTACAAAGCATTGGTTAATTATTTATTAACCATTAGAAAACCATTAATTACTTTAAAACATGTTATCCAAGATGCCTTATTAGAAGGTGGTACTAAATATTATTTGGATGAAGTAACAAATAAAAGTTACTGTGACAAAAAAGACAATTTTGCCTTTTAATACCAAGATTCCTTATTAACCAACCCGGTCTCACGCCAGTTCGTTTAATGATTTATTGATTTGTGTACAGGTCAGGATTTTCTCGTTTATTTCGTGTACAGGTCACGATTTTCGAACGTGACCATTTCACAAACTGCCATGACACTGGCTGCTCTGGGGGACGCAACAACGGGGAAATGAAACGCCACAACGGGGAAATGAAACGTCACACGCCGGCAACAACAACGGGACGGACCGCCACACGCGGGACGCGATCCCCAGGTGCATGGACACGATCCGTGGCCTCTGTGCCACGCAACAACAGGGACATGAAATGACACACGCTGGCCACAGCAACGGGACGGATGTGGTCAGGAAAAGAAGAACTGTGAAAAGAACCGTCACACGCAGGAGACGGCGACAACAACGGGACGGTTGTGGTTAGGAAGAGAATAACGCGCAAAGGAACTGCAACACGCAGGACGTGAAAGTCCTGTGTTGTTTGACCCATCCACCACCCCGACCACCCTCCCTGCGCGGTTTTTCGCCTTATCAATAATACTCGCTACCGTAATCGTTCTGTGATCACAACATATGCTTCCCATTGAAATACATTACTTTAAAATTCATGCTTACCACAAGAAAATAACGACATTAACGTGTTCAGTACACAAATCAATAGATTCAATAACGTGACCATTTCACGAACTGCCATGAGACTGGGATGTATTAGCATACCGGCTGTCAAAAGTGAGAATGTATGTAAAAAAAAAAAACAGCACAATCACAGTTTCATCTAAAAAAAGATGACAGTTTCACCTTGTCAGGAACTTTTCCTGTGCAAAGAAGACCTTTGGATACATGCTACTGTCAAGCAGTTGGAATAAATTGCCTTAGCAGTTTGAGATGATCAATTTGACCAAAACGCATCATCATGACATACTACTCTGTTGCTGCCGCGGTAGAGATCAATTCATCAGCAGGTATGTTGGAAATATTTTATGGTTGGTGATAAAAAAAAAAAATGTTTTAAAAAGAAGCAATGCTGGATCAAGGCCAAGATCTATTGTGCTGGTAAAAAAACAAGTGTAGCATTTCTGCTGATGAATAAAAGTTAGCAGAGAGAGAGCATGGATCATTTTCCCTCTCCTATCACCACAGCACTCGGCCCTTCAGCCTCCAGACAGTCATTGACATGGACCACATAGCCAAGCAGCAATCCAGTGGTTCAAATGAATAATTCAACCATAACCAATAAGCCAATGTTCCAGCGCTCAGCCCGTGACACAAAAACGATAGCATCCCCACTTATGTCTGTTGAAATTACAGAGATTAATAAGAGCACACAAACGTCGGCACACTGACAAACAACATCCGCCATGTTTGATTTGCATGGATTTGGGGGAGGAATCTATTTACGAGCTGCTTTGATGTGGCATACAAGGGGCAGAGAAGTTTGACACAAAGTCCCCTCAAAAAGTGGGTTTGGGATCTGATTTAACTAATTGAGGCCGTGCATCAATCACTGTTGGAAAACATTAGAGCCAAGGGGACATGTTTGCAGAAAGATAGCCAGTTGGTATTGACACATTGTGATATTACATTAAAGTATAATATCAGCTGCAATAAAATAAATCATGTTACTTTAATGAGAAGCAGTACTTAGCTGAATAAGTTGTATTACCAGATAACAATGTAAAACTGTTTTCAAAATACATTGTGTACCATTTTACAGTGTGCCTATATATACAACTATAAAGATCACACACATACATGCACACGTGTTGATAATCAGTTAGTTTACTGATGGATACATTTTCAATAATACAATTAATCGAGACTTTTGTTAAGCATCAGAGTCTCTCTCGGGTCTAAAGAGTCTTCAGCCATGCCAGCAGCTCTGTAAGGCTGTAATAATAAGGCAAATCTGTGCTTTTAACTTACAATGACAATGCTATCATGGTAATGTTTAGAAGATAAACTGTTTAGCATGTTTACCATCTTAGTTTAGTGTTAGCATGCTAAAATTAGCTATTTAGCACTAAACAGACTACAGCTGAGGTCATTAGGTTTGCAGGTACTGGACATGATGCTAAGTATTGGACAAACTAAACACAACAAAATTGTTGACCTGATGATGGTTTTACCAAGTGTCATTGAATTCTATCCTGTAGTTGTTGAGATTTTTCAGACTGGACCAAAGGTTTTGACCAACATGGCCATCACTAGAGCCACGTTGCTAACTGTGCCAAACATTCGCTATTTACACCTTGTCAAACATCAGGATTCACTTATTTAGTTTTATATTTAATTGTAAATTCCAACATCTTTGGGGTTTGGACTGTTGGTCTGACAAATCAAGCAATGTCAAAACATCGTCTTCAGCTCTGGGAAACTGTGATTCTGACATTTTATAGACGATATATTCATCAGTCGAAAACAATAATGAACAGTTAAGTCAGTAGAGTCTCGCTCACTTCATTTCTCCCAATTGTTCACACACACACACACACACACACACACACACACACACACACACACACACACACACACACACACACACACACACACATATACAGTACACACAGATCTCTGATGAAAACTCTGATTGTCAACTGTGATGACACCACAGGAGACTATTACAACATCCTTCTTATCCTCATACATATGCGGCTTGCTGGTTTGCACTGCCACAGCAAGAAGGGCCTGGGTTTTAAATCTCAAGGTCTGCTCAGGCCTTTCTGTATAGGGTTTGCATGCTCTCCACATGTCTGTGTGGTTTTCTTTCCACCCTTAGGCCTTTGCCGTTGATCAAGACGCTGGCCTCAGAACTGGAGTGGCTCCCCTGGCGCTGCACTGTGGCTGCACACTGCATGACAATTTTCCTAATAGTAGTATCATTTAAAAACTATAACTTTACTTAAACATTAACTGACATAGAGTGCCTGAAGAGCAATGCAAAGAAAAAACTTGACAATACCGGAATAACTGCAAATCAAAAGAAAGAAATAACCTGCAAAAGATGCATTCTTATGTCTTGAAGTTTTTTTCAAAGGAGTGATAAAAAGATTGAGGCTCTAAGGTCTATGTAATTTTGTCCATCTAAGAATTCAAACACTTTAAATTTCAGGCTAAAGAGGAATACAGAGACAAGATGGATGCCTTAACAGTAATGGTAGCTGACAGTGTGATTAGCCACTGACAGCACCATTAGCTAGAAAAGTCACCCACTTTAAGGGCCGTCCTCACTTACTTTCTTTTTCTTTTTTTGTGGCACATCTGAAGCCCTGCATTGCCTGAAATCATACTTTTTTTAAATCTATCTTTACACAAGACTTACAGGAAACAAATGGTACTGGTGTGTTAAAGGTAGCAACACAAAAAGGTGCGTTTGCTCCCTAAGTATGACAGTTTCTGATATTTTTGCTGTTATTGAAACAGGAAAGCCACATGCAACTCGAGTACTGTAGGCTGCGGTGCAACCGACATCCTCAGAACAGCCAAACACTACAGCTATGGATCAATATTGCTCTCTCTTGAGAGGGAGTGATTGATCACAGACCGACATGAGATTCCAAGATGAAAACAGCAGGTGTCTTCTCTGGAGGAGGATGTCGAGTAACAGAGCGGTGCACCCGCTGATGAAACCGACAGGCCGGCAAAGACATAGAAACCAGAGCCTTCACTCGCCCACGCACCTTACGTGACTAGAGAGACTCAATTGAAGAGGCTGAGACTGTGGATGCAGCATCTCTTGCTGCTGCTGCTGCTGCCTTGCAAGTATGTTACACCAGTCTCCTGCTGTTTTGAAATGATTTTCAATTGAGCTTTTTTGGTTGGTTGTGTCAGTTGCAACATGCCACACTGACCAGTGTTTAAGAGATCTGCTTTTTCAGTGACTGTGGCTACAAATTGTCTGTTCTGATGGTTTCAGGTGGTCGTCTCAGTAGCAACTAAATGTTTGCGTGCCAAGGATTTTTGTGCTTTGTAAACTGGAACATGGTGGGCACTGTGAACAAGGACGCGTTGACATTTCTGATTAAACCAATCCTGATTTATTCTTTCTTAAAAAATAATCTTTATGCTTTTTAATGGGATGAAACTCTTCTGCTCACACCCCTGGCTTATGGATTGCTCTCAGTCAAAATAATATACTTCCTCTGCCTCTTTAGGTCTTTGACATCATTTACAGAACAGCTGCCAAAAAAAGTCCCAGTAGTGTTTTACCAATAGACTGATTTAACATGTACCCTGTTATCACACCAACCACCAATGATAGGGTTTTATCACAGAGCAGATGTTTAAAAAGGGATGTACAATTTCATATGCTGCACATTCATCTCCCCCGATTGTCCCGCTGTCTGTGTCGCACTGACTCTATATCTATAAAAATTACGATGCAAGAAGCGTTCGGAGAATGAGGCATCCATTCGGGATTGATTACATGGATATCACATCCCATCAAGGACATCAGTGTGGTCCTGGCAGGCTTAAGTAATTCAGCCGCATGTTCAGATATGTTTTGGCAGGCTTTTGATACTTCAAAAAGGTTGAAATGTTTGTGATAACATCTCTTGACATCTTTTCATGTGAGCCTGGGAATGCACTGTGTTGCAGGCTTTCTAAAGGGCAGCGGTGACCATGAAGAGAGGCATGTTTGAATCATGACATTTCATTCCATGACAAAAGGGACAGCTTTAGTAGATGTTTGTCCTGAGAAAAAAGCACTTCCATTGATATTCTCTGTGAATTCAATAATTTCATGTTTAACTCAATCTAGAATAGTCTTTGTTAATATGTGACATTAAAGCCATGTTTATACTTGTCATTCCGGATAAAATCCGGATGAGATTGGTCTTAATTGCATTTTACAGACACTCACCTTTAATTTATTGTGCATGATCAATGCTCCAAAGAAATACAATACAGGACATTTGGGGTAGCCGTCACGTGTGCAAGATTAATGCAACACATTAAAAGCAAGTGAATTAGAGGCTTTAAAAGCAACATCTACTTGCAACCCTCCTTCCCATGCTGCCTACTGCATGTACTGTACATTGCGTTTCTTTCTTTGACTGTTTGGTTTGAATCATTTTAGAGGCTTAAAGAGGTAAAACTATGACAGGAAAACAATCTGTTGTTTTTGCAAAGAAAATGTTTTTTTTTCTCTCATTCTGTTAATCATCTCATGACCTCAAATATGTATATAGTGATCTATTAGGTGTCTTTGCTTTATAGCACAGCTTTACTAGCCATCTTAATTAAAAATACAAAAAAAATGCCTCAAAGCTTTAGGACATGCAGACAAGCTTAAAGCATCAATATATACAATTATTAAAGCTAAAACCAGCCTGTTACTAGTGACTATTATCAATAGCTAATCCTCTCTAATGATTATATATGTGTCCACTGTATCATATTTCTTCCACGTCCACTCATTTGGAGGTTTTTCCACATCCATTATCTCAACTCAGCCTGATCAGAGGTCAACATGAACAACCCCCAGAGAGTCAAAAGGATCTAATACATTACTAGAGAATGGAGTCAGGTTGAAGCAGGTTAGTGAGAGATGAGTTCCTACATTGAGATGGTCTCCTCCTCCTCCTCAGACAGAAGGGGTCAAGGCTGGGAGGTAATCCAATAAAGCTGATTCACTGCGTGCTTGCTGTAATATGGGGTCACAGTGTTCTCAGACGCTGGCAGAGGAAGGAAAACTGGTAATTGTCCTTGAGAAACACCACTGGTAGAGTAATGCGCATCAAGCCAGTCATGAGTTACACTGACAACATTATTACAAACCGTCAATTAAAGCTCAAAACTTTGCTGACTCTAATCTTTTGAGACATTTAAGTCTTTGGCTTGTTGATGATGTGACTTTCCAGACAAGTAAATGGAGAACAACACTAAGATGCATGGCAGCGCCTTCCCCAATGTTGTGGGACTGGCCTTGAGGGTGCCAATCGCTCTGTTATGGAAATTGCATTGGCTACTTGTCAATGGTGATGTCTTGGGGGGCAGGCCTACCTAATTGGTTTAAAAAGTATTGTGCCATCAGCGGGAGCATATTATTGCCTGATATCCAGATCTAAACGGAGGATTTAAAGAGCAAGGCCCAATGAGAGGAGAACACTGAGTTGACATGATGCAGGAGAAGAGCATATATAGACATGAAACCATTTCTGTGTTCATATCTGCATATTCAACTAACCTAAATGTGAGAAAATGCAATGTAGTGAAAAACGTGAGAAAAACTTAAACAAATATATGGAACCACAGCCTATCAACCATGCAAATGTCCCTGCCCAGAGGCTCTGAACAATTGCATATAATGATCACTCGTAAGTGCACAGTTCTTAAAAAGGATCCCAACACTTTATTTTTCAAACTAAAAAGGTAATGTCTCTCTATTTCAGTTTTGCTCATCTCCCTTCTCATTTTGCTTTTAAATCTTCATAATTGTTTTCTTTTCTGTCCCACTGCCTCTCCTCCCAGAAGAAACAGTAATATCTAAAGAGAAATTGATTCTACTGCCCTTTCTCTGAATAATTTACATGTTGGACTTGGTTAATCTTTTTCGGTAAATTGTGGTCCAAACTTGTAAAGGTCACAGATCCCGGTACCTTGCTAAGAATGTCACATGAGAGATGCTGTCTGTCCGTGCTCATCAGTGCTCAGAGTGGGCACATGGGAGGTGACAGACAGCTAGGGGGTTGATCAATGTGCCGACAGCTATAGGTAAGTGGGGTTGAAAGGGCAAGTGTGTTTAAGTGAGCCACCAGGGAAAGCATGCTTTCCATCACTAACATTGAAAACCAGCATTGAGATTAGCTTGTGATGGTGTCCTTACAGCCACAGTGCACAGGGTCAAATCAAATATAAGACCCTGGCCAACATGACAGGATTAAATGGAAATTAAAATTCATTTTTAATAAGAAATCCGTATGTATGGCCATATTGTTTGTTTTGGCTTATATCGTTACTCTATGGCGTGGTTCAGGTCTCGGGGCAACGCACTGAAGGCTGAAGTTACAGGACTACCTGCTGCTTTGAGTTTTGACAGTCTGGTCATTTGCTGTCACCACAACTGAACCCATGAAAGAAGAGATCGCTAACACTAGCTAGACCCCCTGCTTTCGATTATGCTAGACTAACAAAACTGTGACTGTGATGTACAGGTGTAACATAAATAACATGTTTGAAGAGTAGCGTCTTGTATAAATCTGTTGATGTGTTGATGATGAGCATACTGTAATATTTCACCGGAAATGATCTGCAATTCACGTACTATAGGTTGCATACTAAGGTTTTGAACATACTAACAAATATCACCTACTAAATAGCATGTTAGTATGGATTTTTGGACGGAACCTTTTAATATGCCTTTCTCCAGTCTTTGGCGTACCACAGAAGTCATTGGCGCGTTACCTAGCAACACTGGCTCACCCCTTAATGTCAACTGCTGTCATGGGAAAACGCTCATCTAGAGGTCTGAGGCTTAAACACAGATGACCAAAAAAAAATTAGTTTTGTCCTTTTTGAACAATGTAAACGTAAACAATATCGGTAGTTTTATAGCAGTTTGCAGTTCATTTCCTTTAGATAAAAAGGGGAGAACACAAACTTTGGTTTAGCTTTAAAAGGGTTTTTTTTTAAGTGGTTTGTTTTCCATGCAGTTTTATAATTTCCTTTGCCAAAAGCAGTTCCAGGGCCTTTTTAAGTGCTGTATAATTTTCTGACTAGCTCATTTTTCAGCACCACGGGCCCATATCTGGCAACTGAAAGCCCAAAGCACTATTTCCAAATTTTAAAAAGGTCACAAAGATGTAGAGAAAAGGGCAGTCATGCCTCCCTCTCATCACCCTGTCACCGATGTGAGTCCACTACCGGAACGGTAAACGACAGGAGGGCCTGTGGCAGTGTTCGATAGCAACGACCCCCACAAGGGATCCATGAGCGTTAACTAATGCATTCGAAAGGAAATCCAAGACAAATGGCAAATTAATCAGTCAACTAACGCAGCCCTTTTTTTACTTGAACACATACACATTTTTAAATAGGTGGCAAAAATTATTTAGTGACTCAGGACAATTGATTCCTATTATGGACAGTGTGGCAGACCCCAAGTTAGGTCACATGGAGGTTGAAAAGGCTTATGCATAGATAAATGAAAACAGATGAGATGCACACAGGAATTGTAATGGGAAGCTTGGGGGAGAACGTGAAGGACGGAAAAAGAGAATGCACAATAGATAAACATTCTTCTGAAGAAGAATTTAATGCTCGCAACATCACTTGGTGGTTTGGTGGTAATTAAATATCATGTTCTATGTTCGTGGGAGCATTAGCGTGCCTACTTTATTTTTCTGTCTTTCACATGTTCTTCTGTCCAGCGCCTAGCTTTTATCATCTCCAAGTGTGTGCTTTTATAAACCTTTTTTTTTTTTTAAACAGACAAGAAACAGTTCAAGGGCTGAAGTTTATGTAATAAACGAAAAAGATTCATCCCAAGGTCTCGATGTTTTTAAGAGATTGCTTGTTTGCTTTTTAAAAAGAAAATCACTGAGAATAGCAAAAAGAATTGGCTACATATACGCAACAAGCTTTCATTTAACAACAGCCAAAGCACAACCAGCCATCTGCTCTCTAAAAAAAATCTTTTTTGAATGAAAAATATAGAAATAGAAATATATATGGGATGTGTATTGTTTTTATTCCTTTAACATCATCAATATGCAAATGACACAAATTAGAGTCAATAGTTTTGCTCATAAGAAATATATCTATAAATGATATGTGCTTATTTCGGCTCAGAATAATCATTTGAACTCACACCAGCATTATGAAAAAGTTTGTCATGTTTCTTTCTTACTGTTATTTTCGCTATTAGATTATCAGACTTGTAAATATTTGTCTTTAAGTTATGCTACTTAGCCACTAAATTAGCAAAGCTACTGAGGGCAACAGTTCATCCACAACTACAGTAATGCTAGCTGGCAAGATCATTTTAGCTAGCTATAAAGCAGGATCATTTGATTTTTATAGCACACACAATTTCACATAATTGTAAATGTAGTAAATCACTATATGTCTGTGACCTCCTTCTAAAAGATCTTTGTTTAAGATTGTGCTAATTCATTTAAAATATAAAATGTCTGCATAACTTCTAAAACACAGAACCTGTCCTCTTCACAGCTACATTTGATATTAAACCAGAGCTCTTCAACAGGGGGTCTGTGACCCCTAGGGGGGGTCCTCAGAGTTAGTGCAGGGGGCCCACCAAATTATGTTAAAAAAATGTTTGTTGAAAGTTTATTTGTTCAAATATTTGTGAAAATGTCTGAAAATATACATTAACATGAATCCAACATATAAATAGCAAAGACAAATTGTCCTATTTGTGAAAAAAATATTTACACATTGAAGATAAGCTTATTATAGGTTACTATAGTAGCCATACAGTTAAACTTAAGGATTCACTGTGCCTTTTTAAATGTATGTTTAATGTTATAACATGATGTATAAATAATATCCATTTATTTTCATCCATTTTCCCCAGTTTAATATGCAACTCAATTGTATACAATATATGCAGTAGGGGGTCTCTACTCGGTCTCTCTTTCAGCTAAGGGGTCCCTAGCCTAAAAACATTGAAGACCCCTCTTTTAAACTATATCTGAAACCTTCCACTTCCAGAAAGTTCCAACTTTGAACTTTTTTCACACTTGTAACAAAGATGGATGCATAATTAACCCTGTACAATGATCATTAAAATGATTATTAAAAGAGACAAAGAGAAATAAACTACTGAAATGATCATCACATAATTTCCCGGAATGTCCTAACATGCCATGTGTTCATTTCCACACTTCGTACATCCTCATGACCCCGGCTCTATTTATGGTAAATATGATCTGATCTGATCTGACGCAGTCGCAGCAGTGGCAATCTAGCAGTTAGTCGTGTCGGGTATTTCCAAAACACAAGGGAGCAGGGCTGCCAGCTTTCACTTCAATCTGATAATTGGCCTGCCCCAAAGAACTGCAATTACAGCACATCATAATTAATGGCCTGCTTTCCAGAGATGATTCAACTTTTGTCCTTTCACAGGTTTATTTCTTGGTTTACAATTAAAGCTGCCACATGAGGAAATGCGAACGCACAATTACAACAGACGTAAAGGATTGGTCATCATGGGTCAGTGTAATCTCAATAGTCATCACAGGTGAAGGGTATTAACGTAAAGGCTGTCCTGTGGAATTAGCAGAATTAGTCTGTCATAATGTAACCTCTTTGCCATCATGCACTACATTGATATTACAGAACAGTGCTATATTGAAATAAAAAACAGAGGCTGTCATAACACCAATAAAACCATAGAAAAATATGGTTTTATATGTTTTGATGCTGAATGTCTCAATAGAGAAACAAAATGTTAATTAGCCTCACACATTCCAACTGTAGCCACATTATTGTACTTCACAATACTACTTTTTGTAAAAATATGCTATATTTTAATTATCAAGTCAGCTAAATTCTTTGTTTAGTCAAATGCAATGTAAGATTCTTGTTTGACTGACCAAGCAAGTCCTAAGTACTCAGCTTGCAATGATATAAAAGATAAATTAAGCAAATATTCTTATTTACAAAAGCTGAAAAAGGCAAATATTTGCCACTTCCAATTGAGAAATGACAAAAATGGTCATTGGTAAAAAAAATGTTTTGATTAATCAATTAATTTCAACTCTATTTTCAGACAAAAACATCAATCTTACAGGAAACACCAAATTACGTTCAGTGACAACATTTTGTTACAGCTACTGCCAGGGACTCGCAACTACAGTATAGTTAGGGTTGGGCAACTAAAACACTTAAAGTTAATAGTGGGTCTGTGACACCAACGTTCTCTTGCATGAAAGTCATGCCACACGCTACATAAAGGATACAATACCTGCACTGGCACTGAACATTGGTATTGTACGTAAATAGCGAGGTGTGGAATCATCCAATATGAACGAAAAACCTATGAATATTGGCCTGAATCCTTTAATTTAGACTAATCACAATTTATTCATTCATTGCCACAACTGATTTACATTTATTATTCTATGACGGATTTTTTTATATTCAGAGATTAAAGGACAATTCCGGCGCAAAACGAACCCCAGGGGTTACTACCAGATGTGTACCCACTCGAACACTCTCTGGGACATGTTTTCATGCTAATTGAATGTGTTTGTAGCTTGAAAAAAGCTAGCTCGGACCACTGATTAGTTTACAACGCTAGTATTCAGGGCACAGGGAAAGTAAAAACAAATCACTATTTATACCACTAAAAAGGCTCAAAATATCACCAAACTTCAACGGTAGCATAATGAGGGACCCAACATGTTAACCGAAGCATTGAGAACTTTGTAAGCGTACAGACAGTTTATTGCGGGAGCTCCGTGAAAGGACTACGAGAGAGAGAGAGCTACTGGTAGTCAATGCCGCAACACAGCCTCGTACTTCGGGAAACTGGTGGTGTACCTGCGGACATTGTGAAGCTATAGCCACCCAACAGGAGTGTCTGTGTTGCACGGAGTGGGAGCTGTTGCGTCGCGACACCCAAGAGACGCAGTATTTGGTACAGTCTGAAGATTTCCCCTCTCTGATAAACAGGGCTGTACTTGAAACTTTTTTCCATGTCCTGAAAATAAATTGGAGACGGCGTCCCAGACCGGAGGGACCAGATGGACAGTTATCCACTGAGTAAGTACACTACACAAGTTATGTTTTACATCGATGCGATTATTTCAGATATATTGAGCAAATTGCTTTTGATTTTAGTTTGCATCCCCAGCTGTAAGTCATGACTGGTTTTCAAGACAGCGGCAGCATGTAAACATGAACGCGAGTGTCTTTATAGCTATCTTTTCAATAAACTGTCTGTACACTTACAAAGTTCTCAATGCTTCGGTTAACATTTAGGGACCCTCATTATGCTACTGTTGAAGTTTGGTGATATTTTGAGCCTTTTTAGTGGTTCAAAATCACGATTTGATTTACTTTCCCTGTGCCCCGAATACTAGCGTTGTAAACTAATCAGCGGTCCGCGCTAGCTTGTTTCAAGCTACAAACACATTCGATTAGCATGAAAACATGTCCCAGAGAACGATCGAGTCGGTACACATCTGTTATTAACCCCTAGGTTCATTTTGCGCCGGAATTGTCCTTTAAATTAACCTCAGATTCAATAAAATCTTGACAGTGGTGTAAAAACCGTGCAGTGATTTAAAGCAAAGACAACGCAGATACAGTAATTAAAATGGTAGGTCGATTTACATTTCTATGACACCTGAACTTACAGCACGACAGAATCTCAGAGGAGTTGAGAAAATGAACAAATTAAGACACAGTTTCTGTCTTATGTTTCAACTGGTAAACAGACTAGTACGCTAGCATGAATCACTGCTGAAGCTGTTTACGCAATGCAGGGAAGATAGAGTACATAAACAAAGTGGAAAAATTGGCCCTGGACATTAGGTAAATAACCATTTTCTGCTCTATAGTGGTACTATGACTGTGGTAAACCTCTTTAACAACTCTGCTCACATCAACAAATCAAGCAGCTATGCTGCAAACTAATATACAGTATAAATAAACTAAAGGCACATACTTCTGAAAAGGCATACTTATCGATTTCTACTTAAAGCATCAATCAATCACACATTAGCATTAGTCAATGATGCAATCACACCCTCTCTCATTCCCCTGCAAGACCATAGGCTGCAGCTGCTTAAGAGGACAAATCCCACAGAGGTGAACACAAATGGGCGGCGTCACCCTTAGCGTCACTGTCAGTAATGTTGGACATTAATGCTTTGTCATGCTGAGAAGTCAAGTAATTCAACATAAGAGATAAAGACGAGGAGGAGCAATGATCTTCAAAATGAGGTTAGTTTGATAAGTGTATGTGTGTGTTCATTTGGTTGAGTGATGGGTGTTCAGCACATCATTTAGTCAGTAACTCACGTGTACTGCTTAGATTCGCACGATTATATGAGTCTCCATTCTCAGCATCAACACCGTGAATTTTCTATGCCCCATTTCGTAAAAGACCTAGTTTCCTGAAGCAGGGTTACTGAAAACCGCAATTTATCCCATTGTGGGTTGAGAGCTCTTTCCACATAAGGGCATCTACCTAAACCTCAGCTTTTTGACAAGAGATCGGCAGCTTGTCATCAGCTGATTTGCCATTCTAGCTCATGACTGAGAACCCTCTACACATGATCAGCACTATGAGCCGTGCTCACAGCAAGGCGGGGCGCAGAGCAGAGGAGACGGTTAGGGTGGGACAAACGTTCTTCCTATACGTCCATCACAGTTTGCTTTCTGGTTACAGCCAACTGGGTCATCTCAGTGGTTGTACATTAACCAGTTGAAATTGATCAAGTGTTGGGTGCTGAGTCAGGATTTAAAATATGAGTGGCACTTAAGGTAGCTCCACATGAAACAGTGGCTTATACCAGCACAAAGTGATTCTGGCACTGATCCTGTATGAAGGTAAAGCATTGCTTGCTTTAGAGCTGGAACAATAAGTCTATTAATCGATTAGTTGACAAAAGAAATGAATTGGCACAACGATTTTGATCAAAATGTCATTTCAGTTCAAAAATGCCAAATATTTACTGGTTCAAGCATCTCAAATGTGAAGATGTGCTGCTTTCTGTGTTTCATATCATTGTACTTTTAATTGAACATGTTTGGTTCTGACAAAACAAGACATAAAAACATCACTTGGGATTCTGAGAACTTTTTAAATTGATTTAAAGTTGTGGTAGGCAATTTATTTTTGGCGTTGTTGGGCAAAAATTCCATATTTTTTCAGCATATAGTAGTTTATGTAGTCTGAGAGAAAGACAGAGAGGGAGAGCTGCAGGATAAGGTCTCACTCTACTTCAAATCATGGTTGTTGCTTTCTAGTATCCACTACAGCTTTAAAAAAACAAATCAACAGAATAATCAATAATTATATTTGTTAGTTTCAGTCCTGCATTGCTGCACTCATTCCTGTGGGTTTAAAAACTATAGTCTGTCGAACCTTTAACCACATCCCTGGTCACAGTAAGGTGTGGTTGTACTTGTGACAACACCCAGTTGTGTGCTGCTGCATAGGATGTTGAGAGAGCACAGTCACCACTAGTTGGCATCGCAAGCAAGATTATTTGTTTGCAGATAATCTTTAAAGCAAAGAGGTTTGAGCTGCCAAGTGTTGTTTGTGCCCATTCCACGAAACACACAGGCAGATCTTAGACTCCAAAAAACATATTGGTGTAGTATATTTACTCTGCAGCTCCAGTAATTGGACCTCACCTCATAGCTCTGAGAGGTTTCACCATCTGGATGTGATGGCCTTGAGTGTGGAACAGGCTGTCCTGTCAGCAAATGCAGGTGTGGTCTCCATCTGTGCCAAGCTCCCATTGATGTTATTTGATGTCCCCGAGTGAATTGTTTTCTCTTTCCCCAGTTCATGCAACTTAATATAACTTTACGACAACTCTGGTTGGCCTACAATCAAGTTGAGGGATGATGTTCAGAGCCCAATAAGTTTTGGTATAGACTTCAGAATAGAGCTGTGATGTGCTCCAGTGCTCCAGTGACTGAAGTGTTACTTTCTAGGGCTGGGCGGTATATCGACTTCAAATGAGATATGGGATGAGACAATACCGTTTATATGGATGTAGTTAAATGTTACTTTACATAACCTATTTCTTCCATTAAGCCGTGCTTATGTTTGCATCTCTCTCACACTCTCCAGGCAAACCGGATTTAAGGCCTAATTAAAGCACAAAATGGAAGTTGAATCGAATGAATGTTCTGTAGTTTAACAGCATTATTTAAAATACTTTCAAAAAAAAAAAAAACAAGCATAAATTCTGTGTTAAGAATTTTTTTTCTACTTTCTTTGTCAGCCTGGACAGTTTCTGAGCACTATACAAGCTTCATCCACACTCTCTGGCTTGTCTCCTCCATGCTGGCCTTGGTCCATCCAGCGCAGATCAGCCATTCCATCGGATTATCATTGACAGGAAGTCTGGACCTGCTGAGAGAGGCACTTTCCCTCCTGATTCTCGATCTGACATTGGGACGGACAACAAACAACTCTTTTCCACAGGGAGCGCAGTGCTCTATAATCCATACTGACCTTCCCTGGCTGCAATTCAGCTTTATTTTTAGTCAGGCTGAAAGGGAGAAACCTAACTGTGTGTTGTTGATGCAGATATCGTATCGAGACTATCTCTCCACAGAGTTACATATTCCATATGTATGAGGGACTGGGGCAGTTGACGTGGATATCACTTTAAGACACACCACGACGTGGCCCATGCCAGGGCAGTAAAGGCCCAGGTGGGCATGGGTTCACTGATTTACAATGATTGGAACGGTATCCGAGCGGCCTTGCCCTGGAGAGATAGTCTCTTCACTCAGAGCACTATGGTTACCATGTAACCGAACGTTCCCAATAGCGCTCCACCTTACCATCGCTTTTATTTCATAAATGGAAAGAAACTACTTATTTTGTTTCTTGGAGCATAAACGTTAACTCTTTTTATGAATCAAAATGACTCCCAGCCCGCTATGACAGTGCATGCATATCTTTATCAGGGTTCTATCTTAAGGGAAAAAAAGGGAGAGAATGAAAATATCAGGATGATAAAAATACATTCTGGGAAGGTCGCAGGATGGAAGGTGGATCTTGCAATAAAAATACAAACTGTGATTTAACCAAAATGTTAACCTCTGACAAAGTTGTCCATGTTGAATCGAGAGAGTGCACAATTTACAATTGTGTGAGCTCCGTTACACAAATTGACACACACACTGACACACGTAAACACAGCAAGAACCATGGCTGTCAGGCAGTTACACCGGTCTCCCGAAGCGATGGTGGGATGTTACGTTCTGGTGTCACTGGTGACCTTACCGGCAAAACATACAGTGCAAGAGACAAACTCCAACCATGCTCTCTGTCTCTGTCTGTCTCTCTGTCTCATTGGAGCACGCCAGACAGGTGGCCTTCCCACATGCGCGCGCACCCACAGTGTTTACAAATGTAAAAGTAAAAAATGGTAACACAAAGTTTACAGATATTACAATAAAAAAACTAAATAAATACATGTATATGAAATCCCTTGTTATTTATGGAAATCATTTAATTATGGATAAAATATATACATTATATATTATAATTGGGACGGCCAGCATTTAGTTCAGGGCAGTTTAAATTGTATTTTTGGATGGTTTGGGATGGTTGTGAAAGAAGTTAATTTACAGCCGTGTTTATACACATACTGGGGGTAGACAAAAATAACATAATTAACTATAAAAAAAAGGATTTACAGTACACAGTTTACTTCGCTGCAAAGGTAATCAATGAGCCACACTGTTGACTGTGAACCAAACTGTGAACCAAATGTGTATTAATCTGCAGCTGAAAATAATCCCCAACAAAAGCACAATTTATTCCTGTTTTAGCAACATATGCTAAAAATCTACAGAGCCTAGCTGTTTTAGACACAAATATTTTGGCTTATTTGGAGTTATGTTAGTCATCACATGTCAATCTAATTATCAGACCTCTTAACTCAATGATAATGCTGCTAATTGACATTCATCATAATACAGTATGACAATTATAGTATTTATAACTGTGATGAGTGTTTTACTTCTGACTGTCTTATTTTGTCAACCCCCCCTTTAACATTGTGTAATGTTTCAACTCTTTCAACTTCTATTCTATTCTACTATATAAGTCAATTATGTAAAAAAAAAAAAAAATACTTTTACAGGATAAAGGATATATAGTAAAGTGCAAGTGTGGAAATGCAATAGTTTATAGATAAAATAGCCAGGCAGGGTTTTGGTTACCACAGTGAATAAAATTAAATACAAAAGTCAAGGTTCTTGAGCACATACACAATATATGTGAATCTAATAAGGCCATGGAGCACACCTACTCATTGATTTGCCACACTGCCCACAACAGTATAATTCAAGATTCAAGATTCAAAAAGATTTATTGCGTAATATGTTGCCATGTTAGAAAATTGTCTTTTGATTGAGAGTGTGTGTGATGTGTCAGTGGCATGAGTTTTGTATATGTATTGCATTGGGAATGAAGAATTTGTTGTATGACTTTTTTGCCAGAGGCACTCTGAACCTTCTTCCTGATGATAATAGCTCAAAGCTATGGTGAGGCATTAAAGGAAGAGATAAATGGTATAGAGCATACATTATCATATTGCCCAACCCTAAAATCAGCAGTGCATTAACATCAAATACTGCATGATATTACAATTCTATCATTCACTTAGGTAACATATTCACTGCTAAGTATGGATGCATCTGTCTTGGACACACACATTTTCCCTCTTGAATGAGCATCATTCAAATAAGCCCACACTCAGCTCAATCTCCTCAAATGTGGACACATTGATTTTCAAACAGATTATAATCTGTTGAAACAAAGTAGATATCCATTAAACCAAATCCCCCTGTCTCAAAGAATTAAAAATACATCCGTTGTTGTCTTTGATTACATTGAATCTCCCCAGTTCCCTTTAGATGACAACATGCTTAAAGAAAATTGCTGTGTTAATGGTTATGGCGTATTTTGCTTTTTTTTTGTTTTATTCTTTATTTAGAACCAAAACTCAGCTAATTGCATACTTTGGCTGAGCATCAGGATTTGTCTTGAGATCAGAGCCCCTGGAGTAAATTAAATTAAACTTTGCGCCGTAGATAATTTGATGATGTATTTTGGAATGTTAATATCATAATATGTAGGTAAGGAGAAAAAAAGGTGACTTATAGATCACACTAATAGAATAATTATTTTGCAATGTGTGTACAGTGTAAGTATGTGCGTGTCTGTGTGTGGTTTGTGGCTGTGTGCTTTCGAGCAGCTGCAGTGTTTTCAAGTCTCAGAGTAGAAAGTATAGAACCAAAGAAATGAAGAACAGGGGGAGTAAATGTTAAAATTACCATATTGATGGATGTTACAAAATAGGGGCTTCATCTTTTTCATCTGAATTTCAATGATGCATAATCATAATGGTCATTTTCTTTGCCTATTTGAATAGTTCCTAGAATTATTCAATTTTGAGGTCATTTTGTGAACATAGAGAAATGAAGACAAACTTTTTATGTGGGTCACGATTGTGTGTCACAAACTACCACTTGCTACAGTGCACCTAAAGCAGTGAACACACCACACATAGAAAATAAACTGCATCAAACATAATTAAGTGACAATTGCAGGATATGAAAATGGGCAAACTGTTTTTGATTACTGCAGATTATATTTTGAGTCTAAACTCCACAAACCACAAGACATCAACATGCTCCAACTGTCCACCTTGATCTGCCCTTTTGTCATCGACCATTGCAGATTCTCTACAAACTTAAAAGTTAAAACATCATGGCCAAATTCTGCCTATAGCTGGGTTTTAAATGTGTTTCTGACTTGACAATGGCATATTTGTATAAACATCCATCCGTCCATCTTCGTCCGCTTATCCGGTATCGGGTCGTGGGGGTAGCAGCTCCAGCAGGGGACCCCAAACTTCCCTTTCCCAAGTCACATTAACCAGCTCCGAGTGGGGGATCCTGAGGCGTTCCCAGGCCAGGTTGGAAATATAATCCCTCCACCTAGTCCTGGGTCTTTCCCGAGGCCTCCTCCTTGCTGGACGTGCCTGGAACACCTCAGGACCACATCATCTGCAAAAAGCAGCGATGAGATCCCCAGCCCACTGAACTGCAACCCCTCCCCACCCCGACGATGCCTCAATATCCTGTCCATGAATACTACAAACAGGAATGGTGACAAAGCGCAGCCCTGGCGGAGGCCAACCCTCAACTGAAACGAGTCCGACTTACTGCCGAGAACCTGGACACAGCTCTCACTCTAGTCCTAAAGAGATTGGATGGCCCTAAGAAGGGACCCCCTCACCCCATACTCCCGCAGCACCTCCCACAATATCTCCCGGGGGACCCGGTCATACGCCTTCTCCAGATCCACAAAACACATGTAGACCGGTTGGGCATACTCCCAGGCTCCCTCGAGGATCCTTGCGAGAGTGAAGATCTGATCCATTGTTCCACGACCAGGATGGAATCCGCATTGCTTTCCAGCCCCTTGGAGTAGACTTTATCGGGGAGGCTGAGAAGTGTGATACCCCTGTAATTGGCACACACCCTCTGATCCCTCTTTTTGAACAGGGGAACCACAACCCCGGTCTGCCACTCCTTCGGCACCGTCCCAGACATCCATGCAATGTTGAAGAGGCGTGTCAACCAAGACAACACCTCCACACCCAGAGCTTTCAGCATTTCTGGACAGATCTCATCAATCCCTGGGGCTTTGCCACTGTGGAGTTGTTTGACTACCTCAGCGACTTCCACCAGGGAAATTGACGACAATCCCCCATCATCCTCCAGCTCTGCCTCTGACATAGAGGGCGTATTAGTTGGATTTAGGAGTTCCTCAAAGTGCTCCTTCCACCGCCCTATTACCTCTTCAGTTGAGGTCAACAGCATCCCATCCTTAGTGTACACAGCTTGGATGGTTCGCTGCTTCCCCCTCCTGAGGTGGCGAACGGTTTTCCAGAAGCACCTTGGTGCCGACCGAAAGTCCTTCTCCATATCTTCTCCAACTTCTCCCACACCCGCTGCTTTGCCTCTTTCAGGGCAGAGGCTGCAGCCCTTCGGGCTCTTCGGTACCTTGCAACTGCCTCCGGAGTCCTCCTGGATAACATATCCCGGAAAGACTCCTTCTTCAGTCGGACGGCTTCCCTGACCACCGGTGTCCACCACGGTGTTCGAGGGTTACCGCCCCTTGAGGCACCTAAGACCACAGCTCCTCGCCACAGCTTCAGCAATGGAAAATTTGAACATTGTCCACTCAGGTTCAATGCCCCCAGCCTCCACAGGGACGCACGAAAAGCGCCGCCGGAGGTGTGAGTTGAAAGTCTGTCGGACAAGGGCCTCTTCCAGACGTTCCCAATTTACCCACACTACCCGTTTGGGCTTACCAGGTCTGTCCAAAGTCTTCCCCCACCCCCTGATCCAACTCACCACCAGATGGTGATCGGTTGACAGCTCCGCCTCTCTCTTCACCCGAGTGTCCATAACACACGGCCTCAGATCAGATGAAATGATTATAAAATCGATCATTGACCTTCGGCCTAGGGTGCTCTGGTACCAGGTACACTTACAGTGAGGAAAATAAGTATTTGAACACCTTGCTATTTTGCAGGTTCTCCCACTTGGAAATCATGGAGGGGTCTGAAATTGTCATCGTAGGTGCATGTCCACTGTGAGAGACATAATCTAAAAACAAAAATCCAGAAATCACAATGTATGATTTTTTAACTATTTATTTGTATGATACAGCTGCAAATAAGTATTTGAACACCTGAGAAAATCAATGTTAATATTTGGTACAGTAGCCTTTGTTTGCAATTACAGAGGTCAAACGTTTCCTGTAGTTTTTCACCAGGTTTGCACACACTGCAGGAGAGAGTTTGGCCCACTCCTCCACACAGATCTTCTCTAGATCAGTCAGGTTTCTGGGCTGTCGCTGAGAAACACGGAGTTTGAGCTCCTCCACAGATTCTCTATTGGGTTTAGGTCTGGAGACTGGCTAGGCCACGCCAGAACCTTGATATGCTTCTTACAGAGCCACTCCTTGGTTATCCTGGCTGTGTGCTTCGGGTCATTGTCATGTTGGAAGACCCAGCCTCGACCCATCTTCAATGCTCTAACTGAGGGAAGGAGGTTGTTCCCCAAAATCTCGCAATACATGGCCCCGGTCATCCTCTCCTTAATACAGTGCAGTCGCCCTGTCCCATGTGCAGAAAAACACCCCCAAAGCATGATGCTACCACCCCCATGCTTCACAGTAGGGATGGTGTTCTTGGGATGGTACTCATCATTCTTCTTCCTCCAAACACGGTTAGTGGAATTATGACCAAAAAGTTCTATTTTGGTCTCATCTGACCACATGACTTTCTCCCATGACTCCTCTGGATCATCCAAATGGTCATTGGCAAACTTAAGACAGGCCTTGACATGTGCTGGTTTAAGCAGGGGAACCTTCCGTGCCATACATGATTTCAAACCGTGACGTCTTAGTGTATTACCAACAGTAACCTTGGAAACGGTGGTCCCAGCTCTTTTCAGGTCATTGACCAGCTCCTCCCGTGTAGTCCTGGGCTGATTTCTCACCTTTCTTAGGATCATTGAGACCCCACGAGGTGAGATCTTGCATGGAGCCCCAGTCCGAGGGAGATTGACAGTCATGTTTAGCTTCTTCCATTTTCTAATGATTGCTCCAACAGTGGACCTTTTTTCACCAAGCTGCTTGGCAATTTCCCCGTAGCCCTTTCCAGCCTTGTGGAGGTGTACAATTTTGTCTCTAGTGTCTTTGGACAGCTCTTTGGTCTTGGCCATGTTAGTAGTTGGATTCTTACTGATTGTATGGGGTGGACAGGTGTCTTTATGCAGCTAACGACCTCAAACAGGTGCACCTAATTTAGGATAATAAATGGAGTGGAGGTGGACATTTTAAAGGCAGACTAACAGGTCTTTGAGGGTCAGAATTCTAGCTGATAGACAGGTGTTGAAATACTTATTTGCAGCTGTATCATACAAATAAATAGTTAAAAAATCATACATTGTGATTTCTGGATTTTTTTTTTTAGATTATGTCTCTCACAGTAGACATGCACCTACGATGACAATTTCAGACCCCTCCATGATTTCCAAGTGATAGAACCTGCAAAATAGCAGGGTGTTCAAATACTTATTTTTCTCACTGTATGAGCATCCCTATGTTCGAACATGGTGTTTGTTATAGACAATCCATGACTAGCACAGAAGTCCAACAACAAACAACCACTCTGGTTTAGATCAGGGAGGCCGTTCCTCCCAATCACGCCTCTCCATGTATCTCCATCATTGCCCACGTGCACATTGAATTCCCCCAGCAGAACTATGGAGTCCCCCACTGGAGCCCCATACAGGACTCCATTCAAGGTCTCCAAGAAGGCCGAATACTCCGAACTCTTGTTTGGTGCATATGCACAAACAACAGTCAGAGTTTTCCCCCCCACAACCCGCAGGCGTAGGGAGGCGACCCTCTTGTCCACCGGGGTAAACTCCAACGTAGCGGCGCTCAGCCGTGGGCTTGTGAGTATGCCCACACACGCCCGGCGCCTCACACCCTGGGCAACTCCAGAGAAGAAAAGAGTCCAACCCCTATCCAGGAGTATGGTTCCAGAACCGAGACTGTACGTTCAGGTAAGCCCCACAAGATCCAACTGGTAGCGATCCACCTCCTGCACAAGTTCCGGCTCCTTCCCCCACAGAGAGGTGACATTCCACGTCCCCAAAGCCAGCCTCCGCCGCGCGGGTCTGGTCCGTCGAGGCTCCTGACCTTCACCGCCACCCATGTGGCAGCGCCCCCGACCCCAGCAGTTCCTCCCACAGGTGGTGGGCCCATGGGATGGAGAGAGAGATGCCACGTAGCTTTTTCGGGCTGTGCCCGGCCGGGCTCCGTGGCAAACCCGGCCACCAGGCGCTCGCTGATGGGCCCTCCATCTGGGCCCTCCATCTGGGCCCTCCATCTGGGCCTGGCTCCAGATGGGGTGCCCCGGGCTTCCTCCGGGCAGGGTCACTCCATCTCTTCCTCGGTCACTCATAGGGTTTTTGAACCATTCTTTGTCTGGCCCCTCACCTGAGACCACTTTGCCATGGGAGACCCTACCAGGAGCACAACCTCCAGACAACACAGCCCTCAGGTTCATAGGGACACACAAACCTCTCCACCGCGATAAGGTGATGGTTCCCCGATGGTTGTATAAACAATGGCTTCAAATTCTAATGTAAGCTAATTAAAATTGCATAGTGTTTTGTGACTACTAACTATAAGTTTAATGGGAAACACACAATTGGCCTTATTGGAAGCTGGTGAGAGCTATCGTCCTTGCTGGGGTTACCTTGCGACTTTGGTGATATAAAGAATATCAATTAGCGTTCACTTACAACCACACTGTTTCCACTCAATGCTAGTATCTCTCCACAAAGGGGTTAAGGGATTCATGATTATCTAAAATTGCAAGTGTATAGGCACCCATCATCAATTGCACTGCAAATTTACTGAACTACAGAAATTAAATTATTTCTAAGAATGTTACAACTAGAGCCCAACCAGTACTGGATTTGAGTCCAATATAAGATTTTGAGGGTTAAGAAACTACATGATACAGGTAGATATTCGTTATTTTAAATAAAACAAACCTTTTTTGATAAGGATCGCTTGAATTTGAATTTGAATCAATTTATTATATGATTGGACCAAGATAACAGAAGATTTCGGCCACACAAGAAGATCATGAGGCTATTTTAGAAAGAGTGATGCTTTGATCTGAATGCTAATGTCACCATGCTCACAATGAAAATGCTAACATCCTGATGTTTAGCGGGTAATGATCACCATGCTTAACTTTTTAATTTAATGTATTATCAATAGGGCTGTAACGGTTTGTGTATTCTTTCGAACTGTCACGGTACGTGGGTCACGGTCTAGTGCACGCAGAATAATGCATGTAAAATACACGGTATGTAGATTTGTGCACATAATGTGAAACCAAAGTTGTGAGTTCTGGAAACTTTCAGGTGTATGCTGTTAGCAACATATGCTGAGGTTAGCACAACACGCTGATTACCGTGCAAGTCAGTCATACTATAGGGAGCAAAAATGAAACGCCAGAGCTGGTAGACCCATCTTTGGATTCCCGGTCAGCTACAACAGCACCGGAGCCAGTTGTGTATAAGACGAGGGACGGTGTGTCTCCGTTGCTCCACCATTGTAGGTGGATGGAAACACATCCAACATGCTAACTTTGTGCATTTGTTTTTACCTGCTGTACCGAAATGACACCGAACCATGACTCCTAAACTGGGATATCAACCGAACCATGACTTTTGTGTACCATTACATCCCTGGTTATCATACTAACGTGTTTATTAGCACTAAAATCAAAGTACTAAAGCCGTTGGGAATGTCATTATTTGCTTCAAGATAGCCATATGAATTTGACCTCTTGACACTGAAAGGGATACAACACGTTCAAATAGTATTTATTATATGAAATTGTATGTGTTTACCTGTCAATGGTATTCAGTATTGTCTGTATATATTTTATAAACAAGAATATGTCTCATTGATCCTTTGCTTTAATTGAAATACCCAATGTTGCTGAGATAGTGTTTAACCTGGCTGCCTTTGATGTATTCCACAAAACAGTGTTATAGATACATCATCTTTGTGTTTGCATAAACTGTCCATGGATATACTGTTGCAGGTTCCTCGCTAAGGTCTCCATAGCAACACCTTGTCATCTGTGTTTAAGTCAGTCTGTGTAGCAGGGTGTCACAGGGAAATACAGCCTCAGTACCCATCACAAAGTGACAGGGCAATTTACTTTACTCCCTATTCCTGTTTTCTCCCTCAAAGAAGCATAGACACCTGCATTGCATAAAGCAGTCCCTCCAGGATTTCGCGGTCGTTTTTGGAGATTGTTGTGGCCCAAAATGCATGATTTCGTGGGAGCTTTTGTAAAAAATTGCGATAAAATGTCTTTTGTATGTTTGTTGCAATGAAGTTGCGGGAGACAGTGAAAGTTGCAAAAAAGTTGCGATTTTTTTTTTGTATAGTTCTTTAAAAATAAAAAGGAAACTTGTTTTGGGGAGAATAAAACTACTCTAGGCTGAGTTTTCTTAGTAACCTTACCAAAAAGGCTCAGGATTCTGCTAATGTTGGTATAATATGAAAATGGCTGGTGAATTTAAGTAAAAAAATAATAATTTATTGAATGAATTAAATTTGAACATATGTGTCAGTGGCTTGTTGATCTTTACATTGTTAGTTAATTTCCTATCCTGGCCGGGACACACATTCATACGATTTGATAAAGTACTGTCTTTTACTTATCATTGCACTTACAATAACGAGTGCAGCTGTCCTCAATTTAGGTCATCGTGTCGTCTCATCTCCTTTTTTTTCCTGCATCCACCGTGTGTGTTGTTTGTGTGTGTCTGTGTGTGTGTTTGTGTATGTGTGCAAGCGTCAGTCGCGGGGGGAATGGAGCAGCAGCCCCACCCACTGCAGAGAGCCGACAGCCAGGATTGAAACAGCAGCAACTTCAGCGACTTTTAAATCGTTACAGTCTACATTGATGTTAAAATGTACACAGGTTGGCAGGACGGTCTGAAATGTTTTGCACGGTCTTTCGCTGTACGTTTTGTTGGTAATGTTCGAGTCATACACACGTCTCGTCTTCATATCACAAACAAGGAAATGATCAACCCGTTCTCACTCCTGCTTGGTCATTGGCTCTCAGAGTGTACGTGGGACTGCTGGGATTGGTTGAAGTCGCGGGAAACTTCAAGTTATTGGTCAAATTTGCGGAATAGTTGCGGTGATTGGTCAAAATTGCGCGTCGCACAAAATTCGCGGTGATTGGTTGAATTTGCGTGAATTGCCGCGATCACGACATCTCGAAATCCTGGAGGGACTGTTAAAGGGAATAGAGAAAGTGTTATCAGTAACTTTAAAAGCTTTCAGTGCCAAAACTGATATTTTGGTTTATGACTTTAAATGTCTAAATAGTAATATATGGACTGTATACAGTGTCTTTCTAATCAGCCATTTCTCCAATATCACTATGTATTTGCAGTTTGCCTATGGCAGCCCAGAGGCCCATTTTGAAATTCACAACAACTCAAGTCATGTAAATAGATAAGATTGTTGTCATGGTCTTATATCATCCAAGCTTAGCTCATCCAAACACTGCAAAGTGAATCTACATAATCTATCAATACGCTGTAAAGCGTGGGATCTTCAAGGAGACTCAGGAGATCGATACTTCGCTGCAGGTATTGACAGGACTTTAAATGGTGGCTTAACACAATATGCAAACTCTGGAAATATTTTTCACAGTTCCCCCATTATCCATTTGTTTCAAAGACAAAGCCTATTCATTCAGGAGAGTTAAGTTCTCTGCTGAGGGCTGTGGGCATAAATGGAGTGAGTTTTAAAGGGAAAGTTAATCTAAATCTGTTCTTCATGTCATGTTTGAATATAAACAGCTTCACTGAGCACTGGGTGGCTGTTATCATACATGCATAATCCAGAATTTACTAAATCAAGGACGATGACATGTCTGTGTCAAGGATCAAAATGAGGAGGCATACATTTGAGATCTAGCTAATTGGACACTGGATGATTAGATATTCTATAACAACAACGCAGCTAGTAGTCCAGCTAGCAGAATGCTACTGTGAATGTATACTGCAAGGAAGAGCTTGATTAAAAACTTTTGGGAAGCATTTAAAGGATCATTCCAGTTTATCACATTGCCATGCCTAATGCCATACTATACTATATTTTTGTACTTTTTCTTCTACTGTAGCTGTGTCGTGAGGTTGACGTTTTTGGCTTTTAGTCAAATGTCCTCCCAACTATTGGATGGATTGCCATGACATTTGATACAGATATAATGGTCTCCCCAGGATAAATCCTACCTACTTTGGTGATCTCTTGACTTTTTTTCTAGCGCCACCAGCAGGTCGAAGCTTTCACTTATCAAGAGAAATATCAAAACATCTACTTAATGGATTGAAGGAAAACATTCTTGGTCCCAAAACCCAACTATGACATTCCCCTGACTCGTCCTCTAACACCCCCATGAGGTGGACGATTGTGGTTCTGAGTGACAACAACAGTTGGATAGATTACCATGAAATGGGGTGTACACATTCCCCGTTAGGATTAATTGAAACAAATTTGTGGAACCCTTCATTTTCCATGTAGCATCACCATCAAGGGTCAAAATTCGATCCAATGTTGTCCAATACTTAAGTGTAGGATCAAATGCATGCAAAACTAATAACATTCCCAACAGTCTCAGCTGTACTTTGTACTATTTACGTTCTGGACACATCATTTTCTGTGCAATAACAGTATTAGGAATCATGAGAACTTACTACCTGCATTACAGTTGCAATCACTGTAAGTTTTAAAAACTGAAATGGTCAAAAGTATCAAAGTAAGACCCAAGTTGTAATAAACCTAGACGGTTTCATAAATTTCAATATCACCTTAAACAGCCCTTCTCACTCACTCATTCACACACACAAACACCCTAAACACTATTTTGGAAGGTCATTGTCATCTCATTATGGGCTTAGCGCCATGATAATCACACAACACAAGGTGCTTTTTTTCATTGTCCAAGCTTGAAAATGGGCTCTGTCAGGCCATTCCTCTGCATTGTTAGAGAAAAAAATGTGTTTATCTGGACAATCAAGGCTAATGTGATAACAAAACAAAGAGGGTTCTAATTTATGTCATAGCAACAACTCACTAAAGTCTAGTGAACGAAAACCATTTATCATAACGTCAATTAAGAATTCTTCCAATGGCAGACCCCTAAAACAAAGTTTCACATTGGCAACTAAAAATCCCACATTGCCCAGTCTTCTGATTTCCCTTCTGTGCGAGAAAGCAGATAACAGGATTTCGAGAGATTACTCAAGTCATCAAGGCTGCCAAGTGGTTTAATGGTGAACCCTAATTGACAGGCTGTATTGTAGAGCAGTGATGAACTTCATGTGTTAGTAGATGATGCCCAAGTAGATTTTTCTTGACTTCTTAAAAGAGTCACATTTCAGTAACTTATTAGCATTGCAAAAACACAATATATTATCCTTTTGAATCAGAGCCCTTTCCTGACAACTTTCATTAACGGAATGAATAGAGTAGCTCACCTTAAGTTGCCTTTTCTTTTCAGCTGAAAGGGATTTATACCTTTACTATAAATGTACTGAAGCAATTTCATAAAAGGCCTGGCAGCTATTTTGTTTTTTAAAGTTGCTATTAAATAATTTGATGAGACTATTATTATTATTAAAACAATCAAAGAATGTTTAGTTTTAATAATTAAAGTAGTCTTCTTTCTCTGTCAACTGTCAAATTAATTGCTGGAGAACAACACAACACTGTGTTGGGGTATTAATTTAATGGGAAAAAATGTTGACAACTTGACATGCTGTACCTACTTGTTGTTGCTTGCGTTTTCTCTCTCTCAACAGTAAAACAGCTAATTGTCTAGTAAGAAGCAACAAGCATGGGACTATAAAGCTTTTGCCAATGGACATAAATATTAGTAGGGGGTCCTTTTGCGGCAACACAAATCTCCCACATTCTTCCTGATTATCACCGCTTAATTATAATTTATCTACTGTCAAGTGATGCAAATTCACATAATGGACAGCACCAATTGCTCTAAAACAGCACGCTGTTTGTTTACTCCGAAAGGTCTAATTATCTGCAGACTCTGTACTCTGCCCCCTTCATCCAGCCCCAAACCTTCAAAAATCAGCTTTCAAAACACCTTTTTATTTTGACTTTCTGTTATCGGTTATGTTGTGTTTCCCAGCCTGTTGCAGGCTCCGTGGAGCGTGATGGGCAAAAGAAAGAAGAGAAAAACATCTTGGACCAACATGAAAGGCGAGGAGTGAGGAGGAATGTCTCGATCTGGAAACGTCGTCTCACATGGTGGGACCCTCAAGGTATTATGCTCTGCACTTGAAAAGACTGAAAACTGACGACTTCTCCCCTTTTGCTGCCTATGATGTGCATCTTGTGAGCTTCTAGTGCAGGCAGTTTAGAAGAAGTCAACGATAAGCCCGATGGATCGCTGTTGAACTAGTAACAGCAAAGGCTGTGCTGAAGTGCTGGGGGAATATGGGCTAAGTGGGCTGTGAAGGGTTGGAACACTTGGAAGTGTAATCTGGCAGGTTGACACTGCTATTTACATATCTGGGTGGTTATAAATGTATGAAAGATGGAGTCATTCAGAGTATTACAGTCAGTTATATTGAACTGCATAGTTAATCAAAGATTATAAGACTAAGTCTTGTCTTTGTATATGAGTAAGGGCTTAATTTATAGTTACAAACAGCTGGCAAACACTAGCAGTACACAACCCAAAGATAATCAACTTACGCAAAGATGAAACAATGAAAATAGGCAAATCCGTACATTTGAAAAGTTAAAATAAGCAAATGTTTGCAATTTACGCTTGTTAAATGCAGTTTGGAGTGTTTTAGTGTCTTTCAGCTCATCACATCTGCCGAGGAGATTATGTTTGCGGTTCAGTTTGTCCGTTTATTTGTTTGAGGTACGTGTTTGGCTGCCGATAAAAAATCCACTGGATGACTCGCTTCAGCCAGTTGAAATCAGCAACTTTATCTCTTTAGTATTTAGGTTAGCACAGCGCCACTGCAACCATAGACAACACTGGCTTGGCTGCGTCATCCTCCCCAGCAATACCCTGTCATCCAAAAATCATAACGTTTTAAAAAAAACCAAGATGGTGACAGCCAAATTGCCTAACTCAAGGCTTCAAAACGGTAGTCCACGAACCAATATGTGATTTTACTCCTGCTATGTCTATTATTTTCACAGTCTATGTGCAGTCTATGAGTTTTGTGATCGACAGTGCCCCTCTTGCTTCAAACTGCCCGCAGCCACTGCGTGATTATAAGCCTACACAGGGGTAACAGTGGGGTCCTTGACTCCCCTTGTCCTAGTCATCAAAAAGTCTGGCCTTATTCTGCCATATACATCTCCCACTTACAGGAAACATCTTAATTGATGGATGAGGATTTTATGGGAAATGGCAGGAGTCTTTATGCCTGTGATATTCCTCCAAATGTATCTGCCAGTTGGCCGGCAGACACGTGGGCCGGCAATGCCAAGCCGGCAGGGGGTAAAAAGCAAAAAGGTGGATGGTTGACAGAGACTTAACATTGGGGGGGGGGCACCCACCTTCTTTCTCATCACGCCTAAATCCACAGTGTCCGTAATTTCCAGTGGCTGGAATCAGGATCGGCCTAATGAAAAAGGACTGTGCTCTTTTCCTCATCTTCATAGGCTTTCTCTATCTCAATGTGTCTCTGTCCTTCCTTGTTACTCGCACCCAACCGCTCTCTCTGCAGACGATTTCTCTATTGACAAAGTGTACTAATGAAATGTCACCTCCGACAGCTGGTCGAGAGGATTTATGTGCCACAACTTTTTTCACTTTATTTGAATTTTCCCTCCCTGCACTTTCTCCATCAATTTTTTACTCCCATCCATTTCACAACACTGAAAATTAAATTTTTACCCATGCCCATTTGTAACACAGACTCATTGCATTGGTTTGGAAATATCATATGTCACAAATACAAAGATGGGCTGTGACACCATAATTGGCATTCCATATGACTAGTTTAAGAAGTGTAACATGTCAGAAAATGAAGCTTATTACAGTTCTGTGACCCACATATTCAATTATGTATTACTATATCCCCCCAAGTCAGTTCAGAGGCCACAGCATATGCAGGGTCATGAGTTCACATTGCCAAGTGTTTTGTTAGCTGCAAGACATAATGCTAAAATGGTGGAAAGAAAGCAGCAATGGTAAGAAGCACAACACCAAGGTATCCAATTTAATTGGGAAGTAAAATCTGTAATCAGAAAAGCAGTGTGCAGATAACAGACAGGATACTTATTTAAACAATTGTTTTAAGGTGCAACTTTATTTATTAAATTACAGTATACTGTATCTCTTAACCCTATACTGCATTTTGTTGTCTCTCATACCCTCCCATTCAGAAGTATTAACATTTTTACATGTTGTAATGTCTGGTGACAATTTTTCTGATAAATCAAATAAGGGCCCTAAGTGGGTATAATGTTGCAATGTGGTATGGAACACCCTTTCAGTGCGCAGAGCAACAGAAAAGATAAAAAGAGATAAAAGAAATAAATTCAACTATTTAATGCCCTTAAATCAAGACGACTTGTTGGAGAAAATACAAGCATGTGCATGAATATTTAAAGAAGGATAACAGTTTAATATTGTTCTGTCTGGAATAAGCATCTAGCTAAACGTCGGCTAGCCGCTAGGCTAATTCACACAATGAGTGTAAACTGTGAATCACTGCAGCACTATGCCATCCATCTCAGTCAATGGGAAATGTCTGGCTGAGTCGAGTTATAATATACCAGTCTGATGTGTGTAAAGGTCTGTGTTGTAATACTGTAGCAGCCTGGTGTCGTTTTCAGGCAATTTAACAGTGAACGGCTGTGCGTAATGTCACTGCTGGCACGGGACTGGCTAGCTAAGTCCTCCCGAGTGATGCTGTAGGTTTAGGAAGTGATTGATTTGATATACAGTACAGTACGTTTTTTTTGGAGCGGAGCGCACATTTTAAAGCTAATATTGCACTCAATCATGTTCATTTAATTGTGAGAAGCCAAAATCATGATCACAATTAATACTCTAATAGGTAGGTAGGTAAGCTTCAACATTGATTGATCTCTTGGCAATACAGACACCACACTTTCTTGGTCCATATAGAAGAAAATAGTTCTCAAACCAAGAGTAATCCATGTTTGCGATTATGATTGTAAGAAAAGGTTAATATTGTATTTCTTGTGTTTTGTACATCTGATGCCAAGGCATGAGTGCAGAAAATGTGATGCTCATCTCTGCTGCACGATCAATATAATTAATGCGGTAGTAGAGCATAGAATTTCATTGGAAAACGCAGTTGGATTGATGCATTGCTGTCATTTAAGCCTCAGTGGTAATCATTGTTGCTCTGCAGGGGTGGTTATACCGGGTGAAATGGTGTGCAACCCCCAAGGGAGCTTGCCAACCGTGCTGCCAACCACCTACTTTTGACTAAAAATGAAATGCAAACAAGGGCTCTAGATTGCCTAAACTCATGAAATAGGCACAAATCGGGGGGGAATCAGTCCCAAGAAATCTAGATTTCTGGGGACACTCTGAACACACAGCAAGGAAAACAGCATGACTGAGTGACACTTGAATTGCTTTGCATTGCATGCTGAGCTGCATCTCAAGGTAAAAATGAGAGTTCAATCAGAATGAAGAGAGTGAATGTGCACCGGTAATTGGATTTGGTAATTACACCATTCCTATTAACATAGCTTAAATTAACTAACTAGTTACAAAAGAGGTCAAGCTTTTGTCAATGGGTGTTTTGAACGAAGTTAGCTCATATTTATCTCACTATGTGAAATAGCTTGTACAGTTCATTGAGCTTCAAATGGAGCCGGTTTTAGGAGATATAAAAATGTGCGGAAATTTAAAGGGATTCAGCTGGGAGGAAAATTGGCATCACTCTTAGTTAATAATCTTCTATTGTGGTCCAGCATTCAGACCGATTCATTTACAGGGTTAGGGTTTCGATTATTAACATCAACATAACAATAGCTGTCACTTTTAATTAGAAATCACTGCTCATATTAACATAAACCATGTACACTGGTCTTCTCTACAGTATAGAATGTATTTTCACCTACAAATTATATTTAAGCTGCAAAATTGGCCCAGTGTTATGTTGTGTTATGTGTCCTATTCAGCTAAACTTATCAAATAATACTCACAGACAGTATCCACCCTATTGCTTACCACCATATGGTTATAAATAGTGCATCAACATAGAATCACAATGGACAGAAAACTGCTGCTGCAATGCTCTGTAGGCGCCAAAACTTTCCAGCATGTTGCATCTTTCACCCCAATCATATGTCAAAGCAGGTGTTCCGCCTCTGACAGCTGATGGAGAACACCTGCTTAAATTCATGTGGTCATTTACCCTTAAAAACCCTTGACAGGAAGTATCCTGGGATGCGCCAACGCCTCAGGTTTTCTTGCAGCCACTCAATACAATAGATGCATTTGTTGACACAATAGTCCGATGCTTTATATGCCCAGGGCTTAAATATCTGCTATCTGTATTCGGTCACTTTTATTTAACCTTTAGGGGAAGAAAATAACAACAAAATAATGTTAAATCGGTGACTTAACTCTTTAATTTTCTCTATATTTACAGCTACAACACCATTCCCTATAGGAATAGCTCAAATGTCCAAATATTGTTAACAGTAAGACTTTCTCCAATATAAGGATCCATCTTTATTCCTTGCTGTTGCAATTCTGAAAATGATGAAGTACGTGAATAAATAACTGTAGAAATAAAGTAATGAATGTACTCTGTAGCTAAAAATGATACAGCCCTGGGTTTATTACTAGATTTCATTTGCTGTTTGACCTCTCTGCTTATTCAATCCAACGTTTCATAATGATTTCTATTTTTCTAGATAGTTTTCATGCACCTTCTGACAGATGTTTAAAAATGTGCGACTTCTCTATATAACCTAGATTTATATGGGTAGGTGATTTCATTAAGTGAAGGTGTGATGCGCTAAAAGCCGGCAGTCATCTTGATGTCAGATGAAAATGATGTTGCCAGACTGGATTGAGATATTTACAGAGCAACTTACTGCAAGGCAGCATAATGTCAACTCAGCCTCTGTGACCTTTGAGATATGAACACATTTACAAAATGGATACAATTATGTAAACCTGAACAAACATATTAAATAGAGATGTGTAATCGGGCTCAATTCTGTCTTTTTTAGCTCATTAGTTTGTGTGAACACAGTACGTGCTCTATATACATACCTTGAGTCACTTGACACTAAATCCACTTTTCTTTTTCTTTCATTTACCTAAACTTTAACTTAACTAATATTTTCATGATGACCAAGTCAGAACACTCATGGTTTTAGACAGGACATTCATTTTACACAATTCATAAAACTTATCTATACTTAGCTATAAATGAAAACAAAGTCTTCCAACCTAAACAAAAAAAGTATGTTATTTGTCCATGCTTTCCAGAACAACTTTTAAGAATTGTCGGTTATGACGCTGCCTATTGACAGGACAACGTTGTTTATCTGTGCCTTCCAAAACGGTTTCAACCATAAAGCCGTTGTCTGTTACACCACGTTGGTTAATGGTTAGTTTGGCACAAAAATGACTTGGCTAGGTTAAGGGAGGTGCGATATGGCCAAAATCTTCTATCTCAATAAAGGTAATTTAATATCTGGATAACAATATATATCACCATATAGCTGTTTATAATAACCACATTATCTATGTGTGTTTACTCCTGTGTGAAGTAAATACTTGACAATATAAAGTACTGAATATTTCCTCTTTTTATTAAGAACTTTAGTGCAAAATGAACATACTGTGCAAGGATCAGACCACAAAGCGGCATCCAAATGATTAAGTATTGCTGTAATGCAAATCGGCTGCTGGTTTTTCCACATTGTGATAGAAACAATATAGAAAAATATATACGATAGACTTTATAGATGGATTATCATATCATTTTGAACATAAAGAATTGTTTATGAACAGATTTACAGTCTTATTTTTTAAATAACGATTTAATTACACATTTTCAGCATGCATACAGAGGAAAACACTCAACAGCCACTGCCCTTACTCAGATGGTTAATGACTGGTTCAAGGATATGGCGGAGAGGAAAATAATTGGTGTTGTAATGCTTGATTTCACTGCAGCATTTGATATAATTGATCACGACTTACTGTAAAAAAAAAAACTGAAATATTATGGTTTTTCATGAACCGCATTATTATGGATGAAAAGTTATTTGACTGACAGAAGACAATTAGTTTACTTTAATGGAAGCTTTTTAAAGGTAAGGCTTGTGGAACATGGCGTGCCTCAAGGAAGTTGTCTTGGGCCGCTCCTCTACACAATCTTTACGAATGATCTACCATCTGTTTTAGATAAAGCAAGCATTTCAATGTGTGCTGATGATTCCACTATATATTTATCAGGAACTGATATTGGTGATTTAAAACACAAAACTGGATCAGTAGTAACAAACTGATTTTCAATGTATCTAAAACTACCAGTTTAGTGGTTGGAACTCATTTTTCTTTATGTTCCAAACCGAAACTTGAACTCACTGTAGATCAAACTTCTGTAGAGCAAGGATAAGAGGCTAAACTTTTGGGAGTGATGATTGACAATAGATTGTGTTGGGACAAACATGTTCAGAAACTGGTAACTAAAATGGGCAACACCTTGTCAGTTATTAAAAGGTGTGCAAAAAACCTAACACCACAGACCGTTAAACAAGTCCTTCATGCTTTGTTTCTTTCACACCTGGATTACTGCTCTGTGGTTTGGTCCAGCACTTCAACAATTAATATTAAAAAACTACAAGTGATTCAGAATAAAGCTGCACATGTGGCTCTCTCATGTAAGTTTAGATCAAATGTCGATAAATGCATGAAAGCCTCTCGTGGTTTAAAGTTAAAAATAGATTTGTGTATTCACAATTTTTTTTTTTTTTTACATATTATAACAAACAAAACACCTTTTACTTTATATAAAAAATAGGGCTGTCAAAATAAAGCGTTCATTTCGATTAATTAATCTGGGAAAAAATAACGCGTTAAAAAAATAACGCAGATTAATCCATTCCATATTGAACTTTGACCCAGAGCCGTTCTAGCCACCATTCGACTGTAAAATGAAGGAGGGAGACGAGAATGTGCTGCCTGGATCATTAATTGGAACATTTACTTATAAAAATATTCTTCCTGAATAGGGTTGGGTACCGAAATCCGGTGCTATCTACCAGACCGAATAGCAACGTGGATTTCGGCGCCTCATTTCGCTGCATGTGATGCTAGTTAACACTATACTCAACAGCAGCTAACGTTAGCCTACCGCTAGCTAGTAGCTGGATTAAACACGGTTAAAATGCTGACAGCTAACGCTAAACGGTGTAAAGTGTGACTGTGTTTTACTGTAGAGGATTCAACACCGGGATGTCGGAAAAACACGTTCACTGAAACTGGTAACTTACAGTCTCGTGGTGCATTCAAAGTTGTTGTTAAATGCCCTTTTCCTATCTGGTGGTTGTTTTTCTCATTCAACAGCTATTTACTAGTGAAATAAGTTATTGTTATAGTTATTACATTATTATTAAATCATTTAATTTTGACCATATGGCATAGCAATAAACAAGCTGTTCTTTAATGTTGCCAACTGTTGTTTAGTACCCTTCTTTTTTTTCTTTTTTTCTTTTACTTTCTTAAAAAGTATCAGTTAAGGTACCGGGCAAAAATTATGTATGCGATTAATTAGATTCATTTTTTTAATCGATTGACAGCCCTAATAAAAAAAACTATCATTTAGTACTGATACACATCATTATCCAATGAGGCATGCAGTAGGATGTTTGATTTTACCTAAAGTGAAAACCAAATAAATTCAACATTCAGTCAGGTACAGAGCAATGTGTGAATGGAACTCTCTCCCAAATACTATCAAACAACAAAACACTCAGTATGGTTTCAAAAAACCACTTAAGAAATATAACCTTCACAGAAATTTCGATATCTAATACCAATTTAGAGAGAGTCTGCTATAGGGCTTTTTGTTATATCTTATCTCTTAAAATAGATTTATTCGGAGTAGCGTAATGTCTTTTTTTTATTAATTGCGTTAACTGTAAAATTTAAATATGTATTTGTATTTTCAAATGTCGTGTAATGTAAAGTAATGTCTGTGTGTGTATGGTGTGCAATGTGATGTTGGGAATTGTATTGTCACACGACAGATTGTAGGACCACTGGAAGAATAGCTTTTAGCTTATGCTCAAGCTAATGGGGATCCAAATAAAACAAACAAATATCACCCAGCCCTCGTTAGGTTTAGGGAAAGACTGCAGTTGTTCAAGCTTGTGGAATAATTGTAGTCATGGTTAAAAGAAACCATCATTGGACTGCTAGTCAGAAAAGGGAAACAAACTCATGTCTCGTATTAAAGTCTGATGTTTTGCAATAAAGCCACCCTACTTCCTCCTTTGCTCCCGATGGACAGGTTCACTTAAGCTTGAACATGTTTCTGGGACAGTCTCAACAGCAACATTTTTATATTGAAGCATGTTTGATTGCTAAAAGCTTGAAAAACACTGATGACAAAATAAATGTCTATAATTCCTTTCCACAACAACCTGTTTTCTAATATGAAGCCCCTATTGGCAGAATCACATTTATCACACAAAATACTCATATGGCTGTTTTGTGCTGTACCATTGATATAGATCAGGTTTGGTTAAATTAACACACAAAAAATACTTACTTTCGGCACTGAGGACAGACAGACATGCAGCAGATGCCATAAACAGAATCACAATATGTGGCAAAGAATTACAATGTTGAGAAAATAAAGAATAAAGTATAATATTAAATATATAAAGTAAAGAAGAAGTTAAACAATGCATACATGTAATATGTAATGTAATATATGTAGAAATGTATGTCTTCAGCTACAGGAATGTTAGCTCTATGAAACTGCTTAAAAATCAAAAAGCTACACGTTTAGCTCATCGTGAAATCAACAACGTGCACATGATTCACAGGCAACAAAAGCCAGCAAGAACTCTTCCTGTTTCAGTCATACAGTCGGTACATTCAGAAGCAGGGGACAAGCACAACAATCTCTGTCACTATTCAGAAAACAAGGGGAAAAAAACATTTGTATGCTTTCATCTTTGACGGTTTTATTTGTTTACAAACTGCTCCCTCCCCCTTAATTTATGTTATTTGCATTTACTGCGAGGTACTACATGATAATAATGACATTTTTATTGCTAAGTCTCTTTGGCTCTCTCAAAGTGGAGATCATAGACACATCCTTAGGCTAAAGAAGGCTTACTATGTATTGAGACACCGGCAAAGCAGACATCACATTAAAACACAGACACCTCTGGGGATCTTATTTGCTTGATTTGTTTCATAGATGGAAACATACAAAGGAATGGAGCAATAAAAAAGTGGAATACAATAAAAGAATCCTCTTTGCTGGGATTTGATTTCCGGGGGGAAAGAGGTGTGTGAGGTGCCCCTGAGTGACTTTTTGACAGCTGTTTGTTTGTGAAGAAGCACTGGGGTAATTTATTTATTTCTCTGACAGACCGTGGATATGCAAAGCGTGGTTGCTCTCTTTGCCCTGTTTGCTCTTCGTACGGAAACATTCCTTGAGCCCTCTTTGTTATTCATTGTTTGAACAACACCCAAACGTGGTGTGCATTGTTAAAAAACACTTCCCCTCTTAAACGCATAGACTATCTGCTGCAGGTAATATTAAACATAGAGACATTTCCTCTTCAAATACAATATAATGAAAGATAATAAGGTAATGTGACCAATGCATACCATACCCACGTTCATAATAGTGATTAAAAATGAACTGCTTCAGTTGACTCTCAGGTTTCAAAGCCTATTTGCCGTTGTAATTGAAGGAGATTAAACTGTGAGCACAATGGACTTGAGACAGCATGTTGATTAGAATTGATGACTGCATTCAGTGTCTTTACATTTCTTGTGCAATGAAACGTCTGTTATGTCAAAGACGGTGAAAAAGTGAATGTTTATGTTCCTTAAAGTCTGGTTTTAATCCTATTGCATGAATATTTGTCCTCTCCATATTACATACATTTTAGACAATGGCCTTATGATGTCATGGTCATTTTCTATAGAAGCTCTATTAGACAATCTTCTAATTTAGCATAGCTTCAATTGAAATTGTCCTATACCACCTTGTTACTGTGATCTAACAAGATAAGATAGCTAATGGTGCTTTTCAAAGAAAGCTGACTGAGGTATTAGGCAGTACTGCAACTCCTGCTGGTCTGTACTCTTAGCAATATTAAACGTCTTTCCCAGTTACACATCTAAATACAAGCAAAATACTTGAAAGTGGAGTCAGTGCATGTTGTTCTGCAAAAATGTTGCACAGGCTGAGAGGAAGCTTGGTGAAAAAAAACTTGACTGTATGAATTATATTTACTATGATTCTCTCCGAGACAGTCTTTATCTGCCAAAGGCCATATGAATACAGCCATGACTTTTATTAATACCAACGCTCCACTGAGGCATTGATCAGAGCTTCTATCATTCTGGTGAGCTCATTTCAGGCTGTAATGTGAAACTAAAAGGGTCAATAAAGACATCTTATTTAATTCCCATGTTTGGCTGGTTCAGTGGTTCGAGAAACTGAAAATGTGCATCTCTACAATAAGCATCTTCAGTTTCATTTAAGAGCGTGTGATAGCTACTACTCCGGGCTGTGTTACAGTGATATGTTTGCTTAGTTTCAAATGACAAGTCCCTTTGGATTGCACTAGTTTTGGTCTTGTGTTATAGTACTTTTTCACCATTCTCTTGGCATAGTGTCCTTTTACGGTTCATGTATCATTGATAGATTTTGAATTATTTTTTTTATTTCGTAGTTTTTATTTTTTATTTTTATTACAACACTGTAAAACACTATAAAAGTTTACTTTATATTGCTGAATATTTTCCACCTGCCATAGAAAATACATAGTGACATAAGGAGTATTTGGCATGAGGATGTATAGCCATTATCAAAATGTCTCGTCATAATATATCTTATAAGATTACACTACATCAAGCTTTTAGGTCTAACATCATTCATCAAAGCTGCAAAAGTCTCTTTTTGTTTGTTTTATCTATAAAAAAAAAACACATCCGCCACAGATGGCTATAAACTTTAATTTCCTGCCTAAGTACATTGAATCCAGCTTTTCCATGTTACCCTGTACTTGTCTTTTCTACAAAGATAAGAGAAAAGGAGAAAATACACAAAGTAACATTGCAGATAAAAGTGATATGCTCCATATTAACTTCAGCAAGAAGCATCGATATCACCACACTCCTTTGCCTGTTCTTTGTTATCAACACAACAAAGTATCATATCGATATACAAACCTTGGAGAGAATTTTCGAGAAACACCGTCATGTGCGATAGCGCTGCGGTGTGGTGCCCCTTACTCGCTGATAGGGCTTATAATGAGGTAAAAATGGGGGAAAACATTGGATTAATAATGCATGGGTCATTTGTAAATCAATGGAGGGGCATCAGGCCAGTGAATAAGCTTGAGGATTTATTCTGATTGCAGAATGACAATAAAGGGCCATTTACAACCTGAATGGGACAGCTAGTAATTAAGAAGCCTGTCTTAAAACAAAGGAAGGAGTTCTGTGGGAATATGCCGTTAACTCTGGGGAGAACCACTGCATGGTAATGGGCTTGCTGTATTTCACCTGCAGTTGGTAGACACAACCAAGAAAGCCAGTCCTCCAGGAAAATGTGCAGTAGCCATCCATCTTATTATAATATTTGGACTGCAGTGCAGTATAATACCATTGGCCAGCAATGGATTTGCTGCATTGTGAATGTGAGGTGGAATACATTGTAAATTAAATGAATGGAGTCAAAGGAGAAGGTAAAGTTGCGCGTGATAAACCAACATTGTTAAAAATGTACACCTCATGCTTTAAAATAATCCAAGATTGTTGTCAAATGTGCAGCCATTTTCATACCAATCATGACTCTTTCCTCTGGTTATGCTAATTCACTTCCACTATTGTACCAGATTGCAAATGCACCAACATATCGACTACACTCATTTCAATCTGATTTTATCCCCTTGACAGCATGATGGATTAAGTGCTGGTGGCTGCAGTCAGCCACCTCTTTAATTGGTTTGTCTAAATGTTTTATGAAATCAAGATAAAATTCAATCAATCCCTCAAAACTGCTGATTCATCCTAAAATGGCGACTGACATTTTGATTGATAGCAGTAGCCAAGGGGGCTGCAAAGGTGATATGTGCCCGAGTCGCAACAGCTCAAGGTTAAACGGCGCTAGCAGTGTGTTCTTTATGACAGGGGTTGGGTTGGGTTGTGGTGGGTGGGTGTGTGTGTGTGTGTGTGTGTGTAGCTGCTGCTACTAATACACAGCAAAAGGAGCTTTACAGACGGATGCTATGGCTGAGACATTCAGAAGACGGAATGTACAGTCTGATCAATCTCATACCCTGCGTTGAATTGACTGTGCTCACCACATGAAGCATTTCACAAACCGTTTGTTTTACCATCAGACTTTCAATGGTCATTACTTTTTACCAGCTAATAATTGTTTTCTTTATTTTTCTGCTTGGTTTGGCAACTGTTTATGCAATGTTGTCCTCACAATTGGTGATGTTGTTAATCATCTTATGAGTCAAACATCTGTCAATCATATATAAATATGAAGAAATGAATATGACGTGTAGGGCTGCAACGCAAGAATAATTGAATTACAATGAATCTATTCGTTACGGTCTCTATTAATCATTTGGTCTACAAAATGTCACAAAAAGTAAAATTGGCATCACAAATTCTCTAAGCCCAAGTTGACTTCTTCAGAATGCTTATTTTGTCCAACCATCACTCCAAAACCCAAAGATATTCAGTTTACATTTTTGGCATTATAGTTGAGTGTAGGGGTGCAACGGATCACAAAACTCACGGTTCGGACGGATCGTGGTTTCGAGTCACGAATCGGATCAATTTACGGATCAGCACAAAAAAGGGGGGAATTTAATTTACACCGTTTAGCTGTCTGCATTTTAACCGTGTTTGATCCAGCTACTAGCTAACAGTAGGCTAACATTACCTGCTGCCAAGTGTAATGTTAATATTAGTGTTAACTAGCGTGACATGCAGCAATGCTTCTGTTGCCTCTAACGTCAGGTTTCTATTAGCACCAGATTTTAATATGCGTTGCCTGTATCTTTTTATGGCAATCCTCAATAGAGATTTATCAGCGACAGTAAACATTTATTTCGCACTATACGGTTAAACTTTGCAATTGATCCGCGGTTCACATGCATTCCGAACTGTGAGTGCTGATCCTTACGGACCACGGATCAACTATGGTCCGTCGCACCACTAGTTGAGTGTGTTAGCATGCTAACTTTTCTACTGTAATAAGCACTAAACATAATACCTGCTGTAGTCTACCTAATCAGTAATGCTGATTTTATAGCAATCCAGCCAATAGTAGTCAAGATATTTCATTAAAAAACAAGAATGTCAACATCGTGATGGGGCCACGGGAAAAGTCAGGGGATCACCACAATCGGTAGGATCCATCCTCTGGGGACAACAAATGTCTGCATAAAAGGGTATTCCAATCCATTAGATAGCTGTTGAGATATTTCAGTCTGGACCTGTTGGTCTGATATGATCCCACCAAGTTCTACACACAACCTTGGTCATCGGACGCCACCATTAAACCACTAGAACACAGATTCCATAAACTGTATACCACCTAAAAGGGACATATGTCCCTGCATAGGTCTGGGTGCAGGGGCCTATGGGGTTCAGGGTCAACTACACAAATCCAAAAAAATAAGTAGTATAGAAAGTCAGGCATTTTGATAGTCCTGGGTTTTATCTGTATGGGTTTCTGAATCATATGTATGCATATGGTCTCACTTATAAATGAGATCTTGACCTCAATGTGATTTCCTGATTAAATAAAGTATATAAATACTATTGATATCTAGTAAATAAAAAAATAGAAATCGCTTTCCCCAGTGTGGTTGTTTGCCTAGTTCATTTTATCCATCAGGACCGAAGATGTGGACCGCCAGATCAACATTGCCATCCCTAAAAATAACCTAAAGGATTAAACACTAATGCCGATTAATATTCTGTCAATCGACTAATAAGTTCATCGACTAATCACTGGAGAAAACGACACACTACTCTGCATTAAAGATATACCCTGAGAAATGCTCCCTTTTATCTTGATGTGATTTTTAGTGTGAAAGTCTAATTATGTTTTAATGGGTTTTGTAATTGTGGATAAATTGCTTATTTTGAATGAGGATTGATGTTTTCATGCAAATGAGATTGTTTTCTAATTAAAAGCTAATTAAGTATAAATCAGGAAATCGTCTTGTATTGGAAGCTACCAAAAATAACCATTGGGTTTTTCTTATGTCTGCACACTTTGCAGGTTGGGCTGTAATAGTAGTTTGCCTGCTGCCTGCAGCTGTGATTCACCATATCCCTTGCATAGATTTTTTTTTTTATAGTGTGACATATGCTATCTGGGATGTCAGCTGAAATGAGAGAAAGGCTGAAATGCAAAGCCATTTCCTGCTTGTTCCATTGTGGAGCTCAGCCATGTTGCTTGCCTATTGTATGGCTGCCTCCAAGTTATCTGTCAGGCCTGGCAAGCACCCTATTATTTTCTGCCATTTGACTGTCCCCTCTGCCACAGTGCAACACTTCTGTCGTGCCATGTGATCAATCTGATTCTTTTGACATCTAGCGAACAGTATCTAGTGATCTGTAATGGCGGTAATGTTTCCTGTCAGAAAATGGTCCCGGGAAACAGGGTGTGGGACAGGGAGAGAAAGCTAAAGTGCGAATAAGAGACTGAGTGAGAGGAAGAGGAGATTACAGAGAAAACCAGACAACCTTTATGGAAAATATCACAGTCCAGTCTTTACCCAAAGTCAGAAGCACATCAGATTTATTGTTGATGCTTCCCCTGCCTTCCCCCTATATCTGCAGTCTCATTCCATTTTTTCGATGCCTGTGAGTAAGACAGAAAGCCAATCACGGAACCTCGGTGTGTATGTGCACACCAGAGCAAAGCAACATTATTTGAGAGGCTGTTAGTCCAAAATGGCTTATTCCTATTGATTCTTGAAAAGTTTGAGGAAGGAGACAGAAGAAGCAAACAGAAAGGCATTATAATTCCACTGCTGTTACTTATTGTTGCATTTCAAGGAGACGCCATGGCCAGCTATTACTCTATACACAGCATCCCTGTCAATCAAACTGACAAAGCTGTAAAGTGCCTCCTTAGCCTGTTGCTACTTTCAATGTCACAAAGAAAGGTTGGCAGTGAATAAGGCCTCAGTTGTTTCTAGTTTATTGAAATCCAATGTCAAGTTAGACTGTGAGGACAAATGTTTAAAAACTGCAACAAAGAATTGTCCCTTCATGTCACTTGGCCAGAATTTTATAGAGAAAACATTTAGTGCCCGATTATTACTTTTATCCATTTTGACATACATTGATTCTGTATTCCCTAAACTGTTTGCAACTAATATACCAGAATTATGTGTATTTATAATTTTGTATTCTGACGACTGGGTGCATATGTTTGCTGTGTGGTTTTACATAATTGGTTTCGTGCCTGTCAAACATTTCTTTCTGGTACCTATGTAGGGATGAAGATTTCTGTAATTAGTTTGGCTTGCATTGGAAATTCTGCATTCAGTCCATTCAACACGTCACAAAGGCAACGCTTGGAGAAGAAATGAATCCACAGAAAGCAAGCAAGCAAATGTGAAAAACCTAACATTTGTAATAATAGCAAACTACCTCAGAAAGCACACACACTTCCTCGTGTGCTTGCAAGCCACTTACTGTATCTCACTAGCCGATATGAGGTTTTCTGTTGCACTATAGTAAAAGTCTGCAAGACGGTGTTGGGTGAGCGGGGAATAGTGGACCCAAACACAGGGAGAGGCAGGCATGAGGAGGGTTAGAGCAGGAGGATTTATTATGACAAAAAAATGGCAGTACAGAGACTGGCAAACCACTCGAAGACAAAAAAACAAAAGCAACGGGAAAAACACAGGCTGACGGCAACACGGGCAGGAAACAGGCGCAAACTTACAGGGGCAGGACACATCGGGATACAAACAGACGGCACGAGGACACAAAATAATCAAAACAAACAAAAAAATACAAGAGGAAATGAACAAACGAGGGACAGGTGGTACAACAGGTGAAACACATCAGGGCGGGGCAGGACAATTAACAACGGCGGGAAAACAGAAAGTAAAATTATACATGACAAGACAGAAAACAGACTATCAAAATAAAACAGGAAGCAGAACATAAACAGGGAAATACACAACTAAATATACACAGACCACAGTACACAGGACATATCAACACAACAGGGAACAGAATAAATATACAAATCCAGGCAACAGAAATGTAACGAAAATACAAAGCAAAATACTGAAACCATGACAATAATCCACCTGGTAGAAATTTCAATTTCAGTTTATTATGATGTCTACTGCAAACATCACATCCTCTAGAGTAAAAATAATCAGAAATATCATCAAGACAGAAACGAGCAAACAAACTTAATCTTAGTTTACATTCTTAAAGATGAACTAATCAATGTTTAATCATTACCAATGGGAAAAAAATGATATGTGAAAGGTATAACGTGTTGTGACAACCCACAGATAATTATCACCCGACTCAGCAGTCATTTCAGGCCATAGCAGGCTATTTATTAACAAGAAAATGCTCTGATTAACTCATGCATGCTGCCTCCAGCAGCAAACAGTCAACAGAGAAAGTTAGCTACAAGCTGGTGAATGTAGTAGAGCATAGCCAGATATTTCCCTCAAGAGTTGGACGTAAATCTTAAAAAACAAGTAAGTAATAAATATATATGTATAATTTTTTTTAAAGGTTCAACAATCTCATTAAACAGCTGTGCACTGTAGATATTCGCAAACATGACTCAAACAGGAGTAAATTGTGCATTTGTTTGGAGACTATTTTCAGGCGTGGATTAATATACATTTGCTGCTCCAATGAGTATTTCCGGCGTTATGTTGGACCGACTATATTTTTTTTAATAATTTTTGGTTAACAGTAAGCTCTATTGCACAGAGGAATAAGCTATATCAGGCTTTGCAAAAAGTACCTGTTACTAGGATACATTTTGTCATTAATTTAGGTATTTTTCATAAGAGTTGTTGACAATAAGAAAAATATAGAATATCATCATATCAATTGTCTTAATAGCCAGGGTAGTTTGTCTACTCAGTTAAATATGCTGTTGCCTTTCTGTAGTCTTATTGTGAGACTAGACTTAAAACATAAACTCTAATGCTAGGCACCCTGGAAATGTGTATTACACTACGTAGAAGGAATAGCAAACGTGTGATTTTATAATTGTTTACTACAGTGCAGAAAAACATACAGCCACCTCGCCCATCAAGCCTGTAAGAATTCAATCTGAAGAAAGCCTGCAATCTAAAAAAGGGAAGAGATTAACATTGCAGGAAGAGAGGAGCAGTACTTTGTACTGCATTTAATTTTGTAGAGGCACATAATGAAGCTGCAAGTAATCAGAACAGACCAGGAAATGGCTTTTTTTTCTTTTTTTTGAGCAGGTTAAATCCTCCAGTCAGCCATTTCCCTCCTGGTGTGTGTTTATATCCACTGGCACTCAGATTTGGGCAATGTATTGAAAGTACATATTCATAACAATATAGCAACAGTAACCAAAATGTTGCGATATGACTAAAGAAAGTTAAGAATCTTCAAGGTTTTAAGTTTGTTTCATGTCAACAGACTCTTTCCCTCTGTCCCTCTCCTTTTCACAATGACAGACATTAAACATTATATCCAAATTGGATCTGGGAGATGCAAGCAGAGTCTGCTTCTGCTCAGAGAGACATATACACTGAGGCGGCTGATCATTCGTAGAGGTACTGAAAATTGTGCTGTCATGGTGGAAAATGCTGAGAGATTAATATGGGTAAATTTTGCTGCCATCATCTCACGTAGTAAGTAACAAGCACTGGAGAAGAAAAAAAGGAAAGAAAAAAAAAAAAAGACGCTGCTCTCCTGCTCAACCTGAGATGTGAGTGTGACATTACGTTGACAATTCAGTGTGTGGGTACTGTTCAGACAGACACAGGCATATCAATGCAAGCCATTACTGTCTATAGTAGATTGGCTTAGCTTTGTGCTGAGCTATAATTGCACAGCTGTCTGGCATTAGTCCTCCCAAACAAATTGGCTTGGGAAAGAATGCTTTCCAAAATCTACCAGTGAGGATACTGTATGATGCGCACAAAATCTCCGGTTACACTTTACTTGAAGGTATCTACATAAGAGTGACATGACACTGTCATGAACGTGTCATAAACATTTATGACATAACGCTTCTTTTAGTAAGTGTCAGTCTGTTTTTGTCATGACAAGTTATGGTTATGGTTAGAATTAGGGTTAGGGTTCATGTGTCATGACTGTGTATTCACAGTGTCATGTGTTCATGACAGTATCATGTCACTCTTATGTAGATACCTTTAAGTAAGGCCGGCTACACACTGCCTGCGTGGCGTGAGCGTGTCATTTCTGTTGCGTGTCAGCTGCGTGGATTTTTCTGTCTTTACACACCAGAAACGTGTCTGATGCGGTGCTGCTGCTGCTAGCCTTGTTTGTACACATGTATGTTTCCCATTGATAAAATTAAATACCATGTTAAACATAAATATATACTGATTTGATTACAGCAAAGACAATGTCTGAAGTATTGACGGCAAAATAGGCTACAGAATATTTCCTTCTGTATTGACAGGTGCAATATTAGAAAATCAATTTTTTTTTTAAATTACATTTATATCTGCATTTATATCAAAACCTAGAGACTTTCAAACATCAATATGTCATTTATAAATATGTATTTGTGTCAAAATGACATATAAACCTTTTTCATATTCTATTTTCCATGGAAATGCTTTCAACACGCTTGCGTGTCGCGTGAAAAATAGGCGTCGGTTCTATTTCTAGCATGCACGCGTTTTCGGCGCCTGAGACGTGCGTGTCACGCAGGCAGTGTGTAAGCTCTAACTTGTTAACATGGGAGCTGAAATATAAACAGACACGCCACGCAGCTGACACACTCACGCGACGCAGCCAGTGTGTAACTGGCCTTAAGTGTTACCAAATCTCCTTATCGTTTTCTTCAAGTTTTTGACAATGACTATCAATGCCATAACTTGCAGATATCTAACATTACATATTATTATTGTATTATTAAAATATTTTACGCTCTTTTTGTACAAAAAAGTGTCTACTGCATGTCATGTCGGACATGGTGATGATGAATGACTGACACTCTTGGAAGCCTATCAATATGCAAGATGTTGGCTTTACATCCTTATATGAGGTGTTACATGTGCTAATGTCTACTGGGATGTTGGGGGTGACCGTGTTAATCTATTCCCGATCATGCCTCTGTCATAGGATCTCCTTGGGATTTCACGCTTTGTGGTATAATACATGCTCATGAAATGTCATGTCAGACATCCCGTACAAAGCCCAGGGTTCCATGATAAAGAGGTAGGGATAGTGTTCCCTGTAAGTGATACTGCAGTGCCCTTCCTGTATGATTTGTCGGGAATGTATGTCTTAGCTAATGCAAGCTAATAAAGTTGTTAAAAACCCTGGAGCTACACAAATAAAAGCACTGGAAGCACTTCATGCATTAATGCATGCCTTGTTTGCATTGTAACACGTTGTGCGACCGTGTAGCTTTTTCAGTCCGAGCAGCAGGGTTCATGGGTGGCTAGTTGATCCATCTGAAAGTCTATCCAACACTTTGGTCCAGAGCAAGACATGTAGGTGCCTATGAGCCAATTATCTATGAAATGTGGTTATTATTATTATTATTATTATTATTATTATTATTATTATTAATGTGGATATTCATGGGCTTTAGACGATGAATCACAATAATGTTGGTGACTCAAGACAGAAAACAGACTATCAAAATAAAACAGAAATATACCCAATAGAGAACAGAAATATTCACAACGAAATATACACAGTCCAGAATACACAAAACAGGATACATCTACACAACAGGGAACCGAAAAATACAGAATAACTATACGACACAGGGAACAGTAACAGAAATATACAAACAGGCAACAGAAACATCCACAACCACAACAAAACTACCCAGAATTCATAATTCTGATTATAAGAAGTATAAGTTTTTAACCGGAGGACATATCTAAAACCAATGACAGGCTTCCTTCAAGCGCCTATAGTGCCACTATTTTAGCTACTACTGGTAAGACTCTGTGAATGGCAAAATCATCAGTATATTGTTTTTCTATGTCCAATATGTACAATTTGTTGGGTATAGTAAAAATGTCTCCAATATATTCATGGTACTTTGGTCTTTTAGTCCTTATGCCTTTTTTCCTATGCAGTATTATCTTAACTCAAGGTAAAAAAAATAAATAAAGATTTTATTCTGTGGTTGAATTTGTCTAAAGAAAACTGTTAACTGAAAAAAGGTCTTTCAAAAAGGTTTCTATGACAACTTCAAGTCAGCAGTCTTTTAACAGATCAAAACATGATTAATCTCTCCCATAAAGTCTGTGGAATGGAGCCTCCTTTTTATGAATGGACCTTCAAACTCCTTGGGAGATGATTAATCAATGTCTGCTGAAGCCACGAAAAAAACTTTAATTTTTTAAGGAAAATATGTGACTTTTGTCAGCTGTGATTCTGATGAGTTTTCCTGTAGAATTGCAATTTACAATTGAGGCTTTTAATATATTTTCTTCTGCCTTTGTATTCACAATCATTACTTGACAAATATTGTCAAATACAACCGTGAATTACAATATAATTTTCACTTAGTAATCCAGTGTATGACATCACAACTTTGAAGCTGCCCGAATAAAGTGTGCTGTTTGATTAATTAACAACAAATAATCTAAAAAGATTAGGCAGTGTGATTATATTCACTTGCAAGATTCAGAAAACCAATCTGATTTGCAAAGACTGGCTCTTCATGGTTTTGCAGTACTGTATATTGACATCATTTTAACAAAGCATGCATTTTTGGTATTATTTCCAGTTGATCTAATATGCAACTGCTTTGTCCATATAATAAAAACATGTATACTATTTCATCAGAAAATATACTAGTATACTATATATATTCCATCTCTGAGTTCTCAGTCAAGCTCCTACCCACTGAACTGGGCAGTTTCAGACCGGTTAATGGAGCGACGTAAAATGTAAATTCGGAATTTTACTTTCAAAGTAGCTTTGAGCATTAAGGAATAGCAAACTGCTCCTATGAAAGTTTTATTCCGACCTGCTGACGGTAATCCCTTTCTCATCACTCCTTTGAACGCTTTCGTTGCAGTTAAAAGAGGAAAAATCGATAATGAACTGAATCCGGCCACATTAGAGCCCCCACCTGGGATATGAATGTTCTCTTCCCCCCATAAATCCATAACATCACGGGTGAAACGCAGTGACAGAGCTAATGAGAGAATATGCTCTCAGTGCACAGAGCTTTTTCTTTTCTTTTTTTTTTTAAACTGAAAACAATACAGCACTCTCAACTGTTTTGGAATCCATTGGTATACATCCACTGAGCCCACTATTATTCCTCCATCAATGTCATTCAGAGGTGTCATCTCACTGTGGAACTGTCTCAGGATGATAACTGAAATCTAACGGTTTCTTTAATGTCACCTCATCTCGTCTCAACTCATATGCCACCATGTAAATTAACTTTATAACAGAAAGCGAATATTCTCATTTGCAGTTAATCTGTGTTCCTTTTTGCCTTTCCCTATTGTTGAATTTGGTCACGTGTGTCCTATTCTCTCACCTGTTTCCTATAGGGTTACAGTATATTCCACCCCAGTTAATTGAGTAATTAAATCTTTTTATATCCCTGCTTGCGCGGGTGGGGAAAGCCATATAAATACTGTAATAACAGGGCAGACTTTCTTCTTTGAAGGTCAAGCATGCCGCATAGACTTTTGTCTGCCCCTTAAATATTTTATTAGTTCAAAATGAAAAATAGTACATCCAATTCAAACATACCTGCAAGTCATTCAGAGGGGCTTTCAGATGTGGTGTTTACAATATAAGCAGGGTTTATTTTTTTTCTCTTTTTTTATCATTGTGCTTATTTGTTCTCCTCTATAACCCTCACATTAGAGTGGAGTCGTCAGTAATGTCTGAAATGAATGAATCACATTAAGATTACTCTGGTACATGTTTACAGGTTGTATACTGAATCATCTTGCTTTGATTAGTAAGAACAGGGCATAAGGTAAAAATTCTGCATGCATTATATGTATGCAACTAATGATTATATTATACAATGTTATGGATTAGGAAATTAATGTTTGGTTGCTTCTTTTGCCTATAACAAAAAACCTTCTGGCACTTTTGCATTAGATACGATGGCCTAAAATCAAACATGCATAACAGTCTACAGCCACAGTGGTAGCTCTGAGGCTCTAATGTTTATTGTAAAGACAACCAAACTGTGAATAAACAGAGGTATTGGACAAATTAAAATTTGGACCCGAAAAGTCAGGGATCACCAAAGTGCATGATATTGTCATGCTCAGAGCCACGCTGCTTTGCAGTGCTGTCACAGCAAACATCTAAAGGCAAAAAGTCATTTGAGAGTCATTATGAAAGACAAACACTTGTGCCCCCTCTCCATTTATGCTGCTATATGAGTCTCCTTGATTCAATAAGCAATAAACAAATGAATTAAGAGACAATAAAATACTTTGTACAAGGTCCAATGTCAGACACCAATCCCTCCCTCGCCCTCACCACGCAGCCGCTCACAAGCATGCTAAGGTTAACCCAGGCTCACATTAACATTGATCCAGCTGTGGCTGCTCTCCTCACTGGGTGCCGGGCCCCTGCTGTCCAATCTGCACTACCACTCTCACCTCCGTGCCATTCGATCATCCATTGAGTAAAGACCCCAATGTTAAACATTAATTATTCCGCAGGCCGCGACTCATTTGCCTAATCAGCAGTTATGGGACTTGGGGGCACAGCCGCCTGAGTGGCAAATGCCAATATTCACTCTGTCGGCAGGGGGCTAAGGGAGGGGTGACTATGGATTAACAAGCCAATATGGAAGAACTGATCCATCATTTTGTCAGCCATTGTCCAGAGCCCAGAGGGTGAAGCATGTGTTTTGCCGATCATCAGCAGCAGCAGCGGTGGTGTTGGGGAGGGTCAACAAACCGCGCCTCCATGGTGAATGCGTGACCATGCTAACGCCACTGAGAGCTTTTAATTACATCAGAGGTGAAGGCAGAGGTGACGGAGAAGCATGCTGCCTAGTATTACCACTGAACAAAACACTGTTGTGTGGGTAATGGTGCTCTACCTGTAGTGTGACTTTTAATAATTTGTTTGAAAAGGCAAAATGAAGCAAAGGCCACATGTTGCCATCATCATATCATAATACTCTTAAAACCCTGCTATCAAAACAGTCCAGACTCGTCTGAATGACTGTCATTAAAGACATTGGACCAAAGGGTCTCTGAACTCATCTTGAAATAGATTGTGTACATGTTGAACCCTGCTGAATCAAAGTGGCAAAGAAAAACACAAAGTGGCCATATTTCAATGGTGCATGAATTATAACCCTCTCTCGTAAAAATGCACTCAATTCCATTCCAGCTTCCCACGCCATACAAGCCTAGCCTTTACAGAGAGCTTTTAACCGATTGCATTATTTAAAAAGCCACCCCAACGCACAAAAGCAATTTGGTAGAATAGCAGCCGTAAAATATAGCTTTCAGTATTCAGTCGTGGGCACAAATGGTTTGTCTTTCATCACTGCTTTTTCCTGTGACTGCCTCTGTCCTCTTGTCACACATGGCACCCGCACCCGCTGCCCCCACCACGTTGCAAAGAGCATCCTAAGTGTTACTGCTGCACTCCAATACAATTGATCTCATATCAGGTACACTTGAACCCTTCCAACCCCAACCAATTTACGGAGCATTTGCTTGGGTGCTATTTGAATTCTCTCATTTGATTCTATGCAATGCCTTTATAGTGAGCAGTAGAAGCACAAAGACACCACAGATGTCAAAACTCTCAAAAGGTCAATGTCTAGGATATGTTGTGTTTTGAAAGACGCATTCATGTTTGGGATCTGTAATTCAAAGACATCTAAAAAGTAGACAAACTCAAAAGACAAATTCCACTGGGCTGTAACTCATCTGGTTGAAGTATGGGGAAAAGGAGGGGTTACTATGCAACTAATTAAAATGCTGAAAAGGTGTACCCTTCAGAGTTTCTATGTCTAAACCTGGCGTCTTGCTCCAGCAGAAAAAGGCAAATTAAATCAGGTCTGAGCAGTGACACGCCGTGAGAGACAAGTTCAATATGTATGATTTATCTACTTAGACAAATGAAATCACTGTCAGCTTCTTCTTGCGAAAAAGGTTTCAATGTCTCCTCCTTGGGAGCAAATGCAATTTGTATCAAATTTGATTTTGTCAAAACTTTTTTCTTCTTCCTCCAATAGCCCATGGGAATGGCTTAAAGTGTGTACTTGTAGTGGTTTTTCATACAGGACGACAGAAAGTGGGCATTCACTGGCCTTATCATTGTACAGTAAAAGAGCAATATATTGTTCTGTATTGTTACCCTTATCTAGCCTGTAGAAGACAAATGGGAAGACAAGTAAACAAGACAATTTATATTATGAAAATTGAACTGTAAAATCATTACAAACGTTCACATTGAAGTGTGCCTAATTAATTTAATTATTTCCAATAAAAAGTTATATTTACCTTCCTCATCAAAAGCTATGCAGTAGGTTTCATTTGTGCTGTGCACAAGAGATAATAAGATCTCTTTTGACGTTTCAGGGAATATTGATAAAGTAAAGATCTCATTATTTTTTTGAGACAGTCGACCCAAGAAAAACAGCAGACAAAGAGACAAAGCTCTAAGCGATGAAAAGAATTATGGCCCTCATCTGTCGGGAGAAAAGGAGGAAGTAGTTTTATGTTGTTAAAGAGCTGAAGAGTTAAGGAGAGTTGTTAGAGAGAGGAGGTCAGGGTGGATCGACAAGTCAACTGAAAGCTGGACTTTTGAAACAAGACAACACTGGTTTCCTTTACCCATGACGGCGATTGTACCGGTAATTTGTAACGGCATTGGAAGGCACTGACGAATGATGTTGCCTTGCAGACAAGGGTGTCTGATCAGAAAACAATTATACGTCTCAATAGTTAGGGCAATTACAAATTACCTATTTTAATGTTTAAAATGATGGGACTCTGGATTTCATCTTGAATGAGAAACTGAGCATGTTTTAAAAAAAGAAATGCAGTTTAAACCTCACCTACTAAACTAAAATAGATGAAATATATAAAATACTGTAGACTTAAAATATAGACATTTCAAGATCTACAATTCTATTACAGCTGAGCAAACTCCATCTGCTGATAAAATAATGTGACATGATTGAGACCACCACAACAGCTATGAAATGGACCTTAAGGTGAGATTGTTCTGCCAACGAATGAGAAACTGATTAGAACGATGAGCGTCTTCTACGGTTGCTGATGTAGCATTCAAATATTTACCCATTACTGCAGAAAATCATCCTGTGTCCTCTTTATGGGTAATGGAGCTTTATCAATCTGATACCACAAATGAGAGCGCTTGGTAAAGTTTGCATCTTTTCTCGCCACAGGCAACAGAAGTAAGTGTATAAAAAGCGCTGACAGTGGATTTGTTTTAAGCAGCCGACCCTTTCCAGTTTTTAAATGATGCAACTGTCAAATACATTGGTTCCAACAAGCCTCTTTCAAGCAGGAAATTTAAAAGCTTCTTAGAAGGGGTCGACAATGTGAAGGGTGATACAGCTCCAACTGAAGCCAGTGGCTCTTTGAAATGTTTAACCTCAGGACGGTTTGTTGATATCTGTGATACCGTCACCTATGGACACAGAGCGCTTCAAATTATTTATTGACTTTTTCTTCACGTTTCTATTACAGAACCATTTATCCAGCCGCATTGAAGACGCCTAAAAAGAAGAGCTAACAGATGTAATGGCCAAATGTAAGTGCATTTCCCATTCATCCTCAGCTCCCCCAGCCTATTTAGGTCTCCCGGTGTCATCATTTCCTGAATAGCTTCCTCCGCGGCCAACACCAGTCTAAATGATAACAATGACAAATGTGCTTACTTTCATTCCGCAATCACCATCACCTCCAAATCCATAGTCATTTTCTCCAAAACGGATATCCACATTAGCTACGTGAGTGATTTATGTACTTGTCCGCACAGCTTTAAATACAGAAACCACAAAGGGGCAGCTAGATAATCCCCATTATATCTCTTGGTGGAACTCTTAAGTTATGTTAGTTTTCATAGCATGATACAATGGATATTGGGAATTAGGTAAAGTAGTAAAGAACTCCTTTTCAATTCCTTTTCAAAATATAATAAGTGGTTTTATGTAATACACAACCAATGTCTTGGTTGGTCAAGTCGAGTGCATTTAAAGATTATGTATTTATGAATATGTATTTAACTGCAGTTTGACTTTATGCCATAGCCTTCTATAAAATATCTTGGCTAAGGGATGGTAAATCAGCAATAACCTTGGTAGGTTTTATTTACTGGATATAAACATAAACAATCTAAGAGATGTTTTGAAGATAAAAATAATAGGGTAGACTGTTTTATTGGCGCTATTGGCTAAAACTGTAGTGCTGTAACAACAGAACTTTTATTCTTGTCTAAACATATTTACTTCCTGTCAGGATGTCGGACTTTTACCAAGGCAAAAGTAAAACGTTCTGCAGCAACAGATTTTTTTAAGACTATTTTTGGGGGCATTTTAGGCCTTTATTTTGACAGGACAGCTGAAGACATAAAAAGGGAGAGATAGGTGGAACGGCACGCAGCAAAGGGCCGCAAGTCAGAGTCAAACCTGCGGCCTCTGTGTCGAGGAGTAAACCTCTATATATGGATGCACACTCTACCAACTGAGCTACACGGGCACCCTGCAGCAACTGTTTTGATGTAAACAAAGGCAAATTCTTAAGATTAGAAGAAGACCTTGTTGTGCATCAAACTGACTTTTCACATGAAAAAGAACAAGTCAGGAAGTAATTACTGATGAAGCACAACAGAAATATTGAGAATAAACGTGTGAACAGAGAGATGCAGAGAAAAGATACTACCGGCTGGAAGAAAAAAAAAAACTGTTAGCACTAGCATAATACCAGAGAAATGTCATCTATACAAATGAAACATACAACAACAGAGTAACATCTGAGGCTCAGCAGTGAGGTGACGGTGCCAGGAAAATTCAGCATCTACATCCACCACCTGTTCAAACAGGAAGTCACAGACATCCTTACATCCCAGCTTAGTCGCAAAAGGTAAATTCCAAAGCAACTAAGAGGAGCAACCAGTTTAGTTGAAAAGCGAAGATACTCTCTCAAGTATAAATTCATCTCATGACTAAGACAGGGATTTAAAAAGAACATTTATAAATAGCTATAGCAGCTGAAGTGGGAAGTTATGGGAAGTTATACACCACATTTCTCATGTACTGGAGTTTGTTTCACAGGTCCCTATGCTTTAAATACTTAAGGGCTGAAGGTTAACAACCTACAGCCCAAATGAAAATGACAAAAGCATTGTGATGACACATTAACTGTAAAACTGTTGAAATAGCTCATTTGGGTGCGCCCTCAAGGATTAGGGGTTAAGATGGCAACCATAAATCACAACGTCCTTCGTTAGAATCCTGCCCGGGAATTCTCTTTCCCGTCATTTCCTGTTATCTCTCATCTATCAATATCTAGAGATATATTAAAAAAAACTATATAAGTTGAATAACGTATATTCTCAAGTTTTATCAAAGGGCAAAAATGTAGAGCTAGACTGATAAATGAGCCGTATGGATATATTGGCCTAAAGTAGCTTATTGTGATCTATCAATGTATAGCATATATGTCATAAGTAACAATACATAAGAAGTGCCAAAGCTATAATAAAATGTTAGTTATAAAGCCGTGCCGTGTTTTGATTCTCCGTTTACCGCGGAGGCATGCAACAAAAACAAATTTTTCTACATAAATTCAAGGCAACACACAGTGAGTAAATGATATACAAATGGTCATTAACATTTGTAGATGGACGACTCATCATTTACTTCCATACTAAAGCAACACTGTTAGATAGTATCGCCTTACTGTTATATGTAAGTTTGTAATCCACCTCTGTTTTTCAAGATTCCTACTTTGCAGGTTTTTTTTGGTGTTGCTTTAAATGCGTTAATTTGCATTAATGGTTTGCAAAATCAATTAAATGCTTTAATTGTGCATTGTATAAAACGCTGTTTTAATAATCCAGGACATACAGATCTGTGGAAAAATGAATATTGCTTTTTATTTGTTTAATGATGCCTCTTTTAATGTACATTCAAAGAGCCCCAACGCTTCCCATATCCTGATACAGCAAGAATTGATGACAGAGCCTTCAAACAATTCTGAGGTTAAAGGTCCTATGACATGCTGCTTTTTGGATGCTTTTACATAGGCCTTAGTGGTCCCCTAATACTGTATCTGAAGTCTCTTTCCCGAAATTCAACCTTGGTGCAGAATTACAGCCATAAGAGCCAGTCCCACAATGAGCTTTCCTTAGTATGTGCCGTTTCTGTGTCTGTAGCTTTAAATGCTATTGAGGAGGAGAGAGGGGGGGGGCAAGATGGAGGGTGAGGGTGCGGCCTTGACCAACTGCCATACTTCGCTCGTTTGCAAGCCATGATGTCTCTCTCTTTCTCATGAGCGGGCCAAATTCTCTGGGTGGGCTAAGCAGAGAAAGGGGAGGTAATCTTTCCCCTTATGACGTCATATAGGGAAGATTCCAGATCGGGCCATCTGAGCTTTCATTTTCTCAAAGGCAGAGCAGGATACCCAGGGCTTGGTTTACACCTATCGCCATTTCTAGCCACTGGGGGACATAGGCAGGCTAGGGGAACTCATGTTAATATTAAAAAACCTCATAAAGTGAAATTTTAATGCCACCTTTAAAGGAAGGGTTAATTTTGTTAAATGAGAATCTTGATTTGCCTCAACTATTTTTCTTTTCACAATGTCTTGTGAGCCAACCATACTTGAGAAAGCAATGATTGTAATTGCCATGTCGGAGTGATACCAGATTGGGGATTTCTTCTGTATGTCCAGTTTCTTGCTTTCTATTCTATTATGAGAAGACCCAGGTTAAGAGGTTAGAGTAGAGGGATATAGACTGCCAATCTATCTGTCGGAGGCAGCAAGGTCCAGATCTCATCTGTAAGTACCAGCTGTCTGAAGTGGGGACTCGGCACTACAGATAAGGAATAGTGTGGCCTTAATCCCCCAAATGAAGCTTCCTGTGGCCTCAGGATGTCAGAAGAAACAGTGCTCCAGCCAGTCTGCCCATATCCAATACTCCCTCCCTACAGTATCACTCTGCTGTAGTTAAATTTTTATATGAGGTATAAACAAAATGCTTGGAGAAAGCTACAGGCCTACAAGAGTATAATTGCTTACTGGTGACTATTCAAAACAGACTAGTAATGATTTCAAATAAAAAATAAAAAGCATTCAAAGCTGGGCTGGGCATCAGTGTTGAGGGGATCCTTTAAAAAAAAATCCTCTGAAGAAGTCACTTCTTTTCCTTGCCAACAGCTAATTAATTTCCATGGAATATATTTACATCACAGGTAATACCCTTTTTATTTTCAGCGATATTATATTGTTGTCACATTACACTATTTCAGCTATGAAGTTTGGTCTAAAAATAACACCAATTATATACAGCATGTGTCCCTTGTCTACATTTAGAAGTTTCACTAATTGTATAAGATCACAGCTGTTTCTTGTTAGTCATACCCTCACAGAAAAAGGTACATCAGAATTGTACTAAATACAAAGCTTATCACTGGGCAGAATCCTATACAGCAACATTATGGTTTCCTGTCTTGCTAACTAGGTTATAACTGGCCATGGCTAAAATAAGCCAATGATGAATATTGGTAGGAAATGGGATGTGAACAGCGGTCACCTATGTCTAACCCTTATATTCCACTGGGCGCATCTGCGCTGTGTTCCGGATGCGGAGCGACCCCCGTGAGCAATCGCAGTCATTCAAGTCAATGCTCGATATTCCACCAGCTCTGTGCTCCGCACAGCTAAAGATGCGCGCCAGGTCTATTTTCACACGAGCTGCGGCCTGTTCGGACAGCCGGGCAGAAAGTGAAACAGCAAGAGCATCCAGTCAGTTTACCAAAAGACACCCCCAATAAGGTAAACGTCTCCTCTACAACACCTTGAACGATGACAGATTCATCTTGGAGGTGGAAAAACACAAATCCATTTTTACGCCAGAAAAGAGAAGCCATGTGTTTAACTGTAGGAGTGCCTGGAGTGGAAGGTAGATACTAGTTAATTAAAACATGATTGTTTTTGTAAAGTAACAGAAGAGGACAGAACAAAACCGGAACACAACCGGAACACAGCACAGCAGGAAAAGCCAGTGAAAACTCAGGGTTAGTCTTCCACCCTAAGAGGTTTTGCAGTGCTATGACAATACCACGCCACTTACGCCTTTACTTCTAACACTAATTTCATGGCCACAAGAGGTCCTTGTCAAGGAAAAGTAAATAATACTGGTTCTTTTTGGTGTGTCTGAACAATAACCAAAGCTTTTTATTGTTAGAACAATTTCTAACTATCGGGGGCCTATTATGCATCTGTTATTGTATCTGTGGGGAATAAAAAAAAAAACTTTCAATACAAAAATGTACTCCTGCACTATGAATTCTGAGTGTGTAGGTTTAAAGAGTTTAAAAATCTCAGTGTGACACTGAAAAAGCCTTCACATTTTAAAAGACTCCTCTTGGGTTGCAGCTTAATGTGTGCAATGGTTTATTTGTAGATAATTAAAGTTACTTGACAACAAATAAGAACAATTACATCTGTAATGGGCATCTAATGGATAATTTGCCTGCTGTGGCATTCTAAAAACTTGACTCAATACTCAGTCCATAATATGACGTTTATGTGAGATTAATAATTGCAGTGAGCTTCCGGTACATGCAAGGCTGAATGCTTTGTCAGGCGCTAAGGTAATACTTCATTATCTATTCATTACTCATCATTAAGCATTATAGTATCTCACTTAATACACTGTTTGGGCCTGTAAGACAGTTTTATGAGCAAATATTGCACCAGCCCAACATTTCTCTTGTGTGTTGCTCTTTGGATTCAGAAAACTGTGAAGCACTTGGGGACTTGCAAACAAGTATGACATGTTCACCCTGAGGGACTGCTTACATTAAATATTAGCACTGACAGGTGTATATCTCTCATGCCAACAAATCATCCAGGGCTGCAGCCAAGATGTCTGCCTAAGTCATGTGCAAGTCACCTAGACCAGGTCCAATTGATACCAAATCAAGACCGTATCCAGAGGGCATCAAGATCAGACAAAACTGAGACCAGAGAGACCACAGAAATGTGATTATCAGTCAAGCTTAAACATGCAAAAAAACAAGGCTCTGGGTTATTGATCACTACCAACAAATTTCAAATTGGTTCATCATATACGCCTAAATAGTGACAAAGTAGTATTACTATATTCACTAAATGTTTCGATTGGATCTCTGCTTGAATTAGCTAGCTTCTTTGTTCCATTGTTATAGTGTCACTTTTATATTACTGCCCATCTTTAACCTACATAAAGCTGTGCCAGAGGCATGTCAATATTGTTGCCAATTCCTTGGTTGCCAACAGAGGTTGATGAATGTTATAAATGTTACTCAATGCACTCTGTAAATTGTTTATATTGCTGGGAAGAAAATAAACAGAGGTGGAGCAGAACATCGATATGTGAAGCTCTTGTAGGAAAAGGTTGAGACCCATAGTAGCTGATGCAAAAGTCAAAATAGGCAAGACAAGTGTACATGTATAACGTTTCACTCCAAAATGCCCAATCGCCATTTTTGCTACATTAAAATCAGTAGGCAATACATGATCTATCCTCAAAAAATAAAACAATACAAGCAAATGCCTTACGACTTGGGAGTTAAGTACGATGCTGCGACCTGCTTCACTTTAACATAAGAAATCCATACAGGAGTGTCAGTGTCATTGGGTTCGGACGGTGGATGTTTCATTTTGGAGCCGATAAATTAAAATTATGGAATGTAAACATGGAAGATGGACGGGGCAGATCTCGACAGCAGGCATCAACTCTTTTACAGGTTTGCTGGCAGAATACCACAGCTGCCTCAAGGCAAACTAATGTACAAACGTGTAATCTTCACAGCCCACTGGCCAAAGGGTCTACTGTTTGAGTATGTGGAAGACATTCAAAAAACCTTTATTTTTCAAATAATTTGTTATTACAGTAGATTGTGTAATAGTGTTTTAAAAAGTATGTTTTAAAACCAATTTGGGGGAATGTTTGGTTCATTTTAGTGAGTATTAGTCTGCACTCATTCCATTACAACAACAGGTATGTCCTATATTTCAACAGCAGAAAAACCCATTTCTGGCTCTTTCTTATAAAGAAAGCAACTGGAATTAAAGCACACACACAGACAGACAGAGAAAGAAACCGCAAGATTAAGAGTGTTTGAAAAGTATTTTAAAGACACCACTGATGTATGTAAATCAATGCCTCTTCACTCCTTTGTGTGCCAGACAGGCTGTGGCTGTCTCTGGAAAGAAAGAGGCAGCATCGTTACAAACTCCTACACTGCCCCCTGTTGGTGATACACAGACGTACACAATGAGGCACAGATAAATCTGAATTGCTTAAGCGCTTATAGAAAATGGCTGGCTGAATGGATGAGGATTATGCCATGTAAAAAAAAATTAAAATAGAAAGATATCCAGACCATTGTAAATGTTGTACCTCTGCAATGCAGATACTGTTATTCAGGGCTTTAACATGTCTGTGCACACTGTGTCTCACCTTTAAATCAAACATTGCTTGACAGGCTACTCGGCTCTCACTTAAAAGCAACAATATGTGTGTGCTTGCCCTTTAGAGAGAGTATTACAAACATGTACAGGCTTGTTGAAAATATAGGATTCAAAGACATTGTGTAATACCGGCAAATCTGAAACTCCAGGCAAAAACCCAAACCGTATCTTAAGAGGTTGGGGAATTTTCATTTTATGTGGTCTATTCTTACTTATTGCCTAAGCAGAGTGGATAAATCAAACCAATGACCTGGGAGGGGATGGTAGGAGTGAAAGCCCACACATTGGAAAATGAACTACTGGTTTTCAAACCAAAATCCCACATGATGGGAAAGCAGCGAAGTGGCACTACACTGTGACAGCGCCTTGTTAGTGACTTTAGTTTAAGAACTACTACTGCATTTGGCTCATTCTGAGAGGGAAGAGAGCTGGGAATGTGAATAAAAAGAAAAATTGTAGAGGGAAGTTAGAGTCGAGGGGAGAAAAGAAAGAAGAGAGAGAGAAGAGAGATATGGCCATGGATCACCGGTCCTCTCTAGTTCAAGGAAAGTTCATTGGAACTCTTGCTCGGATTCATGTCATCTGTTTAGCTGTTCATTGGTCCCTGGGGTACATCTCTCTGCCTTAAAGTCTGTTCAACTTGACAAGAGGGCAGGAGGCTTATCAAATCTCCAGCAGCCAGGAACAGGTTATCAGCCAAGTTACAGATATCAAATGAAATTCACAATATTAATTATGGATCTCTGCTAGTATGGACAAAGCGATTTTAGTTTCTCACTAGCAAATATAGGCATATGGTGGTTTGGAGCTTCTGAAGGAAAAACAACCAGTATTTTTGGCAGACAGTAATAGTAGTCTAATCTGTCAGTGAGTAAGTGGGCATGCAGAATGCTTTGAACAATTGCTTCTTCTGTCTTTGTCCAGATGATTGAAAATAAATAATAATAATAAAAAAGGAGAGTCATATGTAAATGCTAAAACAAATGCCAAAGTGGCTTTTGTCAAATGGAGACAGTATTATACACATAAACGGGGAAATTCGGACAGCTCATAGACTCAACTCTCTTGTGAAAGCTGTATGCGCGCTTAATACGTTTCATGGTCATTGAAAAATCATTACAAACTGAGCACATACAAGCATATGCATTTCACTGCTGTTACACAAGAAGGACAAAATAACAAACTATGTGTAAAAGGCTTCAAATTAAGTCAATAACAATTCTGAAGGCTGCTAACCAGGTGAATATGGCTCTATAGCCTCATAAGAGCACTAAACAAACAAAATGCAGGTGTTTTTCAATAAACATGAGGCACAAGAGTGGATTTATGGATCACATAACTACATATAATGTAAAAGGGGTCGCTCATGATGATGAATGCAGAGAGAAGTTGCAGTTTTCCTCAGCTCAACAAAGAGTTTAAGAGTCTTTCAGCTCGTTGTTGTGGTTTACAACCTGCAACTTTATGGTTTGGTTCACTCTCACCGGTGTCATTTTCAGTTACAGAAGTCAGTCAATTTTTTGTTGTTGCAAAAAAGCCACTGTACACTACCTGGCCAGCACCAAATAACAGACAGACAAAGTTAGGAACTAGCTGGTGAACATAGTGGATCATTTATCAGCTAAAGAGCCACATTTTAACCTCAAATGTTGGTGGAGAGCAAAAACGGAGCTAAAAGAAGAGCATTGTCAGAACATTCATCAGGTGGACTCAAACATGACTCCAAAATGAAGCCTCCACTTCTGTATGCTAACAAGTTTGCCATATCAAGTTAAAACGCGATAAAAGGTCAGGGTTGTGTCAACAGCTTGTTTGTGCTGTCCCAAAGTGGCCAAAATATGAGTTATTGTAGGTTTAAAGGAGCATTAATAATAATTAGTATTATTTACTTGCAATAAAATAACCCCTAGCTATATTAAATACATCCCTCTTGATAATTAATTAGCTAGCCAGTCAGCGACATATCATTCTCCTTTTCAGGTTATAGTATTTTGGGTTTCTACTAGAACATGTTTACGTGCTTTAATGTTCAAGAAACACCATTTTTTTCTCATACTGTCTGTCTGAAATGCTCTGTTTTAGCACCTGTCTCTTTAAGCCCCCCTCCTGAAATGCCCAGTCTGCTTTTTTTGGCTTATGAGACAAATATGGAACACCTTTGCAAAGGTAATTCTCAAGCCGTGGGTGGAGATACTGAGACAGGGGCCAGTAGGCTATATTCTAACAAGCCGGCATGTGACATTAGAAGGGGAGCCAAATCTAAACAAAAAAACTGGTTGTCTTATTTCACAGTTTGTGTGGGTTGGTAGACACTCCAGAACCCTTACATGTATGTACACAAGCACTAAAAATATGAGTTTTGTTTCAGTTCATTGATTTACCTTATGTATTGTCCTTCAAATTGCCTGTGTGTTTGAAAGGTGCTATACAAATTAATTTGCCTTCTTTGCCGCCCTGCTGACAAACTCTTATTCCTCGCACCTCTCACCTTCTCAGTTCTGACCATCTTCCTCTTTATAAAAGCCTCGGCATGCAACTCCTGCCTTAAAGGACAATTCCAGCGCAAAATGAAGCTAGGGGTTAATAACATGTGTACAGAGTACACCGTTCTCTGAGATATGTTTTCATGCAAATCAAATGTGTCTCTAGCTTGAAACAAGATAGCACCAACCGCTGATTAGCTTATAAAGCTAGTAGTCGGGGCATGAGTAAAGTAAAAAGAAATCACTATTTCTATACCGCTAACAAAATAGCACCACACTTCAACGGTAGCATAATGATGGTCCATACATGTAAACCGAAGCATTACGTTCACGTATACAAGCAGGCGCCATCTTGGGAAAACAGTCATGACCAGTCGAACAACGAACGCCGTGCTTGAGCTATGTTACTGGTTACTGGTTGCACGGCGTTCGTCGTTCGGCTGCTCATGACTGTTTCCCAAGATGGCGCCTGCTTGTATACGTGAACGCTACGGTCTTTATAATCTATCTTCTTAATAAACTGTCTGTACACTAACAAAGTTCTCAATGCTTCAGTTTACATGTAGAACCCTCATTATGCTACCGTTGAAGTGTGGTGCTAGTTTGAGCCTCGTTAGCGATGTCTTTTTTTTACTTTACTCATGCCCCGACTACTAGCTTTATAAGCTAATCAGTGGTTTACGCTATCTTGTTTCAAGCTAGAGACACATTCGATTAGCATGAAAAAATATCCCAGAGAACGGTTGACTCGGTACACATGTGTTATTAACCCCTAGGTTTATTTTACACCGGAATTGTCCTTTACCATGCCATGTATTTAGGGAAAATAGTGCACACTCAAACTTAAGATCAAGTGACTTTAAAGGATCAACTTAAGACCATAAATGCAAAAAAGGTACTGACAGTCACACATTCCATTTAACAGTATACTGCCTTCTCTGTTACCTCAGCTTCATCTGTGATGCCTCAGTACTTTACAAGGCTTGCCCTACTTTGTCTTCTGAGGGGCATAAGTTTCACCTTGGGAGAGGAAGAGACGGAAGGGTGGAGAATGGCTTAGCTTTGAGTGTGGATTGTTTTCTCGTCTTAACAGCACATAGGCTCCCCTCCAGCAGTCGGAAATCAATGAATGCATATTTAATGTTGCAGCAGTGTGATATTATAATCATGATGTACCTATGTGTAAGATAAAAAAGAGGGTTTGTTGTCTGCTATCCCTTTAGTTTGTAAACACCTCAGAAATCTCTCCACCTCTGTGATATCATCTCAATAATGTATTATGTGTATTGTGCACATAATACAAAGTGCAAACTTCCACCATCTGTGTATATCAACATAAACCTTTTTATATACTAATGCACAGGTTGAGGAACAGTGAAAGAGAACTTGGAAATCAGAGTTTCTTAGACTCTGATTGTCATGTTTTCATCTCCAAAATGAAACTAAAATGATCTGTAGTGTCATTAAGACCTGGTGTCTATCATTCACAGCACAAACAAGCACACAGACAGACCCATGTTGTCCAGCTGCAGTGCATACAACTTGCAAGAAAATATAAATTTGAAATGGGAATGCCTATTGACTATTTCATTTTAAAATCAAAAATTCAAATCAAGACCAGTAAAACAGAGCTAATATAACATGATACAAGTTCTAAAAAAAAAAAAAAATATATATATATATATATATATATATATATATATATATATATATATATATATATATATACATAAATTAAAAAAGAGTGATATAAACCAGTATAAGCATGCAGGAAATAAGCCCCGTCCAGTCACACCAGGAGCACTGTGCAGTGTAGATTTCCACCTCCTTCATCACTCAAAGGAATGGAAGTTTTCCTTCCTGAGGGATGCTTCAACTTCCCACTACAGTTTAATGCTACAAGGAAGACTGAAGCTGCTCTGAAGGCAAAGGGTGGCTCTTTACCTTGCTAGGTAAATAATATTTAAGCAATATATTTTTTTTCTTCACCTGCTGTGTCTCAATATCTCATTATGCTATTCTCAAGTAAACAACCTGGGGCTGTGTAAAACTACAAAGACAAACAGTGCTGATATGTTATTGCTGTATTGAAAAATTCATAGTGTGAGGTTTGAAGACAGATTGCATTTCATTTCTATCATGTCTATAGAATGGCGCTGCTAAGTCTCGAGTGTCTCAAGACATTCAATGGCATGATATTCAGCATGCATACGAAATACAAACAGCCATCAAATATACCTCCTGGTTGAGTCAAATGAAAAATGAAAGCTGTTAAAAATTAGTCTCCCCCTTTCTTTTATTATTCTGCTTAAACTATGCTTCAATGTGATTAAAATAACAACAACAGTAGAAAAGGCTTGGATAATAAACCAAGAGGTTGTGTGCATGTATTATAATGCTTCATTTAGGCACTAATTCAAATTGAAAAACAATATAGGCTCAGAACGGTGAAATGATTTGCTCATGCTTGTTTTCAGCGATGGCTTTGCTTAGAGCTGAGAATGTCTTAATTCGAGGAGCTAGGGCACTTTACATATTTCAAACAAAAACAACATTATATTGTTTACTAAACCTAAATACAAAGAAAGCAGGCTAAAATGCTTTCTTTCCCCAGACAACTTATCAAATGCCTTTCCGCTGGAAATTATGTATTCAGAGGAAAGCCAGACAAAATAGAGATTAATTTGTCAATCAGTCATATTTAGAAAGAAATCAGTTTTTTAAGCCGTGGTTCACTTGTAGTTTATGTTAAAGTAGTTTATCTAACATGCAATTTATATTGCCTTTACTTTTTAAATTTTGGAACTTGTGATAACTGGTGCTAACACCATACTAAATTCCATTCTCAAAACATTTAGAATTTTCTTACTACTTTAAAGTTACTATATGTAACACTTTTTAATGTTTCTGAGACGGTGTAATTTTGAAACCTTAAATGACCTGTAACAGCAAACGAGACTAACAGTGAAAAGAACGCTATTTTTATGTAGCTTTTATTAGTGCCTTTGCCCTAAATGCGCTATATTAACCTTAGTTATTTTTATGTTGGTTGCTACAACAAACTCTTAAAGGACAATTCCGGCGCAAAACAAACCTAGGGGTTAAAAACAGATGTGTACCCACTTGATCGTTCTCTGGGACATGTTTTCATGCTAATCAAATGTGTTTGTAGCTTGAAACAAGCTAGCGTGGACCGCTGATTAGCTTACAATGCTAGTATTCGGGGTACAGGGAAAGTAAAAACAAAACGCTATTTCTACCACTAAAAAAGCTCAGAATATCACTATACTTCAACAGTAGCATAATGAGGGTCCCTAAATGTTAACCGAAGCATTGAGAACTTTGTAAGTGTACAGACAGTTTATAAAAAAGACAGGCGGCCGCCATCTTGGAAGCTACTGTCTAGTATGTATGTATAGACTATATATAGTTTAGCTCAGCTAAAAACACCAGATATGCATGTTCACTACCAAGCCTGCTTGTAAACGGTAGGCTACTGACAACATGATCTTCACCTGGCCCACAGGATGTGCGCTGGGCTTTGAAGCTAAAGAGAGCGTTATTTGAGCGTTGCAACTGCCGCGAAATTTCTTGTTTCACTATCAGAATTTGATCCCTATGGTTCGATAGCATTTGTAAAGTCTAGAAGAGCTGCACAATTAAATAATTGAATCCCCATGCAAGTTAGAGGAGCGCTAAACCGAAGTAGTCAGCGGAGGTCTCTAGTGTGCCTGCTTTATGAGCCACACAATGTGGAAGCAGCACCGACCATCCGGGTATCTTTTGGCTCCATGATGGCTTAATGCCCCACTTTACAACTCTAATAGGAATTTACGGGGCTCTGCCTTGAACGCTGTATCCAGTTCTTGAAATACATCCATGAACGCGACTGTCCTGCTTTTATTACAGACATGTGAACTAACCATAGACACTTGCCTCGTTCATGAACCCATGATGGTGCACTGCTGAGAATGAATAGGGGAAACACTGGAAAGGATATTTGGCATTTTAATGTATGAAACTAGCAATTACATTAATTTGTTATGTTAGAACAAAACAGTCTGATCTTACATGTTTTCTTATAATACAAACACTAACTAGCTCTACACCGCAATACAAGAAATAAATTGGATAAGTCATCAACTGGTGAGAATGCTGGCCTCTTGCCTGGGACATTAGCATTAGCTTTATCTTCAGTCTTTTAGAACAATATTATGTATGCAGCCATCAAATTCATATTCAAGATCACTTCAAAATTCTACAAAAGCGTTAACTGGAAACATTAAGTCAGCCACAGAAAGCATTTTTAACAAACTCATGGAGCTAACGTTGGCTTAACTAGTTAGCTGCAGTGGATAACTAACATTTTGAACTAACAGAGTTAGTTCAAAATGCAAAATGCAGCCGACCTGTCGCACGCAAATGTGACGTCATGGGAGCGCCGTAACTATTTATACTCACGAGTGGTGGTTGCGACACTAGTTGCAGTCTTCTCCCGAACAAAGGTGTCGCTAATGAGCAAAGGCTACCAACTTTGCTATTTCTACGAACTAGAAGAAGAAGAAAAAGGTAAACAATGGCAGAACTGGCAGCAGCATTGCCGTCAATGCTTCGATTTGATGACCTACTTCGTCGGATCAAGCCTTTCATTAACCATAAAATAATTCATCTTAATCCAGTAAGTTTACAAGAGAGACTTGCATTCACTCTGAGAGTCCTGGCATCCGGTTGTCCGCAAACTTGTCCATGCTTCCTGTTCCCGCTTTGTCGCGCGCCGCTGAAAAAAATAGAGTGGTGCGCGCCCTCTAGTCGCGCACTCAAAATCCTGGCGTACCAGCGAGATATATACCCTTCCTAGTCTGGACTGATCACAAGAACCTTTCCTACCTCCACACTGCCCAGAGACTGAACTCCCGCCAGGCTAGGTGGGCCCTGTTCTTCAACAGATTCAATTTCACCCTGTCCTATCGCCCCGGATCCCGCAACACAAAACCTGATGCCGTCATTTTGACGTCACATTCGCGCACGCCAGCTCGACTGCGGCGACTGTAAAACGGCCCTTAATATAGCACATCAAACCAGCAACCTTTCAACCACTAGGCAGGCCTCCCTAGTAAACTTCCCAGCTTGCTTACTATTGTATTTGGGTTGCCTCTATGCCTCCCTTTATTGCACAATTCATGGCAGCCCATAAAGGCCATTACAGAGCAGTTTAAAGTGACAAAGCATGTGATGGGAACAAGAAGCAGGGAGGCCATTATCACTGTCTCGGGCCAAGCTGTGGTGCCAAGTCCAGCTGGTACCCGCAGCCCCCGGGCACTGCCCCCATGGCGTCCGCAGAGTAACACATGGGTCTCACAACTGTCCTGGAATACCTCTGAACATCATCAAGATTTAATGAGGTGCATTGTATCAAAAGCTAGTGGGGGGTCTGCTGCTGCCTGCCACTCTCCCCTCATTAAAACCCTTTTAATGGGCTCTGAGGAGGGAAAACTGGCTTAACGCTTGTTCAAGTTGTCAAGGAAAATTATTTTTGTTTAAGGGCAAGCTTGCCATTCAGCACTGAAATATTGATTCCAGTAAACTTCAAGGGAGTTGCTGGCTGTAACTAGTATAATGGCAATGTCTCAGAGACTCAAAGAAATAAAGAAAGAATACAGACTAGACTTTAAATTTAGCAGGCTAGGTAAAAAGCGACACTGAAGTGGTTCGTCACTACTCTGCACAGTTATGTCTAACTGAAGAATGTAGTCAAGTTTAAACAAAAAACAAAGGGTTAAAGTGAACATTGACAATCGCTTTGGAGAGTGTGACATTTACAGGCAGGGATTTGCTGTCAAACTGATGCCATTTTCTTACAAATAACAGCATAGCATAGTCAGTAAACAGATCAGATTAATTAAAGTTTATAATAAAGAGCATCCTCCAACAGCAGCTCTTTGTAATTGTGTTCATTATGTGCTTTGCACTTTTTGAGTTCATGCCTCAAAAGCAAGCCTCAAGCCAGTCAAGATGAATACATTCTCCATTCAGTGTGACAGCATTAGATCCCTGGATGTAGCATTTTTCTTTTTTCTTTTTCTTTTCAAGAACAACTTATTACATCATTAACCACATTAAAACGACTTAGCATTTCAGAAAAAGGACTTCTATAGCATAAAATTAAATCTGTTTGCTAGTTTGCATGCGTAATTGTAACGTGATAATAGGAGATGGTAGCTCTGTAAAAATGTAAGACGAGGCCAAATGACACGGAAATTGTATATTTACTCAGTTAATGAGTGCAGATGCTTAAAAGTAGATAATGGCCAATCTGACTTTAAGGTACTGTGATTTATATAAAATGAGATTTATTTTTCCAGTCAGGCATGGTCACACTTCTTATCAAGGTTCATGTGTATCAATGGTGATCTAATACATTGTGTTCAATGTTATATCAATAAATTAAATATATGTTGAGTGATGCTAAGGAATTGAAACCTGTAGCCAAATTTAGTTACATACTGTACACATGTGAGAAGAGACACTTCAAAGGCCTACATATCAATCTAAATGCAATGGTATAGATACATTCAGATTACACTACTATTAGTATTAGATATCCTGTGGAGTTCAACACTATGAAGCAATGTTTTTAAGAGTGGGTCCCTGTTTTGTGCACATGGGCAATACGAACAGTCCTGATTGACAGTAAGTGGCGGTAACATCAATGTCTGTGACAAATGTGTGCTATGGAGTCTTCCGTTAGTCGGTTGGGACGGTAGGCAAATTGTAATGGGTCCACTGTGCTGGGTTATGGGGGGCTGATGTAATCCTTTAACAGTGTTTAAAGCATTTCATCACTACAGAGGTGAGTACCACTGGGCGGTAATAATTCAGGCAGGCTGGTGTTGTTTTCTGTGGCACAGGAATGATGGTGGACTTCTTAAAGCATGCATTTATGACATTCTGAGCCAGTGACAGGTTGAATATCATTGTGCATACCGACGCTACTTGGTCAGCACATAGTTTGAGGACCCGCCCAATGATACCGACTGGCCCCGCTGCTTTCTTGGTGTTCACATGCTTGAAAGCAATCCTGATATTGCCATGCTCAGAAAGGGAGATAGGTGCATGCAAAGAATTGTAAAATTTTCCAACAAAGGCAAGGAAGAAGACTACTAAACATGGATGTAAACATTGCACGATTTAAAAAAATGTTTTATGAGGAGGAAAATCCATTCAAAACATGTGTTAGATCTCGAGGACACAGAATGCCTTTTGAAGAAGAGGAATGTACAGTAAACATAACATTTAATAGCAAAAACTGAAATGTATTTGTGTTACAGATGGATGGATGAGCTAAAATGGAGACTCTACTATCAGTTGACCTCTGGACAGTTCTTACAGGTAATGCTGAGAATGCAAAGACTTTGATAGGATTTATGCTGCCATTACAATTTCTGTCACTCTAAAATAAAAAAAAGGTGAAGAGGACGACCTCCATACTAGAGATTCTTGTGACAGTGAAGGACACTTCAACCACTGTTGATATTAAAAAAATAATGTAATACGTGAATCGTTTTTCCACTGACTGCCAGACTCTGTAGTGGGGACTGACATTCAAAAAGCCTTGTCAAAAAGTCTGTAAATAAAGTTTAGGGATGGATAATTTTTCTTTTCTTTTTTTTAACAAATGCACATTTATCATTTGTTGTGCTCAATTGAGAGACAAATCTGAAATCCCTGAATGATTTTCGCATAGAGGCACTTTCTGTGATGTGAGGGGAAGCTATAACTCTTCAAAACAGCAGTTATCCATGGCAATCTATAAACATACATCATCCGGTAACAACACATTCATCACAGAATGGCAAGAAAAGAGCTGAGGAAGGGAAGGTTTGCGTAATACCTCTGATTAAATCTCGGGAAAGCAGCACAAAAGTTACATTCTCAAGCAAAATCATTTGTTCTTGGTAAATGAGTGTGGGCAGGTGCTATTATTCTCGCATGAACTCTTTGGCTTTGGGAAAGAAATTAATCTTTTTCAGAAATAGGAGAGAACAAATCACTGTGAAGTTATTCAATCACTACCTAGTGATTCAAGTAAAATTACCCTTTTGCTTTGTATGCAACTACAAAGCTTCAGCATAGATGGCATTTAGAACAATGCTAGTGACTGTCAAAAAGAAGTTGTCCTGGTTCACAGCACACAGGGACTGGAGAAATAAGAAACTTACAGGACTCAGTGTAACTGCACAATTTCCCTTTAAAGCTTCATTTACCCCTGATATGAATAACCTATTGCTCCCCTATTGCAAAATGCCACTGCCTAAGACTCTTCCTTTAAACTCTTTCTTTAATTTCCACCAACAACACCTCATCGTGTTTAACTGACCCTTTCTTGCATAACCGCTACTGAATGCTGCTGCAATATGAATAAATAAGCAAACATACGCTCATCTTGTGCCCCTTTACACAGCGTACAGTTCTGAACTCAATTTCACACTCCACTGCCTTCTCAGACAATTTAGACAGGCTGATGCCAACAGCAGAAAGTGAAGAGACAATGCATTTATTTATCGACTTTTTGGCAGAAGGAGGGATTTGTCAGACTGTGTGTGTGTGTGTGTGTGTGTGTGTGTGTGTGTGTGTGTGTGTGTGTGTGTGTGTGTGTGTGTGTGTGTGTGTGTGTGTGTGTGTGTGTGTGTGTGTGCGTGTCAGAGAAGTGAGCGTATGTCTGTGTGTATGTGTGCATGTGCCTATGCACCTATATATGACAGAGACACATTGGAAGGAAGCAAGAGAAATGTGATTCAACCCCGAAGAGACACAGAAAGAGCGTGCGAGAGAGGAAGAGCGAGACAACAGGCATATCCAGGGGAATTGTTTTCTTAGTCACTCATCCGGTGTTTGTCCCAGCGCTCCCGCAATGTGTCAGAGGAGGACATGAAATGCTCCGCGTGTACAGAGAGACAAACTCCACCGAAAGAATGCTGACAATAAAAAAATTATTCTAATCGAATTTAAATACAAGTAGACCAGTTGTGTCAACAAGTCAACACAAATATTATACAAAAACGTTCATTATATGTTTCAAGCAGTATAATACACAATAGTCAGTATATTAGCCCAGTTGTCTACACTGCCAACTGGCACACTCCTCTTACATACACTTATATAAAAATGAATGGATGAATAAATGAATTGACCTTTTGTAACATTATGAAATGTAGCACTTTATTAAAGGGGCCCTCCACCAACTCCACACATAAATGTATTTTAGACGTAATGCAAAACAGATACAGGAGCTCCAGCTGCATTATGGGAAATCCATATACATGCAGTGTTTGTTGAATTTGACCCTTACTATGGATTAAAAATCAGGATATGTTGGTCTATGCTGCATAAACTTTAACCACCCCCCAAATCTGTTGCATGTCTTCCATCTTAAAGTACGTGCAATGCTAAATTGCAGGAATACCCTTTAAACACAAAGAGTAATTCCACATTATGGCACCATAGAATAACATTCATATTTAACAGAAAAGGAAACTTAAAAAAAATGCTTTGTGTTCTGTTTAAAAGTTATGAGAATATTACTTTGCTGCATTTCCTGCCTCACCCGGTCAGTCTCTTTTTATGCAGGGTCTAGAAAAAGCAGCCCAGGCTCCACTTAAAACACATATTCAAGTCTTTATTTCATATCAGTTGCTCACACTTTGCAAAGTGACGTCAAGGACAAAACCTTTAAGCTGGCAAAGGGAAAATAGAGTGCCTTGCCAAAGAAGAATTTCTGCCTGGAAATTATTCAAAGCACAGTCGTGTATAAAATATCCAAGTGCTCCCAGAGTAGAACTGAGGGTTCAGGCTCACTGAGCAGTACCTTATCACAAAGACTTTGGGTGATTGACTCAGACATATCAAATAAACTTTCGACAAAATTCACAAGTAAGCAGGTATGACATTCTAATGGGCTTCTTCATTAAGTCTTTCGGCAGGGGGTAATGTGTTTGAAATTAATATGACATTTGCAACTCCAAAGAGTTTCAGTCTTCAGTTATTTCTCCTCGCCTAATACTCGCTGTGCATGTAATTTATGCACAGTTGTGATCTAATACAACGCTGTGTTTTCTAAGCTGCTGGAATCCGACATCTAACACAGAACAACACGCACACGTGCGCTCATATCAGCGCTGGTAAAAGAGCAACAGAGTGCCGGTGGGGTGTAAACAGGTATCTGATTTGAGCAGAGATTTCTCACTGCAAGCGGAGTCACCAGGTCGAATAGTTTCCCAGGCTGTGGCTGCTACTTTCTAAGACCACTATGTGAGCAATTGTGCCTTGATATTTTTAAATTGTATTAGGATTTCCAACTGCAATGAAGGCTTACACAATTAAAATATAACACATATAGTATAGTACCGTATTTTAGAACAGGTGAAACTCCAAAGAGCTGTATATAGGGCACTACAAGTTCTAAAAGAGCACTATTCACAAATCTGATAGCACAAACTCAGAAAATATTAAAATAAAAGAGGTTTGACCAGCACCACTGTGTCACTCTGTGCTCCTTATCCTTGAAGAGTTACTTTTACTATCTGTCAAAGTAAGATGTATGAAATTACAAAAATTAAAGCGATGGATACAGAACACACTTTAGTATTGTAACTAGGGGAATTGGTTTAGAAAAAATGCCAGCGAAAGATTGTGCAGAAGAAGATGAATGTCGTCTCCTTTCAATGCAATATGAAGGGGTTAGTCTTCCCCAGTTGAGTTTCATCCAACACTCTGCGCTATTATCATCACTTCCCAGTAAGCAGAAGCTCCCCAGAGAGTGACATTGAGCTGTACTAGCGCCTTTGCCATGTTACCATGGAAACATTCCCATGGCATAGCCCATTAAAGAAACAGACACTTACACATCACTTTGGAAAAGCTTTTGGGGGGAGATTTCAACCCCAGTGCAAAAACACTGCAATTGTCTTTTGCTCAAACTTTAAAGCTGAATCCTGTATTACCTGTGAAAGGATATGTGGGAGACTTTGTTGAAGCTTTTTTAGGATTTCTGTGCAACGTTTAAGGCTTTCCAGATTTTTTTATTAAATGAATTAGTTGGGGGGTGTTTTTTTTTTTTTGGGGAGGAAGCACATGCTGCTGGCCAAAACCTCTAAAGAAATCTAGGCATCCCAAAATGTTGAAAACAACAACACAACTGTTCTTTTAATACGGATAAAGAATGCATCATGTAATAAAATGTACTATTGTAATTACCTCTAAACTGCTGATTCATTTCATCAAGCGTGAATTGACAATAACAAACAACCCCCTAGCAGCCCCTCGCCTCAGCATCGGTGTCCTCCATCACCTGAATGGTCCTTGATGAGGTTAAGTACAACTGTAGCCCCTGCCTGACTGTTTCACATATTCAGCTGTGGGGAGCCATTATTCTGGAGGCCTGCTTGGTTTTGATTAAGTCACGTTTTATTTTGCAGTCTCTGCACCAGTGTAATGAGCCTGGCGTAAGGATGATAAACCTTTGATAAAACATCCAACGTGGCTGTTATGACTTCTCAGCCATCTAAAATAAATTTAAAAAAGGCTTTGGTGAATGCTGTGTCTAACTCTCGTTGGCAGGATGTTGTTTGTTTTCCTTGGGGGAACAAAGAAAACAGAGATAAGGTGGGCATCTTTTTGGCCTCTACTGCAAATACCAACCCTTCTCCGCTCAGACATGTACTACATCACAGCTTGCATGTCTTAAGCCACAGTCATCACTCACATCCACAACACTGATTGCTCTATTATGACATATCATTACTTGTGTGACTAATGAGTCACGTAGGAATAGGTTGAGGTGAAGTTATCAATATTGAGGAGCACAATCATAGGTGGACCTTTGTCGTGAATACAGGATGACTCATGATGGATCTTTTGGTTTCAGCATGTGGACTTTTGAAGTAAGTCATCACTTTCACATGACCTTTAATTGCGCGAAGTGATAAGTCAATTCATCTTTCAAAAATGGCATAAAAGCTTAGGTGCGAAGTCTTAAGGGGGATGCATTGCCTGCTACTGATTAGCTTGGGTTGGACCAGATTAAACTGAATGGCGAGGAAATGTTGATTAATGTAGGAGCCACTTCAAACTCCCCTTGATTAATTCCACAGAAAATCGTTATCCGTGTGCGAAACTATTTTAGCCTCTGACAAACAAAGAGTTAATTTTCTAAACTCAACCTCATGTCTCCACCACTCAGGACCAAGCATCGGACCTGAGGTGACAGAGCCTTCTCCATAGCTGCCCCCTCCCTCTGGAACTCCCTCCCTAAACACATCCTGGACTGCACCAGTCTATCCATGTTTGAATCACAAGTCAAAACTCACCTTTTAGAGTTGCTTTTAATGTTTGATTAATGTGTCTATTTAGTGTGGATTTTTATTGCGTGGATTTCTTTTTTTAAAACTCTGTAAAGTGTCTTTGAGTGTTGTAAAAAGTGCTATATAAATAAAATGCATTATTATTATTATTATTATTATTATAACCACGCACACAGCACAAATTCATATGACAATGACATTTTTGCTTAAAATTGAAATGAATGGTTGCGTTCTCATTTGTAATGAATGCATATGCCAACATTGTTCACCACTGAGTTATTTGCAGAGCATCGACAAATGAATGACAATGTGCAGTCACACATTGTGCAAACTTACGGCTTCAGGCAGGCTGTGCAGATCCTGAGGAGTTGGAACCGGTCCCGAAGCTTTAGGCATTTGGTCATGGAAATGAACAGCCGCCTCTTCTCCTCCCAGCATGCAGGCTCCATTTACCAGCAGGCCCGGTAACACCTGTTCCTGCTGAGGAACGTATGAGGAATGACATTTTAACATCTGTTCCAAAATTGAATCGGTGCTCACTTTAACATTACAGGTATGATGACTGATCACTTTCAAAGGCAAAACTTGAGAGGTTCATTAAGTAAGGTCAATTAAGTCATTATCCACCTACAGCACAAAAACTCTAATCACGAACTATTATGCATTTTACCACGTTAAAAACTGGACGATATGTTAGTAATTATTCAATGTGCAACCTCAATGATATAGAAAATGTGTACGTTTTATTTATGATGTGACAAACAAATTAAACATCTAAGTTAGCTAGGTACTTTATATGGAATATAAATCTGAGATGAGGGAAAAATAACATTATGGAGAATAAACTTTGGGCATTTCTTTCTTCTACTCAGTAAAACACTTGGAATGTCACTTTCACCAGTAAAACCAATTCTTCCCATTTGTTTTAAAAGTATCTTTTCTGTATAACCCCTCACAATCATAGCAAGGAATAAGCAATCACTTTGGGGAAGCAGACACTGGCTGCTTAATTAGCTGTCAAGAAGTGCAACTGAAATAGCACTGTATTCATACAATGTGATGAAAAAGAGGAGAGTATGGCTGTTGGGGCTTGAAGTGGTGGTGTGGGGGTAAGCTTTTGTGTTACTCAGTTTATTGGTGGTATGACTCATGTCTATATTGCATAATAGTAACGCATGTCTTTAAATGTGTCATTTCACATGTCTAGACTTATTATCTTCCATAACTTTTGAACTTATAGTAATCTAAAGGTTGTTGAGTTCTAATCAGAAAGGTTATCAGCTATCAATCAAAAGTGACATATGTGAGTGGTGTCACAGAAACCGAAGCCAAAAGAGACATATAAAACCTGTGTTCAAAACTGATGCTGTCAGACACAAAACGACAATAAATAAATAAGTTAAGATTAATTTGTACTTGTGTATCTACAGTATGACTTTAACCCAGAGAGTTAAATGCTGCAATCTAGTTAAAACACACAAGGCCATTAAACTAAGGCAAGGAATGTAAAACCCTGATGGAAAGACAGAAACTCATGGAGCAATATACTCTTCTCTTGACAATCCTTTTGACAATTACTTATGTAATACAATTGCTTGCCAGCTGGTGGTGGGAAGCAATTTGACAGTTTAATCACAACTTTGACAAAAGTAATTTACTTGGCTGAGTCCTTTTGTGCTTCTGTGGGAAATAAATCGTCAAAATAAAAATAAATAAATGGCATCCCACCAGGATTTGACAGTTCAATGTCTTCCAACTGATGGTGTAGTCTGAACCAAGCATCATAAAAGTGTGAGTTACCAGGGCTGTGTGCTGTGATCCATCATCTGTCTGGGGGACGCTTTGGGGGTCCATTGCTGTTCATAGGACAGCTGGGACTATATCCATGCAGCTGTTTAAAGCTTAGCTTCACATAAAGTGTGATTAGTTTAAAGAAACTGGATATAAAATGGCTTTAGACTTTATTCTTCACATGTCTAGGTCTTTAAAATGTTTATTCAGTTAGGATATCAGTGTGTGTGTTCCATGACCGTGTATTGAGGATATTTCATGACGTACAGTGTATTTTAGGGTTCATTGTTCTTTCAGTACAGTATTTTGACAAATCCAGTAATAATATATTTACAAGTGATCAGGACAACCTTGGCTAAGTTCCCAAAGATGTAATAATGTAGACAAGTTTAAATGTTTGTGTAGTTCTATGTTTAGATTTTGTTTTTTTTTTTGCCTTGCATGGGATACTAACTAAATTTAAATTACTCTCATGGCATAACAGTATCGGTACAATGTGAAACACTGAACATCTGTGAAATTCAATAAACTGTATAAACTGAAACAGTGAGGGAATTAATATATTATAGGAGAAATATGATCATTTTTAGGTTCATATGTATTTTGGGTTTCTACTAGAACACATTTGCATGTTTTAATTGTTAAAAAACATTTTTCTCATACCGTCTGTCTGAATATACCTTTATTCACCCTCTGTCTGAAAGGCTCAGTTTTAGCCCCCCTCTCGAAATAGCCTAGTCTACTCTGACTGGCTTGAAGGAAAAACATAGCGCACCTTTGCAAAGGTAGTTCTCAAGCCATGGGTGGGGATACTCAGATGGAGGGCGGTATATTCTATTGAGCCTGCATGTGACAGAGGAAGGGGAGGCAAATCTGAATGGATTGTTGAATCCCATGTTTTCTGATCTAGGCAGCATATATATATATAAAAAAGAAATGACTGGGTTGTCTTATTTTACGTTGTATGGGTTAGTAGGCACCCCAGATACTCAAATGTATTTGCACAAGCACTGAAAGTGAGTTTTTTTTAATGTCTCCTTTAATATCATTCCCAATTACTATACATCCACGGCCACATGGTAAAATATACAGTATATTAGTAATGTTCTCTTTCATCAAAGTTAAATGTCTGCATTACTTCAGTCCTTTAAGATTTATTTCTATTGGGTGTGGTGACAGAATGTTTTAAAAGAAGGTCTTCTGCTTTACATTAAAGCTCGAGTTATTATACCCAAATGAGCTTCAGTGCGTTTTGTGTTACTGATGTACAAAGAAACAATCTGATGCTCAAATAATTACTTTGGATGCTATCACCCTTAATTCTCAAAGGAGTGCAAAATATTTGCATACTACTAAACTGCAGATTAGTGTTGCAGTCTGCATAATCATTTCAGTGGGAATCAATTGGATTGAAGATTAATCATAGATTGCATGGTTAATCTTACATGGTCACAACATTTAAAAGCCACACAATACCACAGATTTTCACTGAGCCTACTCTATTATTTGTAAAATATATATTCACTTGAGGCCATCAACCACAATATTTCAGTGAGAATGCGATAATATCCTTAGAATTTAACTTGTGGATCCTTGTTGATTGTGTTGCAGTTTCTGTAGCGGTGGGAGTTGGCTTTGATGTAATATTGTGATAATTCATTTGATTATGCTGATTTGATTGTGCGAGGTCATCCATCCTGCCTAATGTCTCTGATATCCTTCAAAAGCATTTTGCTTTATTGGCTTGCTGGTTTACCTAACAGAATTTCAATGCTTGTTTGATGGTATTAATGCACCATTTAAATGCAGACCCCGAAGTTGAGTAGGGGGGGGGGGGGGGGGGGGGTGGACATGCATGGAATCTGAAAGTCAGATGTCAGAGGAGTCAGTGGACGGGAGGAGTTTTCTCAAAATGTAGATACTACACAGGAGTAGAATATCAAAATATCAAATGTTCAAATCTCTTTCAGGGATTTTGGAGTGTGACTAAAAACAAGGGAGCTCTTCCCTTTCAAATAGCACCATCTTACAATCACCCACTTCACATTTTTCAAAAAGGGCTCTGCCAGCTTTAAGCTTATGTGTCTTTTTTTAACAAATAATTTATGCGCGCAAATTAAGTGAATAGTGAACAGATGTGCAGCACACCTAAGATGAAACTACCACAATTGCCATTCTGTTCCATTCAATGACAGGATTCAACAGGGAACAGAAGGATCCATTTTCCCAAGACCACAATGCCTACAGGAAGCCACTATTCAAATTACATACCACATATTGTCAAGAAAATCCATCATGTAGAAGTTATCTAGTCACTATTTCAAGAGTATCCATAAGATGACAATCATGATTATCACCAATGCAAAAGCACTATTACAGAATTGGATATTTAAACAAAACAAACTACATCTTACATTTAACAACTCTTCTTTAGCTTTAGGAAAATGCTGTCTAAAACTTGAAGAAAATGAAATGTGTCTGATGAGACATTGCTTGGAGAAATCAATTAATTTAGTCATAGGTGCTAAGTTATTTATTGCCTGTCAGCATGAGCCTTTAGTTCAATTTAATTTCTTGCTGCATAAAGAACAGACGCTACAGAGGAAATTTGAAGAGAATTACTTTATTTATGCAAATAGGCTGTGTATTTTAAATTAATGACATCTACATTTTTCTATACCTTTTTTGTCCCTACAGTGTTTCTCTGTGCTACCTTGGTAACATCTAGTTTTACAATGGACTGACAGGGTATTTTTTTCTCAAACATGCTTGTGCTTCTAGTGCTACTTTCACAATTCCCTGTGGCTACTAAGAACAAAACCACAAGAAAAAAGCACAAAGATTAAGAGAAATGCAACCCAAATCTAAAAATACAGCACTAAATACAACACTAAAATACATACAAGAGTAAAAGCACACAAACATAATGAAAATAGGCTCCAAACAAACCAAAAATACTCTGTAAAGATCAAAACAGCAGAAATGTGAACCAAAACAAAGACGTAGTAGGGCCATTTTTGCCATAGCAATAGGGCTGTCAAAATTGCTCAAAAATGACGTTCGAATATTCCCTCTAAAAAACATAACATTCGAACTATTCGGTTGCGCATGCGCATTTTGTCAATGAAGCGCATTTTGTCAATGACACGCATTACATCAATAACAGGACAAATTAATACAAAGAGACAACTACTTGTATAGGTAGTCTATTTAAGTTTAAACATATTTGACAACGTATTACCTACACAAAAACAAGTAAATCAAATGATGGCCAAGGCCGCAGACCTCACGCTCGCTCGCTCGGTCACTTTCTCTCTCTCGCCCTCACGCTCTCTGCGCAATGTGCGGCTGTGAGCATAACGGTTTAAAATGAACAACAATAAACACATTTTGAGTGCTGATCAAGAGTTTTGTGCAAGCAACTTAAGGTCGCGACTATTGTCCCAAATATAGCAGGCTTCATTCAGTGATTGAAACAAATATTAACATTAATTGAAGTTTCACAGTAGCCTATATAGAACCGACATTGAACGTTCCGAGCGAAAATGTGGGTGCACATTTTCGAGATGTGACCTCATGTTGCTAGTGGTCGAATGGTATGCTAACTGTACTTTACATAGCTTGCATACAACTTTATCTCGCGGCTTAACTATTTTACCTCCTACCGACCAAAATCCAAAGTACTTCCAGACATGGCTTTTTAGATTTTGGGGGGTTAAAATCGCTTTCTCTGATGCGGTCGAGTTGGACTCTGCACTTTCTGCCATCTTCCATGCAAGACAAGTCAACTTTCAGCAGTGACGCTGTGCCAGACAATGCGACTCCTGTGACCTGTCCCTGAACCCTCAGGCGCGCTAGCGCACCCACTCGCAAAGTAAGACTGCCAGACAGCCTCTGATACCGCGAGCGTTTTTCTCCACATTTTTTTTTTTTTTTTTTTTTAATTCGAATATTAATTTTGACCTTCGAAATTCGTTTTTTAAAAACTATTCGAATATATATTCGAATTTAGAATATTCGTTGACAGCCCTACATAGCAACAGTGAAGAGAGTGAAGCTTTCTTGCATAGGTTCAAGGCCGTAAAACTTAAAGATATTCAGTTTACGGTCACAAAGGAGATAAGAAACTAGAAGATATTCACATTTAACAAGCTGGAATCAGATAAATCTTATTTTTTTTCAATAAAAAAAAATGACTCAAACGATTAATCGATTATCAAAATAGATGGCGATTAATTTAATAGTCGACAACTAATCGATTCATCGTTGCACCTCTAGATTGGAGCACATTCCAATATTACTCCTCTACATGTTTTGTCCATAGGGGCATTGCAACAAATATATTCAAACTATCCAAATGTAGCAAACTCTTATAGTACAATAAATGCACAACTCCTCCTGTCTTTCAAATTGGACTCTGCACACAAGTCGTTCCACTGTACATTTTAGGAGGTCCACCTAGAAAACTTTGCAAAGACTTGACTTTGCAGTGCAGCAGTTGAAATTCATGATGTCTTTCAGGGAGAGAAGGTGATAGCAGACACATCGAGACCCGTGCCCCAAACATTTCCATTTCTACATCTAACGAGCACATAGTATCTAGCACTCATACCTTTAACAAAAACAGAGGGATTACACTCACCTAAAGGATTATTAGGAACACCTGTTACATTTCTCATTAATGCAATTATCTAATCAATCAATCACATGGCAGCTGCTTCAATGCATTTAGCGGTGTGGTCCAGGTCTAGACAGACAATCTCCTGAACTCCAAACTGAATGTCAGAATGGGAAAGAAAGGTGATCTAAGCAACTTTGAGCGTGGCATGGTTGTTGGTGCCAGACGGACTAGTCTGAGTATTTCACAATCTGCTCAGTTACTGGGATTTTCACGCACAACCATTTCTAGGGATTACAAAGAATGGTCTGAAAAAGGAAAAAACATCCAGTATGCTGCAGTCCTGTGGGCAAAAATGCCTTGTTGATGCTAGAGGTCAGAGGAGAATGGGCAGAGTGATTCAAGCTGATAGAAGATCAACTTTGACCCAAATATCCACTCGTTACAACCGAGGTATGCAGCAAAGGATTTGTGAAGCCACAACACGCACAACCTTGAGGCGGATAGGTTACACCAGCAGAAGACCCCACCAGGTACCACTCATCTCCACTAAAAATAGGAAAATGAGGCTACAATTTGCACGAGCTCACCAAAATTGGACAGTAGAAGACTGGAAAAATGTTGCCTGGTCTGATGAGTCTCGATTTCTGTTGAGACATTCAGATGGTAGAGTCAGAATTTGGCGTAAACAGAATGAGAACATGGATCCGTCATGCCTTGCTACCATTGTGCAGGTTGCTGGTGGTGGTGGTGTAATAGTGTGGGGGATGCTATCCTATCAATATGGGCCAACATTTCTAAAGAATGCTTCCAGTACCTTGCTGAATCAATGCCACAAAGAATTAAGGCAATTCTGAAGGCGAAAGGGGGTCAAACGCGGCATTCGTATGGTGTTCCTAATAATCCTTTAGGTGAGTGTATATAATGATCAGTTTCTTCCCGAGCAGAACCTAAAATCTCCTAAAGTTTTAAGAGATTGTTACATAGAAAAAAAAAGGTTCAGCATAAAGTTGAGAGCATAAACCACCCTAAAACACAATTGTGTAACGAGCATCGCTAACCAGAGGCTTAGTCACAGCACTTGAGAAAATGACAGGTGCGGCTATTAAACCGATGAACACAAAAACTTTTTTGACACTTCTCACAGCACCATTCATGGAAGCATCATACCTCAATAGTTTACCATGGATCATAAGGTTCATTTCAAATAAAAATTTAAAAAACTCACTCAAAACAGTATCATGTTACCTCCATCAATCCATTTTTTAGCCTACTCATTCAGAGATCTGCTTAAAAGCAATTTATCTGCTCATACCAAAACATAATTGGCATTCTAATAGCAGTAAAATGACAGATGAATACTCAGCAATCATAGCCACTACAAGCACTTTAGAATCATTGTATCCCTTTTTATTAAAGTGGACCTTCTCTTCACATCATCAATGAGTACAAAGAAACTTGCACATACATGCATAATAGAAAGACGCATTTAACCCTCATTCCTCCCATGAAATGAAAATTTCAAATGCAGATACCCAGGCAACTGACTTTTTAATCATACATTTCATGGTCTCCTTAGGTAGAGAGCTGTTTTGCACACATACATTTATCGAGGAACACCGCAGCCTCCAAATGAATTACAGCAAAAATGCTACTATGCAAGGCGAGGAGACTGTATTAATAACAACCGCTACATAGACATAAAGAAGGCAAATATTTTAAAGTTACTCTGGTGAATAAAAGTGGCATGATTCTCTGTATGTTGTCTCTAATGCCATGGGAACTATTTTGTTGTTTTTGCCAAACCTGTTAGAAACCAGCCTTAACATTTAGAAGATGAAACGAGAGGTGGAAAAGATGGCAGCGTAAGGTATTACTATTCATACTTCAGCCTGACACATCTAACAGGTGTTCAGTGAAGAAATACCGCAGATGTGTCTACTGTAAATGACAGCACAACACTGCTGCAACCTACTTTGACTAGCAAAGCTCAGCCTACATACAAAATAATCTGATATTTTTACATTCTTTACTATTGTAAAATGTTTAGCCCAAGTGTATAACTAAATAACATTACTAACAAAACTGCCCTTCCGTGCTTGACCATTTTGACTGTAATGTGAGCAGATCTCTTACTCTCCTCTGCACATATTAAGACATTGCTATGAATGGACAGCGGCAGGATAACACTGCCATCTAGTGACGAGAGCAAAAAATACATTTGGAAATACCATTACCTTAGTCATTAGACATTCATTCAGTGTAGGACAGGCCCAGATGAGTTTAATTTTGCATTAAATAGTCTGTAATATCATTCCAATATGGATGATGAATATACACTCAGACAATAAATCAGAGGTTAAAAAGATGCCCTATGCTGTATCAACCAACAATAAATAAAACATGCTACACATTTTTGGTTACAGACATTTTTTTCCCATCACTTGCTTTCATCAGGGCCTTGATGGCCCTCGCCCTCATTTCCAACTCCAGAAGCTCCAGTTGCTGAATTGACGGCTGACCTGCTGCTGGTGAACGACTTGAAACAGGTGCGCTTTGAGCAGGTAAACTAACATCTGTGGACTGCGGAGGAACACTTGGTTCTTTAGCTTCCTCTTTGCTCGAAGAGGATGAAAGTGCTAATATCTCACTGACACTTTTGTCGATGTCACTTTGGATGTCTTTCTTTGCTTCGGTTTGTTGAGGGCCTGTGGAAGGTTCAGGGTTTGCTGGGTCAGGGCTTACAACTGGGGGAGCGCTCTCCCTGCTGCTCTCCACTACTTTCACTGCCCCGTCCACAGCTTTAACAGTCTGCTCCTCTTTGGGTCCCTCTATGTCACTATCGTAAGTGTCTGCGTTTATGCTTAGGACGTCACTCTCCTCACCTGAACCACCACCCTCTGTAAAAATAAATAAAAATTAAACCAAGATTTTAAATGTAAAATGGTCCTTTTTATAGCTTTTTTTCTCTTTGATTGAGTGCCTGGGAGATGTTCTTTCAGCACATTACATATTAATTACCTTGCTTAGGGTCCTCGGTTTTTGCAGTTTCTTTGAGGAAAGATGTAGAGTCCACATTATTGTCTTGCCTTGATGGGGAAGAAAAATGTAATACACACAAAAGTATGAGAACACACTCTACTTTCATTCTTAATGAGTAAGAATGTGACTTGTACAAGTTATCAAACTGTTCCCTCACTGGCTTTCCAAGGTCTCTTCTGTGTTTCCATCACCATTTCCAGATGTCAGTTCCTCCCCTAGAAATAAACAGCTTTAAATTCATGTTTGCAATACTAGACTGTTTGAAGATAGTTTTGTTCCAGAAAGGTTGTAGTTGTGAAACATTTGCCAAACGGGCCTTAAGTCTTACCTGCTAAGATCTGTAAGAGATTTTTCTCTGAGATTGACTCCAGTTGCTCCCAGCACATCTTTTTGATTTCCTCCAAACTACAGTCCTGCAAATGATAATGTGTTTAATAGTATCTTTGACGATGGGTTGCTATAATAGCCTCCCAAGCAAACAGCAGAAGCCTATGGCATTACTTCTTCATCTGTATTAGATACGTTTGCAATTTTTAATCAAACATTTCATACGCTTTCTAGAGTTGGTACAAACACAGGTATGTTTTTAACTTTACTTTTCCATTTTACAATAAAAGATCCATAGCTAATTTGTAGCTATAGATAGAAATATTACCAGCAACTAAACACACAGTATGTAAAATAACTAAAAGCAGCAATTCTCTAACTTAAAGTGATCTTTGAAGTGATTTGGAAAAATAAAATGTGGATAAGATGACTTTTCATCAGTTACAATGAAATGAAATATAACAATTATATGCAATATAATACAGTATACTGTATGCCTACAAAAAGATGAAACAAACCTTTTTTATGAAATGATCACTATTGCTCAAGGTGTTGTTGCTTTGTCAGCCAAAGCTGGCGCTGTTGGAATGTAGCCAACAGTACAAAACGTGGCCATATACAGTGGGGAGAACAAGTATTTGATACACTGCCGATTTTGCAGGTTTTCCCACTTACAAAGCATGCAGAAGTCCGTAATTTTTAATCATAGGTACTCTTCAACTGTGAGTGACGGAATCTAAAACAAAAATCCAGAAGAAGAAAAAAAAAAAAAAAAAAAAAAAAAAAAAAAAAAAAATCACATTGTATGATTTTTAAGTAATTCATTTGCATTTTATTGCATGACATACGTATTTGATACATCAGAAAAGCAGAACTTAATATTTGGTACAGAAACCTTTGTTTACAGAGATCATACGTTTCCTGTAGTTCTTGACCAGGTTTGCACACACTGCAGCAGGGATTTTGGCCCACTCCTCCATACAGACCTTCTCCAGATCCTTCAGGTTTCGGGGCTGTCACTGGGCAATACAGACTTTCAGCTCCCTCCAAAGATTTTCTATTGGGTTCAGGTCTGGAGACTGGCTAGGCCACTCCAGGACCTTGAGATGCTTCTTACGGAGCCACTCCTTAGTTGCCCTGGCTGTGTGTTTCGGGTCGTTGTCATGCTGGAAGACCCAGCCACGACCCATCTTCAACCCTCTTACTGAGGGAAGGAGGTTGTTGGCCAAGATCTCGCGATACATGGCCCCATCCATCCTTCCCTCAATACGGTGCAGTCGTCCTGTCCCCTTTGCAGAAAAGCATCCCCAAAGAATGATGTTTCCACCTCCATGCTTCACGGTTGGGATGGTGTTCTTGGGGTTGCACTCATCCTTCTTCTTCCAAACACGGCGTGTGGAGTTTAGACCAAAAAGCTCTATTTTTATCTAATCAGACCACATGACCATCTCCCATTCCTCCTCTGGATCATCCAGATGGTCATTGGTAAACTTCAGACAGGCCTGGACATGCACTGGCTTGAGCAGGGGGACCTTGCGTGCGCTGCAGGATTTTAATCCATGACGGCGTAGTGTGTTACTAATGGTTTTCTTTGAGACTGTGGTCCCAGCTCTCTTCAGGTCATTGACCAGGTCCTGCCGTGTAGTTCTGGGCTGATCCCTCACCTTCCTCATGATCATTGATGCCCCACGAGGTGATATCTTGCATGGAGCCCCAGACCAAGGGAGATTGACCGTCATCTTGAACTTCTTCCATTTTCTAATAATTGCGGCAACAGTTGTTGCCTTCTTACCAAGCTGCTTGCCTATTGTCCTGTAGCCCACCCCAGCCTTGTGCAGGTCTAAAATTGTATCCCTGATGTCCTTACACAGCTCTCTGGTCTTGGCCATTGTGGAGAGGTTGGAGTCTGTTTGATTGAGTGTGTGGACAGGTGTCTTTTATACAGGTAACGAGTTCAAACGGGTACAGTTAATACAGGTAATGAGAAGAGGAGAGCTTCTTAAAGAAAAACTAACAGGTCTGTGAGAGCCGGAATTCTTACTGGTTGGTAGGTGATCAAATACTTATGTCATACAACAAAAATGCTAATTAATTATTTAAAAATCATACAATGTGATTTTCAGGATTTTTGTTTTAGATTCCGTCTCTCACAGTTGAAGAGTACCTATGATAAAAATTACAGACCTCTACATGCTTTGTAAGTAGGAAAACCTGCAGTGTATCAAATATTTGTTCTCCCCACTGTATGTTGGAAGACAACGCTTGCCAAAGCACAAAATGTGGTCCTTAAAATCACAAACTTTTCTCAATAACAATACAGCGTGACGGCAAAAGAGATTTGTTTAAGTTTGCGGTGGACAGACATCTTGAAGACAACATTTAAGAAAGTCCAAAGCTACATTGCATCTGATGAGAAATGAGGCTAATTTATGTCCTTTGATCCACAAATGCCCCTTGATCAATCGTCATTACATAAGTTCTTAAGTCTTGAAAAACATGGGTTTCAAACACTGATATCATTTACATTCAGCCTGTCTTATTCCAGGCATACAAATATCATGAGTTTACAATTATAAAACATAATCACACATTCACCTTGAGTTCATCAGGCAGCATTTTCCGTAGCTTCTTCTCCCCCAGCACATGGAGACACTGCTCCAGCATCTCCCGCTTGTCAGTGACATAAGCAGTGATGGGCTGGAACGGCAGGGTGAGGTTTAGTCCGCCCTCCTCAATGTCACTGCCAATCCTGTCCAGCTCTGCATCAGCAAGTTCGTCCTTAGAGTCCTGCTATAGGAAACCAACATGTTACTGAGACACAGTGTCTGAAGGTTTTGAAAAGTAACTAATGAACTAATAATAGTAACTAATAAAAATGAAGGCATAAGAACAAAAAGTTTACATTCAGTATTGAAGGTTTTAAAGATTCTGATTCTTTTTGGTGTTACTTTTACATTGATACAAAAAAAAAAAATCAAACAGTATGACCATTTTTACTTTACGTTGTGTTAGTTGTTTTGCAAAAGAGGTTCCCAGATTTATTCAAACAGGCTTTAAATATTAATTGCCATCCAGTACACAGGTTTTTGTGTTCTCAACCACTTTAAAATTAAAACATATGCAGGTCATACAGCTGCACCCTACACTTAGTTGACTGTATTAGATCAATCTAGTTAAAACTAATGCAGTAACACAACACCCTTCTGATAAATCCTAATCCTTTCATTGACATGTTTATTTTTTGTGAAAATAATTTTAGAAAGATGCAGTTACCACTTTATGGTTTGTGAAGCTGTTGAATTGTATTAGATACCACACTGTTGTGGTGGGTTTTTTCCCCATTATTTGCACAGCCCGATTTAACGGGGATAACTGTATCAAAGTCTCATTCATTTCTCTGCTCCATGTTTGGCATAGCCTATCCAAGATCTCTTTGACAACAAGCTGCCAAAGCCAAAAGTATAACGTGTATGTATTCATTTAATGTTCTCTGCACTGACAGTATCAGAACCAACTACACGGTGAGGAAAATCCATGTTAGCTTTGGGAATAAATTAGTCACAAAGCCAAACAAATAAAATCGCTATAACATAAAACAAAATACGTTACAGTTTAAGCGTGTATAGTAGTACGTAAATGAAGAAAACACAGCTAAAATGTTGAGGCTTTCAATGACACTGTTGAAGCTAAAAACGTTACGTGATTTAGTCAAACATATGAAGGAGCACAGCTCGCCAAAGTTAAGCATGTATACAAACATGATTGTTTGGAAAACAACGTCGGGTGACGTTAAACTCCTGACTTCCGTATCCTATGGGTCTACGGACAAAGATAATACAACAGCAGCGCAGATATAACGTTACTGTAACGTTTAATATCTAGCGTTAAACAAAACACGATAACATAACATAACACTAGCTAGCTAGCTAGCTTGAATATCTTACCTCCAAGTTGGATTCCGCACTTCTGCGTTTATTGTTTTCGTGTCTTTCTTCAGACTGCGAGTGTTTCCGTTTCTTTTCAGTGCTACTTGATTTCTTTTTCAGCATTTTCAAGGTAAATACACGGTCCTTCTCCAGAAAGCTATTTATATTTACTTACTCGTCGAGAGCTCACCTGCTTAAGTTGAATGTCGCGGGGAAAATACGTCATGAGCAAGCGGCGGCGGCGGCGGCGACGACGACTTCTTCTTCTTCTTCTTCTTCTTCTTCTTCTTCTTCTTCTTCTTCTTCTTCTTCTTCTCCTTTTTTTGGCAGATTACTGCTTTTGTATTATATCGCCACCAACTGTACAGGAGTGTGTAATACCATGAACTTCATAGAGTCTAGGCTTGAATTAATTCAAAACAAACAAACAAACAAAATTAATTAATTAATAAAAAATAAAAAAAATTATATTATTTTCAATATACCAGTATTATTTATATACTTGGCTCATTTTCTGTGAAGAACATAAAAATAACTTAGTTTCAATGACTGCACACGGTACACCCCCCCTACACATAACTATTACATATGAGGTGTTCGGGTCTACTGGACCTGAGTGGATTTAATTGCAGGTGCTATGAAACTATGTTGTCTTTCTGCACCTTCTATTCCCACACAAAGTTACAAAATTGTTATATTTCAAGCACTTTCACCTGTTCTGATTAAGTTCTAAGAAATAAGCACCAATAATGATCAAAAATCTTGTTTATATTTTTTTTATAATTGAATTTCCTTGTTTGTCACAAAAAAAACAAAATGATCATATGATCATAAATGTGACCTCACAGGGAGTAAATGGCAAATATGAACCATACATGATGTACTGTATATAGCATTGGTAATTGAGCTAAAGTAAACATCTGTTAAGTATTTTTACATAAATTGTTATGGCTGTATTGATTTAAAAGCCTAATAATGTGGTGGGTCCACCAGACCCGGGAACATTGGCTGTGTAACAAAAATATGAACACCTTACAAGGGTTAATTAATGTTAAATAAACATTGTTTACTAATGATCCCACAGGCTTAGCAGTGTTGTGTCCTACTTAGTTTCTACTATACACAAATCCAGAATTGTTTTAAAACGTGGTAAAGATTGCTTTTACAATTTACTGCATTTACTTCCAGACTTAATACTCCATATGCCCTTACTTTGTGACTGTAGCTTTAAGTCCCCACATTCTAACAAGTCGTCTTCTGGCCACAACAACAAAGACTCTGCTATCACATTCTGTTAATCTTATAACTGCACAACCGTCTGTATTTTGAATGAACCTTGATGTGCCGTGTCTGTGACATCTGAAGCTGTTGATGGAAGTGCAAATACATTCAAACTGTATCCCATCATCATTTTACACGTTAAAGCTTGCTCGGATTACTAGGGACAGTCAATCACAAGTGCTCTTCCTGTATTTCACACGGTCTTGCCATCTCCCAGTTTCCATCTGCCTTACAATTTCATCAAATACTGTGCATCGGATTTATTACTTCAAAAACCTTCAAACCTGCCAACCACTGCTCATTTACATCGTACAGGTGTTCCCATTTAAATCAGACAGCACTATCCTCATTGGTTTGTTTCAAAGGAATTTGCAAAGGAATTTGGGGTTGCATAATAATGACACATGTAACATGTAACAAATGTTTGCAGAACTTAGGCTGCACTAATAAGTATGCAACACAAAGAGACTTTATGAAAATGTACTGCATTATGCATGGTCCAGAGAAAATATGTGGCATAAAACAAACAGTGAAATTATTATTTTACATAGGTAAAATGTGATGCAGATGTAGACATTGTTATCAGAAGATATGTTCACTTATATGTTCAAAATCACATTCTCTGACATGATTACAAAACACTGCATTCAATACTGACTTAGATCCTTATTTCTCAGACAGGTACATTTTTCAAATCATAAAATTATGTTCCTACACTATAATCCATGGCTTTGTAGAGAGTAACATAATACTTATATCCCCTAAGAAATCCATTAACTTTACTTAAAGGACAAGCAAACAATTAAAAAGATAGCAGAATTACTTTACATTTACATTGTATTCCATTTCACTAATAAAAAAACTGTCTTCAGTATGCCCTCCTTATTACCACCCAGGTATCCATGCATTATCTTTAGCTGGACCTAGACACAGGTTTCAGGGTGGTGACGACACAAGCAAGCTGTAAATCACTCTAATTGGCTTGCCTGCCTCTGCCTAAAATAAGGCGGGAGCCAATGCAATGGCTGTCCTGGCGCCATGACGACAGCTGTCTCCTCATAATGCAGGTTGTTATCCTGTTGCCATCTACCAAATTATGCAGTGGATATGGTGGGAGGTGTGCATCGATACCAATCACGTCACAATGTGTTTTCTTTGCAACATCTGCTCCCATGTGTCTGGATATCACCTTGTTAAAAGGGCAATGATGGAGCTGGCACTGTGGAAGGGGACATTGAATTTGAGAGCCATGAAAAGGATCAGAAAAACAACCACACTCGCGTGTGTGTGTGTGTGTGTGTGTGTGTGTGTGTGTGTGTGTGTGTGTAGGGGGGAGGGGGGGTTGTGAACACTCCTATGGGTTGTATTAGAGGATAGAAATAAACCCTACATCGTCGTATGGTTTGCAGGACTTATTGGAGACAATAGCACATTGTTGCAATCTTAAATTAGAGGCTGCTCATAGAAATGGTATTTTATGATTCTCACGTTGTCTTCAAACATATCTGTTGAATGCACATCAGGGCTCTGTTGTCTAATGAGGAAATGTGGCTATTCAAGAGATGTACTTTACCGCAGTGAGTTCAATGTTTTTGCTGTTTTTCCTCATTTGATTTAGTTTAGTCAAATAATGCAAGTAAATGATGAATCACAGAAATAAGCGACAATTTTAATTACTAAAAGGACGATTAAAAAGCTGGAGGAGCTCACTCCAAAGGAAAAAGAAAAAAAAACAAGAATATAAGTGGATAAGAACCTAAATGAAAACAAACCCAACATAAAGGAAATAGTATAAAACACAATACAAAATAAATTCAGTTTTATCTGATGCAGGAAAAACAAATAAGTTGAAAGTTACAGTACAACAGTGGTGGGTATGTTTCTGTGTATGTAGTTGCATGGGAGAATCTACATTGTTTCCAGGCCATGATACTTTTTTATGATTTTACAGCTTGAAAGGAGCAAGTACATAATATTTGCCAACATTCTTTTGTTTGAAAATTGCACTTTATATCTATAGCATCATACAGATTGCTTAAAGAGTGAGATATTTTGTGTACTTATTTAAATCCACACCCATCACATTTTCTCATTTCAGCACTTCTATGTAAGTTATATGCGTGAACAGACAACTCTGTTAACAAATCAACAATTTGGCAGCCGGCATGTTTAGTGTAGAATAACAACTTCTCTGCCAACTGAGATAGTCAGAGCAAAGCTGTGCATTTTTACCCCGATTCACTACCTGAGACCATTAGCATCAGATTAAGCTGTGCTTTAAAGCTTAATCTTTTTTGCCAATTATTCCACTTAATACCAAACACTCTTTACCACTGTGAGGTCAGAACAATTTGTTAAGTAAGTACAGCTGAGTAGTTGAATTCAAGATTTGAAGATAGGACAAGTACTAATAGTACATTGTAATTAAAGATACTGCTTTGGATTGTGGTACTTTAAAACGTATCCCTCCAATGATGCAATCCAAACAGTTCTTTTGTAGGTATCCCACTTGATCCACTGGCACTCTTGGTTGCTGAGACAACATGGGATCGACTTATGTGGTCTGTTTCACGGTGTCGTTAAAAGCAAGCCACTTATAGTGATGCAGTAGTACAGCAGTACAACTGGAAGTTGATTGACCAACCTAACACACATCTCTACACTAAAAGTGGCAAAAAAAATCGAACCAAAGCCATGTCTAGACCGACTTAACATCTCATAATTAGTCCATTGAGATTGAGTCTCTCTAGAATATAGACATTGAGATACCTTAATATCATGGCACACCAAATATGTAGCTACTGTATACAGCTGACGGCCCATCACTGAAAGGTTTGGAGATGGGTCTTCCAGATATCTATTCCTATGACCAAAGAGTCACAACAGCTCCCCAGCAAAAGTGTACATTTTAATGGCCGTCTAGTGTCCCTAACTATGCTTTCAGTAAGTATCCTCAGCTGTCATCCCCGATAACAGTTTGCTTTATAAGGTTCAAAGGCGCTATATAAGTCCAAGTTATTATTATTATTATTATTATTATTATTATTATTATTATTATTCAATTATCCGTACACAGCTTGATTATAATGATTGGATCACACTTGACATTGCCAATGCTTCATCAATTCAGAAATGAAATATTTATATTCACTATGTACCAACGACAATGAGGTAAATTATCTACACAAATGCTTTAACACCTGTGTTTGCTCACATTTCCAGGGATGTCGAAGGAGCCTGTGTTGCATTAATAAGATGAAATGGTTGGACATAACCCTGATATGTAATTATGAACACTTATAGAAAACCACAGCACATGTTGGACATATTGGCTAAATATTCACATTCAACAGTAAGTATTCTCCTTAAAAACAACACCACATAAAAACACTCAATAATGGCACTAAATAACTAATCATTCTCTTTCTGGCTCAGGTTCACAATACAACAGCTCTCCTGCTTCCCTTATTCAGCATGTTGTTAACTTAAATATCAATTGTTCCCACTTAAGCAGCAGCTTTTCTCCACGGTGCTGCTAGGCAGCTTGTTAGAGGACTTAAAAAAAGGAAGTGTGTACACATTGTATTCCTATTAAAATCTATTAATTATTACAAACTGACTTCTAGGTGGGATTCAAAACAGAAATATGAAACACTTTTACACTGATACCTCTTGGCTTATATTAGTCAGTGTACACTATAGCAAAGGATTCTTTAAAATATTCATGAGCAGACATGTTCAAGTGCGCCAAGTGTAAAGCCTTGTTGGAATAAGAAAAATAAGTGGGAGCTTTGAGGTATCATCATGATTAAAATTGTGTCAGCCGTTACTGCCTAAAAAACATTTAGGAGAAGTTTCCAAGATATAGTTGCAATTAGAGTAAATGAAGAGTATAGAACTAATGTAGTTCAAGCCACTTTGACCTCGCCTTTCTTTGATGAAGTACCCATCTGCAACGAATAAATGAATGAAGAAATTATGCTCCGGTGTCTTGAAGAAAGTCTAAAATAATATTAAAAATAGTGATGTCAGTTAAACGCGTTATTAACGGTGTTAAGGCAAAACCATTTTAATGGCGTCAATTTTTTTATTGCAAGATTAATGTTTTTTTTGGCCTAGCCAAACTAACTTTATAGTTTTTTTTTACATGCTGTTGCAACAACTAGTAACGTTAGAAAAACTACACCACCACACCGAATCTAGACCAGAAACAAAACCACAGGCACACTGCACACACTTGTTTGGGCTTAAGAATATTAGCCTAAAGAATAGTAGGCTAATGTTAAGTTTTGAGTGGATGGCGAGCGCGAGATGCCGAAATGGATGCCAATAAGATTCTGAATGGAAAGTTTGCTTTTAAAAAGTTGCCAAATGGTTCCATTGACAAGATCAAAGTGATCTGTGTGTTTTGTCGTTGTGAATTTGATGCAAATTTCCCACCCCCTCGTCAAAGCCAGGTCGATCCACATTTCCATGTGGGAAAGAGCATTAAAATGAGAAAAAAATAATGGGACAAAAAGAAATCAAGGGACATTAAGAATAGATAAAAATGTGTGATTAATTGTGATTAATTGCGAGTTAACTATGACATAAATATTTTAATCGTTTGACAGCACTAATTATAAACTATGTTATTAATGTACAGTAAAAAAACATTGTTTTGTCAACTGCTGATTGTCAAGTTATAATCCATAAAGTGCTCATATTATGGTCATTTTCAGGTTCATAATTGTATTTTGAGGTTATATCAGAATAGGTTTACATGGTTTAATTTTCAAAAAAACACCATATCTTTGTTGTACTACACATTACTGCAGTTCCTCTTTTCACCCTGTGTGTTGAGCTCTCTGTTTTAGCTACAGAGTGAGACATCTCACTTCTGTTCCATCTTTGTTGGGAGTCGCACATGCGCAGTAGCTAGATAAGGACTACTAGCCAGTCAGAAGCAGAGTATGAGGGCGTGCCACGCTAGCAGCTAGGCGAGCATAATAACGTGTGTTACAAAGTGACGCACGTTCATCACAGAAGTAAAGGCTGGACTACAATAGAGCTGTTTAGAGCAGTTTGTGTTTTCTGTTGGAGAGGGTAAGTCCCTTTGGGTGGACTTTGGGCTTTTTCACTTTGTAAACCTATAACATGCACAAAAAAGATATATAACACAATAAAGGAAAGGAAAAAGCCCAAAAGCATAATATGAACACTTTAAGATTTTCATGAAATCAAACCCAGTTTTTGATACTGTTTATGGTCACTATTTTCTCAGCAAAAGCCATCAAATGTATTCACATTTTGTAATTACTTATTTATATTTAAGTTTTTATTGTTTATGGCAGAGTCTGCCATTCCTGCACTTGATTGAAATTGTCTGCCAATGCACAACTCAACTTCGAAGTTCACACGGATGAGAGATGCTCAGGACCGTGGAAAGTTTCCACATCTAAATTTCAATGGCAACTGAGAAAACTTAATCTGCTGAGGAGGAATGTGTGGTATGTGTGAAGACCTCTCCCACTCTGCCTGCCAGTCCTGTTCTGCTCATTTGTACTGCAGGTTATAGGTTGTGTTAATATGTTTAGTTAGTTTAAATAAATTACTTTTTGACTGATATATCTGTGTGTGACCTCCCGTTTGTTGCCAGCTTGAGCCAGGCGGTAACTTATGGTTGAAAGCTCCAGAACGAGCAAGTTAACAATAACTGACAGATAAGCAGGGTATAGCAGACTTTGCATGTACATGGCTTTCCATAATGTTATTGCTTTATTCTCTAAAAATGTGGTTTGCCAAACACCATAATGCATTACTTTAACTGAGACTGGCTTTTATTATTTCAGCTCTCATGAGAGTCAGAGCAAATTTACGCTTCATTCCTCCATCCCACGCAGAAATCATCTGGAGAGGATCCATTTTAAATCTACAGTGTACCCAAGGAAAATAAAAAAAACTGGCTTTTTCACAGCCGATGTGCATTTCACATAAACCAGTCATGTGATATCAGTCATACTCATATTCCAGCTGTCACTGCAGTAGTTTTTCTACTGGGATAAGCCTCTCACTACTTATGCTCTAAGCCTTGAAATTGTTTACTAAATAATAAGATAAAAAAGTGCATTTCTTCATAGGACAGGCAGGGAGATAAGGTAGTGGAAGAGGGCTGAAACAGCACTGACACGTCTCATCTGCACACATTCATGTGAGAGCAGCTCAGGAATGAGCAACATATAAAGGAGTGTGTGGGGGAAAAAGGTAATGAGATATCGGGAAGTCACCCCATCTGCACTCCTGCCGAGAAAGAGCAATGAACTTTGAAGCTTCTTTGGAGCACAACCAGCAGCTCACTTGCAAGGATCCCAGGAGCTCTGTTCTGTGTGCGTTCAAGTCAGAAAGAGTGAACAAAAAGGGAGAGGTAGCCTGTCGGGTCTAGCAGGGTGAGATGAGGACCAGGCACATGATGACATTTGGTCTTCCTTTCGCCTTTGATTCAGTAATTGAGGGCTAAGATTGGGAGAGAAACGGACAGGCTTTTAGCCCCCAAGGGCTAACCCCTAGCCTTCCAGAATCCTCGGGCACTGGTTCATTCCCAGGACACTCAGTCTAGGTTGGGCCCATACATTTCTCATTTAATAGAGAACAGAAACGGGGGGAGATGAGTTCATTGTTATCTGATTGTCTGAGGCTATACTTACCACCTGGCTGTCTTCTTCAGCCAAAATCAGAGCAACTTTCCCGGAACAAAAGTAAGGTGACCTAAAGTAAAGGACAAAACTGATTTGAGAGTAGAGACACCAGCAAATGAGAACATTTACAAATCCCTGTTTCACCACTTGCAAAAATTTTGTTGAAAAATTTCAACATGAGGACATTTCTTTGCCATATTGGCATGTTAAACTTATATGTGGACAGTGCTCACCAATATGGCACGAATACACAGGCGAGTGCAACTGCAACATAATTAGTCTACAGCCATAGCTGCATGCTTACACGCTCACAATGAGAATGCTAATAAACAGTACAGCATGCTGATGTTAATCAGCTAATGGGTACCATGTCCAACATCTCAGTTTAGCGGGTAAGCATGCTAACATTTAGTAATTAGCATTAACACCAAGGACAGATGAGGCTGATGGGAATGTCATTAGTTTTGCAGAGTTTAGTGAATGGCTGATAAAAACAACAATATTGCTAAGATATTCATCCTTCCACAGCAGAGCTATACTGTGATGTAGCCAGAAACTGTTTTCATTTCATTAAATATTCCATACACGATGTATCAATAAACTGTAAAAAGTCATGGTCACGGTAATTTAAAATTACATAGCAAGCAGACAAAATTATGTTTTTCTCTTATTATGTTCAACAGTTAATCTCCGAGTCGAAATAATACAAATTAAAATGCTCTGTACATCCTTGCTGTGATTATTAAAATGGGCTATATCTGCTTAAAAATAACAACACGCAATCAAATCAAACTTTAGGATTCACCATATAAAATATAATGTATACCCTACAAATTCAGTGGCAGGAATGCTGGCAAAAACATAGAAAAGTTTGATGCATTCCAAGGTAGCTTTGAAGTGACAGGCCTTAGCAGCAACCTTTAAGTATGATTGACAGCAGCCAAGCCTGACATATTAGTGCCATTTCCAACAGTCAGATGGATATTTACAGTCACATAAGCACTGGGTTTATGCATGACTAATTTTTGGAGCAATTTCTCCTCTTACTTTATCTCTTAAAGACTTTCTAAGAGGAAATCTGAATCAGGTCAGATAAAAAATATATGGAAAGCTACCTTAAAGAGCATGATTTGTAAACATGTGTAAACATATAGTATTTGCTGCACACTGAATTTCTATATAGGAGGAAAGGTACTAAAGCTTAAGAGTACTGCAATAGGTTTGTCTGCATTAAATACAGGTCTTTCACTCAGTATTACCATAGATGGCACTGTTTCATCGCAGAAGAGAGGGCCTGGCTTTTGCTGCCCAGAAACAATGAAGCAGCGGCAGACTTTAGTTCAACATGAGTATGATGTCATGCTGTGACAAGCATCGAACCAAAATTTCTGGTGGGCCATGATAGATGTTGTTTAAATGAATTTGGGGAAAATGGGGTGGGGGGGACATGTGATGTGTACATGTATATAAAAAGTATTTTAGTGCATAATTTAGCTTCCCCATGTATATGATTCCTATTCAAGAATATTTACATGCCAGAAGTATATCGGTGATGGAAGAAAATAATTATTTTTCCCCCATCAGGCTCTGTAGAGGGAAGAAGCGGGAGTGCCTACTCAGGAGTCTGGACAGTGTCTGGACAAAAATGTCTTTTGTTAGTCTCAAGTGTGTATTAAAGACCCTCTCTGCTGAATATTAACTTTAGCGTATCATTCACAATTTAATTTTGATTGCACAGAATGGCTGTAGAACAATTTTAATTATGGTGTAGCCTAATTAATTTACTTTATGTCTTGACTGTGGAGAGTACAAGTTGGTGTAAACTGTGCAGGACTGAGTTATGAAAAGAAGGAACCTCACAGGTGAGTTCATATTACATACTATAATACTACTACTTCATAAATATCAAGCCTGATATACAGAATATATTTTAAAAAGCATGTTGACTCTTTTTACCTGAAATATTTTGCAAGGAAAGCAGTTATATATTTGTGCCATTGCATCATGGATGTCTTTAGCCATCAGCTTCAGCTGTAGGCTAGTTTATGTTAAGTGCTAATTAGAAAATGTTGCTAACATGCTAAACTAAGCGGGTTAACACAGTAGACATGTTACCATTGTCATTGTGAGCAGAAGGCTGACATTAGCATGTAGCTCAAAGCACCATCTAAGTGTAGCCTCAGAAAGCTGTTAGCGTGGCTGTAGCCCATCTCTCTGGTGTAGTAGTGGTCTTTTAAATATTAACATTAACATCTCAATTGGTAACACAAGTAATTATATTCAAATTCTACACAAAACACTACAAGCAGTAATTAAATTAGGCTTGTTTTGTTTGTTTCTTTTCTTCTTCTTTAACAAAAAAATATTTCATTCATTTTCATCTATATGTAGAGAAAAACACAACAGCCTCTCTAATTTGAAAGTGTACTATTGGTGCATGCATAGTTATGACACAGTTGGCACAATCAGGGTAGCACCCAAAGACTGTAAATAATAATAGACGGAGCTTCCAGGCCTAAAAAGTGAAGCCAATGCAGAATGTGCCTTAAACCTAAACCTGCATTCTAACTAATTTCCAGCAGGTTGCAAAAAGAAGTGACCTTGTATAGAAGTCAATGAGAAAACGACCCTACTTCTCACTGGATTTATTACCTCAGTAAACATTTTCCAAACAAGTTTGTGGTCTCAATCGCTAGTTTCAAGACTTCTTCAATACAGCATGATGTTCATTTAGTAAATTATGGTCATATTTATTTTAAAATAGACGATGAAGCAGGGGATGCTTTAGGCCATGCTGCACGCCGACCTGTTAATCAGGACAGAGGCTTATGCATGTTCATGGCACTGTGTACATTAAAATAGTTGCTAACTTGTTTTGGGGTGTAAACCTTGACCCTCTAGTGTTTTCACTTCATCAAAGTTGATTATAAGATTTTGGTTACCTAAAAATGTCTTGTTCAGCGTTCGGTAGCACCTTACCAACCAGGTTAGATAGCTAGCGCTAGCGTTAGCTGGTAACTTAGGGGAAAGTTTGCCAATTTTCTGTGTACTGCCGTACATGCAGATGAATGCCGCCAGTCCACAGTGTTCCGCGTTTACCTGCCACCAAATCTCCCAGATGTCAATAGTCCACAAACCAATAGGTGACGTCACTGCTGCTACATCCATTATTTTTACATTCTATGGTGGCACCTAAAATAATTAATTTCACTCATGGAGGTGGTTTTGTCGCTCAAAAAGGAAACAACTATATAATGCTCAAATGCAACGGGAGTGGACAGGGGCCCAGAGTTGTTCCCACCCAACAGCATTGGCTGCTAAGGAGCCCTTTAGCAAGGCATCAGGGTCACCTGCTCTGTAGGAGGCTCTGTTGGACCTAGGCAGCTTAAGTCTGGAAATGTGTGTGAAGGTAGAGCAGGGCATTAGTGCACTTGCATGCTTAGAAAAACTTAACAAACAACACACACACACACACACACACACACACACACACACACACACACACACACACACACACACACACACACACACACACACACACACACACACACACACACATACACAAACACACTATAGGACAATATCAAATAGGTGGGACCTGGGACTGTCATGCACTGTCAATCAGCCGCCCTTCAGCTCTTTGGTTGGAGGAACAAAAAGGTCTCCAGTGAGCAGGCTGATGACTGATTATGCCTGACTAACGTTTCAAAAGCATCACGCCTCCCAAATATGACAAGCGCTGGGTGTGGGCTGCTGCAATCCCCAAATACTTTCAACTTCAACCGAGTGCTGCAAAACTACAAAATGCAATGCATCACTGATGCTTTCACTATTGATGTTGTCCTGTCACTGGTCCACTGTGTATCCTCATCATCCACCACAAGTTCCAACCTGTCTCTTCTTTTTCTCCTTACACCTGTACTTTTAACAAATAAGCTCCCAGGATGCAGCCTGTCTATCCCACCAATATCAGCCGTTACTATTCTTCACAGTGGAGCTGAAGTGTTAGCTCTCTACATCTGAGCCTAACAGTCAGATCGATAACTGGGGCGGATATGAATGCAGATCATGATTTTGCTCCGCTGTGAAAAAGAAAGGCTTCACGAAGGAAGGCAAACAAAGAGCGTGTTGCTCTAGCTGGACATGAAATAGTCCATCTTGATTTTTTTCCAATCAGAATTGCAGATTAGAAATTTGCACATTTATCTAAGAGAAACACACACAAGAAATATGCATATTAACAGTTATATACATTTTACATATGAGCAGATAACAAGGGTTAAAGATAAGGTTATTAGGAATCTGATAATACATACATGTAGGCGTGTTTCCACGCCTACATGGAGCCAATCAGAGTTTTAATCTGCTGTAGTGACCAATTTGGATGGCCATCTAAAGTGTGAAATGAAGATGTCTTAGGTGTGAAAATGTTTCCCTGCAGTGTTTACACATTTTTCTGTTTTTCACACACAGAAATGGTGCCAATTCCCAAAATCAAGTATATATCCAGATCAACTGAGGTTAAGTTCTGAGGTGTGTACTGGTGCTTCCATTTCTGAATGTTACTCTTCTTCTCTCAAATTCTAACCTACACTATAGTGTTCTTCTTACTGTCAATTTAGGGATTGCATACTGTAAAGCTTTTCTCAAAGAAAACATGTATTGGCTGGGATTTTCCTGTTTAGGTTTCAGTGCTTTAGAGAATAGGTTGTGATTTGAAGTCCATGTTGATACAATACTCATAGGCTAAAATGTGTATTAAAGAGTTAAGTGTGATTTATGCTTCTGCGTTAAATCTACGCTGAGGCTACTTACGTAGGTATGTGGAGACACGGACCCTACGTCGGACCCTACGCCGTAGCCTGACATGCACCTCTCGAAAAATGTAACTACACGTCGCTCGGCCGTGGCTTGGTAGCATTGCATTTCCCCCTACTCATTTCCTGGTTTTCTTTCTCCATAAACAACATGAAATCAAGGAGAGGGTTAACTTTTCCTGCTACAGATTTCCCACCGTGGTCAGAAAGCACAGGGGAGACACATATTTCTCTCATTATAACTCTAGAGTCTCTACTCGCTCTGAAGCTAATCACCGTCACTCTCTCACTCGCTCTACCACACACTCCCCACGCACACACACACATGCCGGCCCTGCTAAGAGATCAACGCAGACACTAATTTTTCATATAATGATCTTAAATGACCTGTAACAGCAAAGGAGACTAACAGTGAAAAGAACGCTATTTTTATGTGGTTTTATTTGTGCCGTTGCTCAGGTCTGATTTTTCCCGCAAAGTCACATAATGATTTCTGGCAGGTAGATGCCGCTACAGTAACACATTCTGAGTGTTTACAGATTTCTTTGTAACACTGGAAAAGCCTGTGTTAGTGTATGCACCTAGGTAAAAGGTAGCAGGAGATTTCTTTATATAGGCCTAATTGTATTTTAATGTTATTTTAGAAGTTATCTGTTGTAGCTATGGCTGATACTGGGGCAGGACCATCACAGAAAAGAATGAAGAACAACTAAAAGATAAAAGGGAAAGAGGAAGACGACGGGCGCAAACATGAATCAATTTCAGTCGGGCTTTCAGTAAATGATTCAAAAACGTCCCCGAATTGGCTCTCTGGTATGTAATATGTCTATTTCATTCATAAAATATCTTTAGACTGTGCAGTGTTGTTGTACGTCAGTAGCCAACATTAAATTACGTCCCCCTTCCATTTAGCACAGACGTTTTATTTCTTTTAGTTTGTGTTTGTGTTGGCCTACTATTTTCTTTTCCCTTGTCCCCCTGTAGTTGTGTAAAGCTTCCTTGGGTTTCATGAAATGCACTTTATTAACCTTACTTATTTTTATGTTGGTTGCTACAACAAACTCTTAATGCTTTGGCTCGTGACACAGTGGCAGTGATAATAGCTCACGTTTAGCTCACGATACATCCAAAGTAGGCTATGTTACCATATGCAACACTTGAAATGCAACAATCCACCTGTAACTTATTCTTGTATTGTAAATGAATCATTTTCTGTCTGAGCAAAACATTAATCGCAATTATATTACCTCCCAGTAACGCTAACTCAGTAATCTACAGTCAGCAATAATAGCACGCCAAAGAAAAGACCTTCACAACAGCAGGTGTGGTAAAAACACTACCGCTTTGGTCCAAAGCAGCCGCTAGAATCAACACAAACTGAAAGTTACATATTAGCCACTTTAACAGATAGGGGACAAAATCCACATGCAAAAAATTTATTATACATTTTGCTGAAATATGCAAATATCACAAAGTTGAGGCTTTAGCAGTTGAGTTAGACAAATCAAGTATGTATTTACCCAAACTGCTCAGTAAAACTATGTAAATAAAAATGATTGTGTATCCTTGGACAGTGTTTCCTTGTGTGACAGCTCCTGGCCTCAAGATCTATTTCAAGTCCCTTTGGTTGCTGGGATCTGATGATTGGCTAATAAGGACTGATGATAGACACCTGGATTAGCTGATCGCTCACATGTCCATAAATAGGAATGCCTGGGCTCGCTCTCTCTCTCTCTCTCTCTCTCTCTCTCTCTCTCTCTCTCTCTCTCTCTCTCTCTCTCTCTCTCTCTCTCTCTCTCTCTCTCTCTCCCCTCAAGGTTGCTTGGTTTGTTTGGACTGTGGTTGAGTTACTTTTGCTTTCTTACATCCATACACTACACAAATTTATGATAAACTGATATCAGGTTTTACTTTGTTTATTTAAATACATTTAATTTAATTAAGCAAACGTGTGTTCTTCACCTTTTTTCATACCTTTGAGCCAGGTCACGACACTTGCTAAGCAGTGGACGGGTGGTCATACAAAAATACCACAGTGCCAGTGGTATGGCAGCATAAGTAAACAACCCCAAAACTAGGCAAGGCATGGACAAAAAACACAGAAATGCTGAAAGCAGCCAAGCAGCAATGCTGACCAATTTAACGTTTTTTTTTTTTAAATGTAATGTACTGTATGTTATCATCAGATAAGAAGATGGGTGTGGCATCACCCTATTGACATAGCAGATCATGGCTTTGATGAAGCAACCTAAACTATGTCCCCGTGTCCTACACCGCTTGGCACGACCTGCTCATTAGCAAGTCCAAGGGTCCAAACCTGCCATCTGTCCCGAGGCTAAGGTTCAGAGGGGCTCCCACTGCGCCCCATTGCACGCTTCCTGGCCCTCCAACTCGAGATGCCAAAGAGCAGAAGGTGACATTCCAACGTTCTATCTCTCACTCAACTCCAAGTCTAGCCAACTCTGATTAAGGTTTATTCTGAGAATCCAGATCCAAGTGAGGCACTGCACTGCCAAAACTGACTACATAAAGAGGTGGAGAGAGTTTGGTGTGTTTGTTGAAGGAGCAGGGAAGAGTGCGTCTCCATGAGAGTCTCAAATCAGCAACATCTGGTTTTGAACGTCTCTGTGTGTTTCTGTGAACATGCACTCCCCGTGCACATTCACTTGTAAGCATTGGCAATGTGTGCAGGGGGGAGATGAGGATGGGCAGAAAGATGTTCAAAACATCTCTCCTTTTCCCAAAACACTTTCCAGGGCATTGATAGTTGATAGAGATGTGCAAGTCTAGCTCGGCATAACAATGCTCACTCCACTCCTCTAAATGTCACACAGAAAGACAGAGGGGAGGTATAGGAAGAGGAGGATTCAGAGTGGTGGGAGGCAAGAGTGAGAGATGGGAGACAGTGCTGCAACTCTCCTGTCAGAGCCTGAAGCCTGACTAACGCTGACGCTCATCTCATGTGTCACCCAGACTGAAATTAAGATGGGCTTTGACAGTCATAAATCAGGGGCAGAGCCTTCGCAACTGTTGCGACTATAAATTAATTTAGCCATTTAATCACTTTTAATCTTCCTTCTCTACAGGTACATCTTCTCTCAACTGGTCTTAAACTGAAAATAGATTTTTATAAAGAATGTCAGTAAAGTCCAATTTCTTTTCATCACTCCATTAGATGTGATTGTTATCCATTTGTTTTTGACCACAGTAATGAAAGATTTGAATGCCCCTGTCTGTTAAAAAGAAGAAAAAAAGTAGGCAGAAGAACAATTTGTCCGTATAGAAAGTATTTTTCTTTCTTTGTCGGCATGTGCACTAAGTACATCATGTCCTGCTAAATCATCAGCAATATACACTATACACTACATTAAATAGTTTCACATACAGCTTAATGTATTAGTTATGTAGCAGAATTGCTGTGTAGATTTCCCAGCAGAATAAAAGTGTACATTCCCCTAGCTGGACAGGTAAAAGATAACTGCTACCATTTTCATAGTTTCACATAATCTTACCGTACGCACTATATGTAGCCTACTGTCCAGTAGAAAGATATACGTACACTACATCCACACTTGTGACGCTGCAATCTTATGCCTGACCTGAACCACAAGGGGCCAGTAACAGAACATATGAACAATATTTACACAACATTTCAAGAATACACTATGTACCTGTCACGGGTGGACAATTCACCAAAAACATGCTATTTCCAAAGTGATTATCTGAAATTTGTGAAAAAAGGACAGTTCTGCTAATGGGTAAGACGTGAAATGCATTGTCCAATTCTGTTCATAAAGTCATACCAAAAAAGTGACGGTGTCTACCTTGCTATTTATGACATGCTCTAGTGGAACGTAAAGGAAACCTTCCTCTCAGGTATCAGGCCTGCAGCAGGATGTGAGGATTTGATGGGGACGCTGCAGCTCGGATGCAGTATAGAAGAGAAGAAATAAAACATGGCATTAATGTTGTGTTGCAAATGACTCCGCCTTTGATGCCTCGTCAGTGAGCATTCAACACACCTCTTTGTCTCTATAGCTCTCTCTCCTGTTTTCTCTCTGGTGACAAACTCCAGCCTAAGTCTTATATGTGAAGTTTCTATAGCAACCCTGTTGCTAGCATGGTCTTATCAGTTGATTTCCCTATAGGCTGACTGATGAAAGGGAGAAAAACAAAAAAGGCTTTGGACATCAGGTTGAGTCTGCGGGGGCGAGATCTGCTTCTTGCTTCTGCACTTCTACTCAATGTTTAATCTGCTAAATGACTGTCACTGCTGAATTGTAACCAGTGGGAACAAATCAGAGTGTGAGATATTTTCGATCAATTACGAGCAAGACTTACTTGTTGTCATCAAGTGGCAAAATATATATATTTTTAATATTTTTTACTTTTAAACATCACAGCAGAAAAGCAATGTCAGTGATCACTGCAAGATTGGTAAACGTGTGTTATTATTTGTTAATGTAGGCGCCTCAAGGCAACAATGCCATGTCCATCAATTCTTCTCAGGAAGTGCAAGGATAGGACGCAGCAAACAGTCAACAGGGAAAGAACAGGAGTTTGAATGCAGAGGACAGGGCACAACCTGCCTTGTTAATGTCTCCCTGACAGCGGGAGATGCCTAATGTGGATGGAACACACACAGCCTCTGCATTGATGGGCATTTGAGGGGGCCGCTCACACAGCTGGAAATCCGGCAACTTTTAGGCTCTGGCTGTGGCTCCAGAGGTCTTTGGAAATGTCAATCATATGTCCTTGGACCCACATGCTGGGACCTGGACTTTCCAGCTTACCTCTGCCCTGCAATTCTCTTGCAATCAAAAACACCTAAATAGGCCACCTCTTCTAGTGGGCAATTGGCTTGTTATCTTCAATTATAATAATAATTTAATCTTATAGTAATTGAAGAGTTTTGAAGAGTAACCGTCAAGAATATGCTGATTCTTTAAGTACAGTTCTTAAAGGAATTGTTAGACATGAACTTCCTTACAGAAAATTAACTGAGAAGATTGTTACAACTCTAAATCTTCTCACCTAACTTTGGGTAAAAAAGACAAGTGCATTTCCAAAATGTTGAACTATTCCTTTGAAATAAATACAAAATGTGTCTGCATCACATTTTCAGAAGAAAAAAAACGGTGATTACGGTTTATTTTACAATCTGTCATTTCTTAATACTTTCAAAGCAAGTTTCCGGAAATGAACTATTTCCTTTGGCAATAATTATAAACAAAATAGGGACAGTTTTGACTTGAGTCTTTGAATAAACTCATGTAGAAACGTATTTCTATGTTCCCTATAATTAGTATCAAATGAGTACCAAGTTCTTTCCAGAAAACCTCAAAGGAGATTATTAGAAAATTACAAGGAAACCCCGTCCTTTAACTACACACATTTTTAAAGAAAGAAGTAAGTGCTTTTAAACCTCTGCCATAAACTTAAAAACACTGTAAAACATGAGAGAAGTGGCTGCCAAATATTGTCAAATATCCAGGCCAGTATTTTCTGTGTTATTGATTTCGCCCTGCTGTTTATTTTTATGAGCTTTCCAATTTTCCTGCAAATTGACAAGAAGCAACATGAATTTGGCTGTGTATAATCACTGAAGCATCTATTTGTTTTCCCATATATAGCCTAGAGTAATATCATTTATTACAGCTCAATCATTTTATCTATGTCTGTAAACCTTTTAAAACATCAGTCTGCCACTTGACATAATAGATGCAACCTAATAAGTTCAGGTAGAACAGCCAGACAGTCACATAGACATTGATTCACAGTTCTAATAAACAGCCAGGCTAAATGTTTATGCAAAAGTTATTACTGCTTGGTATGCTGAAAGCTGGAAATACAAGCGGTCCAATATTAGAAATGTATTTTTAATATTGGAGGCTTAACCAGGGAAATGTTCTGTAAGTAATAGAAATGTTGACCAAGGACTGGACTGTGGACAAGCCAACAGCTTCCACAACAAAAGAATGAACTTTTAGCTGATACTCAGAGACATTTCATTTTTCAAAACTTTCATTCAACAATAGAGAGGCTGTTTTATTTGTTCCTTTAAACTAAACCCATTCTGCTCAAAGCTTCAAACCCAAGTATTTATTTGCCTTTTTAACACTTACTTTCTACGAACAAAGGTTCATACCCAAATCACCAATTGCATGTAATCTTGCCATCCAAAAGCTTTTTCTGCTTTCCGACAAATATATTTTAGCCAACTCTTTTGTCCTTAGAGTCAGGAAAGAAACAAAGATACTGTCGCCTTAACGGCAAAAAGCTTTCCTAGTCGACAATGAATGGATTCCAATTTAAAGAGTCACAGACCTTTCAGATTGTCTGGGCAGACTAAATTAACGTTCATTGTTACTTTGTTTAAAACGTTTGCTTTGAGGTTGATTCAAAAGTCAATATATTTATGCTGTGTTACTTTACCTGTTTACTAATGTAAGAACAGTCTTTATAATATATGGGCTGCTGTCAAAGAACTCCAATTAGTAAAAGCTGTAGTTCAGAAGGAGGATAACTTTGCCATTCATCTTCATGATTGTTCTCATGTCCTAACAGTTTGGGTGCATAGAGCGAAGTCCCTTGAAAGTCTGCTATTTTTATAGGTATCTGCCTTCAGAGAGTGCTCTCTCCTTTGCCTGGAAAAAAACGGCTAATATAATCATATCGAGCCATGACAGTACTTCAAACCAAGCAGAACAGACAAGACTAAAATGGCATCAATAATATTCCAGCGCAAGGACAGGAAAGCTTCTTAGACTTTTACATAAATATCCAAACAATTTCATCAGGAGTCTTATTCGGTTGGCTCGGTCATGCCAGGTAAAAGCTTTGACATTGCCACCGGCACATCATAATAAAAACTGTGTGGATGTGCTTCTGCCTGTGTGGCCGTGACACCGTCATCTCTATCTTTTCGATTGTGGATGGACCTGCCACTCAGCACACCCCGCAACCTGTCAATCACACGTTTCACCGCCACATTAATGACCCTCATTATGTGGCATGGCCATATGGCACAGTGCTGTGTGTGTGTGTGTGTGTGTGTGTGTGTGTGTGTGTGTGTGTGTGTGTGTGTGTGTGTGTGTGTGTGTGTGTGTGTGTGTGTGAGCACGTATGCCCGAGTCTGCACAGCCGTCCTGAAAGCAGATTGCACTGGAGACGAGGCCAAGCTCTTGGTCACCTCCCTTAGAATCTCATTGCAGTGGTTACGCTGACAGAGGAAATATGGCTGCGGAGCTGGGGGGCAACCGTAATGGACTCTTTGCATCTGCTTCAAAATGTCATCCCAGATGTCCCCTTCTGTCCGGCAAGAGCAGGAGAATAAGCAACGGGCAGAGCCGGATAATCGCTATGTGAGGCCACCGAGGGGTGACTGGAAGCTTCTGAATGGTACTGAGGGTGCAAGTCATAGTGAACTTTCACCCTTTATTAAATATTAAAGTGTCCATCTTTGTGACAATCATTTTTTACGTGGGTTCTGCAATCAGAAAATAACTCCAATGAAGGTAAGTCGATGGCACAGAACTTAACCAATATTGCTGTCACCTACAGAGAAGATTAAAACTGATATTGATTTGAAGATTGGTCGACAACATGAGACCTCTGTAACTTGCGGGTATACATGCAATTACAAACTTTAAATGCTTTGCAATGGCAACTCATCTTCCTCCTGCCCAACTTTGTAGAAGTTTCACTCAGACAAAATCTTTCCAGGAAATTTTATTTCATGTTTTCCTTTTGTAAAGCAAACTTCCAGCAATAGCCCTTATTAAAAAAGTTATTTTTTGCTTTCAATCAGAGAGTCAGATGAGATCTATGCAGCGTCTCTGCTGGTTGCCTGGTAACCTGCACTGATAACAAGACTCTGAACAGTCTTTATGCTAAACTAAGCTAATTGCCTCCAGCTCCATAGTTAACAGAGTGTCTTTACAGCGCACACAGCAAAAGCAGCACGTTAGCAGAGCAGCATCTCTGTCTGTGTCTTCACAGGATGTGTTCAGGCACAGTACTGAGCGTAGGTCACCCGCGTTTGGGCACATTTAGGCAGCCTGTGTAGAAAGCTGGATTCATTAAATGTTTTATGGTTCTCTAAAGGTTAGTTCGAACCAAACCAAAACGTTTAGGGAACGGTCCCTCAGGGTTACAACGTTCCCTAAACGTTAAGGGAACCAACCAACTAATACGTTCTCCTGTGGTTGCACTGTTCCTCCACACAATGTTCCCGTTTGGTTGTTTTTGGTTGTTTTTGGTTGTTCTGAGTGCGGTTTTGAAATGTTTATTTAAACCAGCTCCATTTAAGTTTTTGAAGTAGCATATAAAAGGTTTGCAGTCACTTGATTCAGATTAACTAAAAAATGATTGGTCTTATAAAATCTAAGATAAACAGCATAGCAAGAGAATACATTTATTTTTAGGCTATCAATTTTGCTAAAAACAATACGTTTGTGCTTAATTTCGTTTTTTTAACTGTATTAGGTGAAAATACTTAAAACAAGAATCTATCAATAGAACGATTTTCACAACTAAGAAACTTCACTTCTTTCATTTCACTTCTAACAAGTTCAGTGTTCAAATTCAACTGTTACACCCCCATGCCAGTAGGGGGAAGACAGTGCCTCTGCTTTCAGGTGACTGATTGAAGTCCTGTCCTGACTTCCGTGTCCGTCCACTACACGATTCAATTTGCTTCGCTATGCGGCTTCACGACCTCACGAAAGAGGTGTGGGATGTATGGATGGTTGCTATAAAGCCTGTTACAGGCTATCGGCACAAGCTAAATAATGGAGCTAGTTAGCTAGCTAGGTAGCTTACGTTAACGTAATATCTTATATGTTCCTTAGAGCCGATGTGGGTTTAGGGTTTAACACTTAACTTACGATACATCCGAAGGCTGTATGCTGTAAAGCCTGTAACGTGGATGAGAGATAAAGCCATGGATGTATTAAGAGAAGCTCTGTTCATGAAACTGCAGGCTAACCTACTAGCTAGCTACTAGCTAACTAGTAGGTTAGCTAGGGCTTCCCGCCGAACACTGTATCCAGTTCTCTTAATACATCCATGGTTTTTCCCCTTGTCGCTATCTTGCCAGTCAAGCAGTGAGATGTTCAAAACGTTTTCTTTTTAGTAAGCTCTTGTGCCAATGTTCTCAATCATCGAGTTCATGTATAGAGATCCTGGTGAGACTTCGAGCAAAGGATGTACTTTTTTTAATTTATTTTTTAGCGATTGCCTAATATAACAGCATAGGTTAATCTTTTGCAATGGCGTGTGCAAGAAACCTACCATAAATTAACTGACCAATATTCACATCTACTTTCTTTTTAGATGAATCAACACCACACAGGAAACCAGCCGGTCGCCCAGAGCTGGATGGGTCTATTGTAACGCAAGCTCGGCCTGCCACTTCATCTTCGGACCCAGTTGAAGGTACAGTGGCTTTGAATTTTCCATTTCAAAGACGTAAGGACGTAACTTAACTTTTTTGTTGCAAACTGCAGAACTCATCACACAGACGGAGATGGCTCAGCCATGGAGATGGAAATGAGAGGTAAGAAGACTCACTTAAGTTGTTCACATATGCAAGTATATAATGTATAACAACTAAAACTAACATCATTAATTTTCCATAGCCATGAGGACATCCATTACCCGCATGGCACAGCGGATAGACGCATTTCAACAAAATGGTAATTAAGTGGCCATAGTCCTGCCCAAAGATTAACACTATATAATTGCATAAATTCAAATATCATTATAACTGAACTGACTTCTCTTTCAAAATTAGATTGTACAAGCTCTCCACTTAGCTTGTTACCTTACCTGAATAACTTGCACTAATATCGTGCTGCTTCTTGCTGCTCTGGTCTAAAATCACCTGGCCAAAGGATTACAGTTGAAAATTAGCCGGCTGGCTAACACTGGCACATTTACAGAAATGTTGATTAATGTGTGTTGTCCTTTATAAATAAATAATCAAATCAAATTCTGGGATTGCGTGACGTCAACAGCCGGAGCTCTATAGGCTGTCTCAGTTTGTCTCTGGCTCATGCATTGCCAAAAGTGGCCCCTCTCTCAGTTGTCCTAATAAAGGCTTTCATCAGGGTGTGAACATCGATGACACCTAAACTCACTGTGAGCAGAGCAGTGCAGCGTAGGGCTGGGCAATATATCAATATTATATTGATATCGAGATATGAGACTAGATATCGTCTTTGAAAATCATAATATCGGGATATGGCATAAGGTTGTCTTTTTCAGGATTTAAAGGCTGCATTACATTAAATTAATGTAATTTTCTTCACTTTCCAGACTGTTCTAGCTGTTTTATTTTATTTATTTATTTACCCACTTTGTCATTATATCCACATTATTGATGAATATTAATCTAAAATCTAATTGTCTAAACATTTTGTTATAGTAACAATTGTCAAGCCTACAATATTATCGCAATATCAACATCGAGGTATATCGTGATATCTGATTTTCTCCATATTGCCCAGCTCTAGTGCAGTGTTTGGGTCTCTCCTCTCTCACCATGCGCACACAGACAGAGCGAGTTACTATGGTTATGGAAATCGGCGAGAGTTACAGTGGGAAGAGTAGAGGATAAATAGCAGAGCATACAGGTAAAGGGAAGCTGTCGATAATTTGTAGTACTTTGGTGGAGCGATTTAGCTCTTACTTTTCCATGTTAATCTCTATAGTGACTGGCAAAAACACATCAGCCTCCGCAGCATCATATTTGGTCACGGCAGCGGAGATGAGAGAGAGCGCGCAGACAGTGAAACAGTTTAGAGAGGAGAAATCAATCCAAATATCAAACTAATGGTCACAAATTATTGGTCACATTTCTAAAAAAAATAATTAGGCTGTCTGCTAATTATAATAGAAAAGAAATCTTATTTTAATGATAATACGATTTTAAAAACAATGAATCGCAAGTCCATCCCAAGTTGTATCCGGTGCACACTTATATGTCCGCGCACAGATGCAAATGGGTGAATTTTCCCATCCCTAACAGTTACATTCAGACAGACAGTATAAAAAAAACTTTGTTGTTTGACATTAAAGCATGTTCTAGTAGAAACCCCCAAATATAAGTATGAACCTTAAAATGAGCATATGTCTCATTTAAGAATTGTAACTTTAGTGTCTTTATTATTTGATTAATTAAACGGTTGCTAAGTGACACAAGTGAGTTTTAGGATGATCACGCTATAGAGCATCTACTATATATTGGGTTTATTAAGCAATAAGAAGTCATGTAACTGTAACATTATTTGTCTTATTTACTTTAGTTTTCAACTTCCATAATGTCTAAGTATCTATTTTCTTACTTTTTTCTTCTTCTGAGAGAAACAGAGTGGTTCCTGTTTGTGATACTAGCTCAAGGCTGTTAATAATGTACAGGAAATGTCCTGAAAAAATTATAATTTCTTTGCTTTTTGGTGGATTTTTCTTTCCTTTTACAATCACAATAAACAAAATGGGAACATCTCTATCTAGTGAAGCACAATTCAAGCCCATCTGACATAATGACTCCACTGGTCAAATTGACCTATGCTGACTGACTTCTTGCTCTCAAGAGGCTTTTGCTTTGTCAGTCCTATTTTTCATCTTTATATATCCTCTAATGAGCCTCATTTGTCTTCTCTTATCCTTCTAATGCTGCTTTCACATTGTGGATAGTATGACGAAAGCAAATACACATACATTTGCACAAACTGGTTTCACTGAAATAGTAAAAACAAGCTTCCTTTTATTCTTTTTTGTGAGAAAACATTGGAAAGATTTGGCTGGCAGAACTGTTCCAAATCCATGATTATGCTTCCTATTCATTCACAGTAATACTATATAATTATTAATATTATAATTAATATTGAATTATCTGCAAAACATACAGTACCCTAATAAGACATTTAGAGAATTAAAATATAAAAAATTAACATTTACACAGATTGGACATAGATTGGTTGAACCGCTTATTGAGAAGTCAGGTTGCCTTTGCCACCAGCAAGTTTATTTTTAGACCATAGTATTAAATGGTACATATTCCTTTTCAGTGGGCCCTATCCTCAGAGATGACTGTGTGCAGAGGAGCATTTCCTCCTCCTCTCTACTGTCAATGTATTCCAGTGATGTGGGACGCCAAGTGGGCTGGAGCACGGTAATCAAAGCTGCTGGAAACACAAACAACCAGCTGCGAGGCCGAGACCAAACACATGCACGCGTTGCAGAGCTCTCTTCCCTCGGAGCCAAGAGCCATTGTGCTCGGTTTTAGGCGGTCCATTTGATGAGTAAAGTGGTTTGATTAACTGTCTAACAGCGAGGTTAAGATAAGAACATGTGCAGGTTGTAACACTCTGTGAATGACTCCAGAAATGTGGCTTCGGTTGATAATGAATGACCTGAGAACAAATCAATTACTGGTGATAATTGAAAAGCAATTTGTTGCTAAGTTACATTTTAGTTAATTTCTTCTATTTCTGTGCACCTATATAACCAACTTGCTGCCCCTCAACACACTAAAACAGTTCATGAGAGGTGAGATTTTCTTTACCTATATAGTGTTTAAAAATACATCACAATCAGGTGGTAGACTGAGTATATACTATTTTTTTCAAGTATATACAAAAATGTAATCTATAAATGAATAAATGAATCAAGGTGTCAACAAAAACATCAGGCTTGTCACTCTGACTAATGCTGGGATTTGGACCACAAAGCTAAAGTCACATTCTCGAGCTGTGCATTTCTGCTATGACCTCTTGTTTCCTTACAGACTTCAGACGCAGTAAGACAACTCGAGGGGGTGAAGAGAGAAGATGTGCTGAATCCAAAAGTCCACACTCGCCCAGACTTGCTGACTTGTGGGCTTTCAGCGGGGGTTAGGGCAGGCCTTTGCCAAAATTAATTTAGTCTGCAAGGGCTCTCATGTGAATATTTGGTGTGGGCTCTGTGTGGACTTCCACAGAGTCTGCTAGCCTGTAGACTGTACTAGAGATATTTTACACAGTTTACTGCTCTGCTGATATGATCATGAAGACATCAGATAACGGGGGCTTGTTCTTGTCTTTGGAATAAGGTCTGAAACAAGGTCTTCAATGTCTGGTGAGAAGTTGGGAGTTCACAATGAAAATGCTATTAATTAATTAATCTATGTTGCCTTTGGCGACATTGTAAAATGATTCTTTTGAAATGTGTTAACTCTGTATTTATCTTGGAATGCAAGCACCACAGAGAGGAAATCCTTTAACTCCTATATAAACTCTTAACCGTCATCAAGGCTACATCTGTCCCATCCAGCCTTCCCAAGCAGCTTTGCATCCCTGCAAACTCACGTATTCATGGTGAGCGCTTCAGTCATTGTCAGACTCCCTAAAATCTCAGTCCGCCCATCCGGAGTCTGGACATTTGAATTCAGCAATAGAACAACCACGGCACAGGAAGCCCACAGAGCGTAGAGCGGCAAGCCGAAATGTGCTCTTTGACTAAAGCTGTTAAGCCTCTGCTGATCGATTGTCCTGGCCTTTTACTGGCACCACACGCGTGCGCCCACACACAAACAAACACACACACACACACACACACACACACACACACACACACACACACACACACACACACACACACACACACACACACACACACACACACACAGTAGGACATTGTTGTCTCTTGCCCGTACATGCATGAACAAACCCAGATGCAAGCACCCACACACACACCACCTGCTTTGCTAATGGACCAAGCCCAATTACACTTGTTGCTATGGATACCATGCAACACTGTCGTTGACGAACACTGTGTAGTGGTAACAAGGTAACAGCAAATTATATTAATGTACGGTATGTAGCCTAATGGCTAACATATTCACAATTCATTCCTACGTTCTGTAGAGTCGCTCATCAGGAGGGAACCAGCATGATTTGTAGATCAATTTCACAAGGAACAAATGCGTCATATACAGTAAGTCCACACAACTTGATTACTTCCTCTTTGATACTGAGCAAGAAAGGTGTTGGCGTGACAGGAATGTCTAAAATAGCTCTATTAATTTTGAATCGACACAGAAAAAACTCTTGATACTGAAATTAGAATCCAAGTTTGCTCACTAGGTTACTGTAACATTACATTTTATATTAAAATAAAGGCCTACACTACACAGGAGACATAAAAGACATATGTTGACCAGCATGGCACATTTATCATCATAACATCTTTTTATGCCTTTCAAACTAGAAGCCAGAAAAAAAAAAAAAGCTATGTACCCTATAGAGGTTACCACTAAAGTCACACTGGGGTTTTGATACAGCAATATAATGTCTTTATGTCTTTTTTAAAATATCAATGCTGGCTTCTGTCAGATTTAGCCTTTTCATAAGAAAATAAGGATTATTTGTCCAGCTGCTGCAGCATTTTGAAGGTCAGCCATTTTGAGTCCTTAAAAAATGTTTTTCCCTGATGCAGCAAAGTAAAGTGATGGTAAACATATGTATCTCTTTCTTTTTTAGCCGACTGCGCTTATCTGTGAGAGTGCAGGGTGCTGATACTGTTAGTTTCCAAGCTGTGGCACCCTATTCAGATCTGGCTTTAAACAGGGGCCTTCTGTCTCGCCTAATTTGTATTCCAATGACAGTAAGGTCAAACCTCATTTGATTTAAGGGAGGAAAGAAAATATATATCTAAATTATATATGCCAAAAAAAATCCCCCGTCTGTGGAAAACTCGTGGCTCGTATTGAAACGGGCTGCTACCTGGTATTTCATGAGGAGACTCGCAAAAAAAGGGAGACCAAGGGGCTCTTCAAGTGCGGCCCTGAATCGCTCCATCAAAATAAAGGTCTGGGTAAATCATACTGAGCTCAATGACGCTTTGCTGATCAGTATGCACCTGCAGACAGATGTGTGTGGTGCATTAATAGGTTTTTCCTGGCTTTCTTTTTAACCCCTAACTCTGCACTGCATAACAATTCAAATAAAAACTAAACTTAGTGTTTTTGTCGAACTGGTTTTTATAATTCGAGCTCGACTATTGTGGCATCCTACCAATTACGATTCTGTTCAAATAAACACAAATCACAACCCTATCTAGACCATTTGTCTTTCAGTTTATTTACTGTAGACGTTTAGTACAAGATGCTTCCTAACTCAGTTGCAGTTTGAAAACAGTGCCACAGCTACAGATTCAAGCATCTGCTCATGCTCTCACAACAAGCCTGGGCGTAGCTGCTAGGTCATACAACCCTGTCAAAGTGAATAATGAGGTGGTCTCCGTGGCTGAGTCTGTGCCAGACCAGGTAGGTGACGTGCTGAGGGCAAAGCATGCTGGGAGCCGCGTGGTTCTGCCGAGAGGCTCAGCAGCGCTTTGTCATCTGCCGAGTTGGCTTATGTGTGCACACTGAAGGGTTTGGGCTGTCAGCGGATCGGGGGAAGCCGAAACCCTTCATGATGTCAGATAAACACTGGGAGTGGAGTTGCATGCCTGGCTACAAAACAGACTGGAAAGCGCTGGGAGGCATTAGGAAGAGAGAGAAGAGAAACAGCCGGGCATGAGAGTGTATGGGCTGTGAACTCTCCTTCAGTTTTCTTTTCCCTCTCTTTTACTCCCCTTAACCTCCTCCAGCAAACTTGTAGATAAACCGAGTCTCTTCACCAACCCATTAGACAGTGAGGTTTTGAAGTGTATAGATGCAGTGAGAGCCTGCTCGTTATTTCACCTATATTGTCAACGACATTACTGGTGTCCTTTCAAGCGAGCGCATCACTTTCCAGACAAGATTACATACAAAGTCAAGACCACTACCGAGACTTCAAGGCACCCTATGGTAGACAAGACAAAACGATAAAACATGCCCAACTAGATGCAAGAGGAGGATTCTGGAAGGAAAACTGGGATACGGCTGTCAGAAGTCTCTTCCGAGCACAAGTTTGCATGCTAAAAATACTGTTCAAATCCACACACTGCCTGATTGGAAGGTAGAATGTTTTTTCTTTCTACTGTATATAAATGTACTGACATTTAGACGTCAGCATACAATGGTGCAAAATGCATTTCTAATGTTACAGGGACTACCATGACATCAGATTAGTTTTGATTTAGCCAATTGTCAAACCCTCTAACCTTTCAGGACGACAAGCTACACAATCTCTGTCCAGCAAATTATTTTATTATGTGAGCTTTGTTGTCCAGCCTTGGTTCACTTGGCACTGTGAACTGAAACTGCATAAACTAAATTCATCAAGATAATTCTAGTCTGTCTCCTAAACAAATGATGTTTATATACTACCACATTCTTTTGCCAAATATGTTTTAAAGGAAATGTAAGTTCTACCTGGATTATGTGAACTGGCAACATTTTTTCCACACCATGATGTGTTACATTCTTACACAGAAGTCTTGAGAAGGTCGACATAAGTGATCTCCAAATCCCGCAACCTGCATGTTAGGTTATCAACTAAGAATAAGATGAGAATGTCATGTAACATCCTCAACGTTTTATAAATAACAGAAAATGCTTTCACCAACAGCTCTTCTTATATAAATCTAATATATGTGAAGACTACAAGCTTGTATTGTAAGAGCAAAATGGCCTTCAACATTCACTTACGCTTATAATACTGTACCAATGGTGCTTTTATGTTGGCCAACTACTTGCTTTTTTGATGAACACTTGAGTGAAAGAAAATGGAGGTAAACATATTACTGAGTCATATTAAGTGGGTTTTTGGTCTTGCTAAAAATGTATCCAATAAGAATTAGAGAAGTGCTTGGCTTGATTCAACTTCTGATCAGGTTTGTCCTCAATGTGTCTGTGGATGATTCATTTTCCATCGATGTAATCGTGGAAGGATAATAATCAAGGTGACTTAAAGAAAACTAAATGAAAAATGGCCATAATCAGTTAACGCACCAGACAGTTCATGCCTGACGGTGCTGTGACAGCAAACCCCACCTTCAAAGACAAGTAGCAGTTTGGAGGAGGCAGCTGGACAGGAAAAGAATTGCTGGAGGGTGCTGAGAAATGACTTTGCAGCGGTGTTGCAGCATTCATCGCTGCAGGAGATCCTAAATGAACACCAATCAAAAGGGAGTCGAGGCCCACACAGCGAGCTTGAACCCTCATCATCCCTCAGCGTGAAGCCCCAGAGAGGTGGGTGGCTGTTGAGAAAAAATGCGTTTGTTTTAAGTTAAATAGCCCTGGACTAAAAGTGCGACAATATTTGGTCATCACGTCTATTTCTGACACAGTCTTGCCTTGTTAAAGATTAGAGATTTAATTAAACTGAATCCTGTCATCAAAACCCCTCTGGTGCCTCAACACAAGCGTTCACAGGGGTCAGTCAGCCACATATAGTTGTAAACGGTATGGAGCTCAGACTCAAAATAGTCCAACGCAGCGCTGCATACAAATGACACTTTGCTGAGTCTAGAACACATCAGAGGAGTGCATGGGGATTAAAGAACCCTAACTTAATAAAACCAGAAATGTCAGTAACAAACACTATAATGGCTGCAATAAAACAGAGGCTGTTAAAGACATATTTTTTGGAAGCTGTTATGTCCTATCTTAAACTGGGAGAAAAGGGGACAGAAAGACAATATGGTATTTTCATCCTTTAAAAAAAACCCAGAAGACAAGATGGAGAGTTTAGCGTGGCATGCATGCATACACATGTCAACAAAGACAATTAATTGAAGGAGGAGAGGAGAACAAAAGCCAACATGTGATAATTTACAGCACACCCCAAACTGGGGTCTGCCCTGTGTGAAATGCAGGGTACCAAAAGTCCAAAATCAGCACAGCATTTATTTTTCTCTTTTCTTTTGTCTGCAAGAAGCTGCCGACATTTATTTCCACAGCACAAATATCGCCTGCACACAGACTGGACTTGCTCATTTATATTGAGCTTTGGATTTCCGACATACAATATATATGCCAGATTTTCATTAAGTTTTGTTGATACAGAAAAACAATGTCATAATGAAAATGACCTGCTGAACACGCGTATTATGCAAAAGGCAGAGCATGAGATCTCAGCCTGTTTTGTTTTACGCAATTATGATTAAAAAAAAAAAAGTGAGAAGAAATGTGCATTCAATTCAGCTTTGAGCGACTGCATACACGGCATTCACTAGCCGTAACAATCTGATGAGTAATTATTACACTTATAGTGCTTACAGCACAAGTGTTACTTATGACAGTAACGATGCTCTGTTCTATAAAAGTGTCCCAGTCAGTCATGACAGTGTGACAGTGAGCCAGCATGCACAATACCAGGACCGTGAAGATAAAGCAGCTAAATTGAATTCAGCCATCATTAATTTGATTTCCTACTGTGGCATGTCTAAAAAAAAATGAAATTCTGTGAAAAAGGTCTACAGGTGTTTCGGAACTATTTTCACTTTTCTCTATGTCGATCAATTGTTTTAATTCTTTAAAAATACTTTTCATCTATGGTGGATAGAAAATGAGTTAAGTGGTTAAGTGATATATAATGTTTGACCTAGACTGACTGCAGGGAGGGAACCGTGACTTTTCTGTCTCTCTGCAAATGTAATGTTTGGAGCAACAGCTTAGAAAATAGACTTGACTGTGGTGCACACTTTCGCACCCCTCTATCTTTCAAGCTTTAAAAAGCAGCAGTTAAAATGTACTTCTAAATGAAATGATCTAAATAGTAATATATTTAATATTCAAATCAAATCCATTTTGGTGTCTAATTTCATCCATGCATCCTGTTTCATGTCTAAAAAACATCAAATCACAGAAAGAAATCCCAATGTTGAAAGATTTCATGAGGCTATCTTAACCAGTACTATCATTTACTAATTACTTGGTATGAAAAGGTCTGTCTCTTCTGCAGAAAAAAGTCTAGACAATTTTATATAAATAGATAAATAGTTAAATAAATTATTTCATACATAAATAACAAAACATTAATCAAACAAGTGCTTAAAGAAACTTCAAAGTTAAAAACATAAAGCAACTCAGAACCATAATTAGGTTTCAAAATAGCTTTCCGATCACAACAAAGGTTTTAAAAGGGCAATTTTTCAAAATTTGGGAGACTTGCTATCCCCACATGTCAACTTCTTTACTTTTAAGTGAGGAACAGTTTCAGGCGGCACATTGTTATAGCCACAGGCCATGTGAATATTATATGTGTTTTAGGCTTTAGTTCAGTAAAAATAAAAATATTTGGTTTAGTATTGTAGCCTGCGAAGATTTTGCATCTTGATATTGTATTAAGTATCCTACTTAGTAGTCTGCTTAACACCTTAGTCTGTAGCAGCATTATGCCTGTTGAAAAATGATCACAATGTGGAGGAATATAAAGTTACCAAATGATGGGCAGTGCCGCCATTTCATAAGTAAGTCAATAAATTGTTTCTATGTGATTAGCTTTGGTCTAAATGAACCCCGTTCATCATGAATGACAGATGAAGACTTTCAAGATGATATGATTATGATGGACGCGTGCTCTACCGGGTGAGCTACCCATGTGCCCATAATGTCTAATTTGTTTAATTAATATTTAACATTTAGGGTCTCCATATTCCAAGTACAACAAAGCATTTCAACATTATGCAAGATCAAAAATTCTGAAAAATGATGCCACATCTTTCTAATGAGTTCAGTTGAGACTACGACAGAGAAATATAAGATACGAAAGATCACTTGACAGACAGAAAGTACAAGTTGCTCCGAAGTGTCTCCAGTAGGTTAACTGCAGTGAGATACACAGAGACATTGAGCCGATTACTACCTATTCTAGGCAGCCTATATAACAGGTAGCCCCGAGCAAGAACAGCAAAGGGTGATTACACTCTGAAAGGGTAACAGGAGAGTTCTGTAAAGCACGCCTGCCGAGCAGATCATTGAATCTCCTCTAACTCCTGTAATCTTCCCATTTCAGTTGACAATGCCTTTTATTGTATTCTTGTAACTTAACATTGAGATCGGTAAAATGCTGATTCATGGAAAAGAGCAGCATACTGTATGTCTGAGCTATAAAATCATATTACCGGTGTAATATGTGGCTGTTTGTGAACTAAACTAAACTAAAGCCGAATAAGTTGATGAAAAAATGAGGATACACTGCCAGAGAAACAATGACAAATTTCATCCAAAATAAAAAAAATAAAACTGCTGCAGCATTCAATTCATTGAAATGGAAAATACCTTTTATGTATGTTCCTGGGTGTATTTTCCCACTCTCTATCAATTCATGCCAAATAATAATGCTTACTACTGCATTTTCTTTTAAGTGGTTGAGGACAACTAAATTATATATATATATATATATATATATATATATATATATATATATATATATATATATATATATATATATATATATAGTGAAAGGCCTAGTTTGGTCTGCATGGGAAAAACCAGGCCTGGCTCTGCATGTTTGAAAATATACTGTATACCAAACACCACAGTGAGAGAATGGCTCATATGAATTAATAGCATGCACGCTCAGTCCTGCACACCCAACTCTCCTGCTCTGTAATGGATCTCTGCTCATAAACCTTCTCAGTATTACACTGGGACGAAAAGTGCGAGGGAAAAATGGTGGAATGTGAAAAGTAATCTTACCTTAAGACACGAGGTTTATAGCCTCCGTGAAGTTCCCAGCTGACTGATTGCCTCTGTGAGCCAGAGCTCGGCGTTCTAATGAGCAAAGACGAGAGGTGTGATACATGCAGAGAGCCCAAACATAAACTCTCAAACTAAACAAGTTAAACCATATATATATATATATATATACATACACACACACACACACACACACACACACACACACACACACACACATATGGTATTTCTTAGACAGTTAATGACCCATTTATAATCCAGCTTGTCACTAAAATAATATATATAATATATAATAAAATAATATATATAATATAATATATAGCCTATTAAATATGTAATTAAGTGTATTTATATCACACAATCCATAATAATACACAATTTTTTCCATTCAGATTGGAGTTCATGAGTGTTTTAATGACCATGACTGGTCATTAACACACACACACACACACACTGAAACAAAAAAATCTAACTATGGCTGCAAGTCATTAAAGATATTTTTTTTTCAGATGTGTCTGCAGGCAAAGAAAATAAAGAAATAATAAATACTTTAGTCAGGTGACAGAGGATTGCAGCTGTCCTCATCTTTATCTGACTGCCACTCACAAGCAAAAACTAATAAATACATTTGCAGCTGAGAGAGGAAACACATATACAGTTGTGTTCAAAATAATACCAGTCCAACATCACTAACCTCATAAATTAATTTTTTTTTGGTAGAAGTGATATTTCTAAATGGCAAATAATTTACTAGTAAGTGTTCTAGAGTCATAGAAAACCAACACACCCAACAGTCATGACGTGCATGTTGCTCATTCTGTGTAATTGAATCTGTAATTGAAAGGGGCATGTTCAAAATAATAGCAGTGTTGTTCAATTAGTGAGGGGATTGATTCTGTGAAGAAACAGGTGTCAATTATGGCCCATATTTAAAGGAAGGAAGGAAGTAAATGTTTTGCATGCTGGTTATAGTGCAGTATAACTCACACTGAAATACTCAGCAAAATGGGTTGTTCCAGACATTGCTCTGAGGAACAGCGGACTTTGATTAAAAAGTTGATTGGAGAGGGGAAAACATATAAAGAAGTGCAGAATATTATAGGCTGCTCAGCCAAAATGATTTCAAATGCCTTGAAATGGCATCCAAAGCCTGAACGACGTGGGAAAAAACAGTCAACTACCATTCAAATGGATCGAAGAATAGCCAAAATGGCAAAGGCTCAACCAATGATCAGCTCCAGGAAAATCAAAGAAGACTTAAAGTCACCTGTGAGTACTATTACGATCAGAAGAAGGCTATGTGAAACAAAGCTATCGGCTAGAAGCCCCCGCAAAGTCCAATTGCTGAAAAAAAGACATGTACTAAATAGGTTGAAATTTGCCAAAGGACACATTGACTGGCCAAATGAGAAATGGGTCAACATTCTGTGGATTGATGAGAACAAAATTGATCTTTTTGGGTCTAGGGGCCGCAGACAGTTTGTCCGACGACTCCCATGCACTGAATTCAAGCCACAGTACACTGTGAAGACAGTAAAGCATGGTGGTGCAAAAATCATGTTATGGGGATGTTTCTCATACTGTGGTGTTGGGCCTATTTATCGCATACCAGGGATCATGGATCAGTTTTAATACATCAAAATATTTGAAGAGGTCATGTTGCCTTATGCTGAAGAGGAAATGCCTTTGAAATGGGTCTTTCAACAAGACAATGACCCAAAACACACCAGTAAGCGAGCAAAGATTGATGTTATGGAGTGGCCAGCCCAATCCCCAGACCTCAATCCCATAGAAAACTTGTGGGGTGACATCAAAAGTGCTGTTTCTGAGGCAAAACCCAGTAATGCAGAGGAAATGTGGAATGTAGTGTAATCGTCCTGGGCTGGAATACCTGTTCACAGGTGCCAGAAGTTGGTCGACTCCATGCAACACAGATGTGAAGCAGTTCTCAGAAATAATGGTTATGCAACTAAATATTAGTGCAGTGATTCAAAGTAAAGCAAACCCTTGAGACATTTTTCAGTTCATACAGTAAATGTTTGAGTTTGTAAAGAAAAATGCAAATACTTCTATTTTTTTGAACAGACTAAAAAACTTTCTGTAAAGGTATAACACAAACTTGATAAATTTTGGTCATGTTTTGATTTTGAATTGAATGTGCAGTGTTCCCAATGCAATTATATTATTGAATTAAAAGCTATTCTAAGGATTTTGAGCATTATTCACTTTTTTTTAAAATCACACTGCTATTATTTTGAACACAACTGTACATGCAGCTCTATAATTTAGACTGAAAGTAGAGCAGACACTTAAATAGATTAGTCGAGGTTTGACTGTCTAATCCTGAGGGGAAAAAACAGGAACTGTGTATGGCTTTTAGAAATACATAAAAATGAGACATCGTAATGAGTTATTGGAGGGTAGGCTGTCCCAAAACAAGAGCTACATACGTGATATTGAAATGAAATTGAGAAACAACTAGTTTAACCTTAAGGCATTTGAATTTGCAGGAGAAATAAGGAAAATAAATTAAAAAGAAACACACTAAAAGTCTTTGTGATAGTTTGACAAGAAAATATATTCATTGTCAGGCATCTGGCAGACAAAATGTGACTTCCACTCCACTAAATGTGAAATAAAATGCCTTAACCACTCTGGTGCAGTCTGAATTCTAGCATCCCATCGGCTCAGGTAAAGGATGGACGTATGAGAGACTCAACAACTGTCAGCCTGCAACTGAAAGCTACACTCAAATGGAAAGACATGAAGGAGTGAAGAGGAGGACATGACAGTAAGACGGCATGTAGAAAGCTCCATGACTCAATGGACAAACACAACAATGTGCAAACATTAAAGTCAGTCGCATTACAATTTGTGCAAATGTTTAATCATTTGTCTTGGCATGAAGCAATATTCAGTACAAATAGGATTCATTATTCTTTGCAGCGGGCATGATACTGATGTGAGCACAGCATACTAATTACGTGGAGGTCGAAAAGTAAACCAGAGCACCTATGATGGATGAAGTAAAGAAATATTTACATTCTGAAGTAAGTGCCAAGTAATCTAAGCTGCATAAGAAAATAGCTTTCAGGTTTTTAATTGTTAGGACTATTACAATATCTCAGTGTTGTACAGTACAGAACAGAATGTTGAAAAGAATAAGAACGCAGCTATGAATAATTATTTTCATTTACATGTAGATATCCCTGAGTCACAATTGCACATTCCTGAGTGATATTTTGTCTGAGATATGCAGTATAGACCATTTGACAGTTTTGGATTTTGTTTGTCCAAGTTTGCAATATAATATCTGTACATATTACAGTTTCTGTATGTTGTGTAATTTAATAAAAAAAAGAATGGCAGAAAGGTCATTTTACAGTTTAAAAACATTCTTTGTTTTGTTTTCTGAGTGGTTATACAATGTAAACTGCATATATCTAAATGGTAAATTTAATAGGTGTAGCTATGGTAACTTAAGGGGCTTAGCAATAATTACAATCAAAAATTATCTATGTACTAGCATAATATAACATAGTTTAAATGTGTTAACATTGTAAATAAAGCATGATGCTATCCAGGGTCCATTGATTGTCAAAGTGTGTACAAGGCACGTTGTGTCAAATCACTGTTCCTGCATGAGGGGGAGTGCTATATTCTCTGATATTGACCAGTGGCAACACCACCATGCCCTATGACAACAACAAAAAATATCTCAGGGATAGTTTATTTTGATTCTGCTAATAAGTGATACATAAAATAGATTTCACAACAATGCATTAACATTTACATAAAATACAAATCTGTTGTTGTTCATACATTCATTAGATATTCTTGAGAAATGTTTCTGATATGTGTAGTTACATTTACAAAGGCTCTGAATAGTAGTTGTCGGTGGTTGGTGCACACATGGGAGGTGTTGTCTTTCTTGCAGACCTAACATGTTTGACAGTTGGTTGACTCTGCATTGTCCCACTGCTGTAACCTCAATCACTTTAATTAAACACCATCCACAGCTGATTAGAGGCTCTTTCAGACAATCAAAGCCAGCACATCTGACAGAGTTGTTATCATTTCTGTTCAGGGGCAATCATTTGAGTGCCTGTCAGCAAATCACAATGTGAGGTAGGAACTAACTGAGGTTTAATGTGTTTTGGGACAAATATTCTATGCGACATTAGTTGCCTGTTGATATTTAGTGATGTGTCTATAAATATGTATGTGTAATATCTGACCTGATCACACCCACCAGGCAAGCTCCTCTCTTTATATAGCTTTACAGTGCAACATATCAACTTTATAACCAACAGAAAATGTAAACAAATCTCAAATGTAATAAAATTTGAAGTTCAATCCTGAGGTATCGCAAATGCTGTGCAATGTATGATGCTTTCAGATGATAATTTGGTCATGAAATTCTCCTACACTATGATAAGGTAAGCAATATACTCCAAATTAAATCAAACTGGCGTAGTCTCATTTGTTGAGCCTTTGTGAAATATAGTATTCCAACCACATGGTTGTGTAGACAAATTAAAATATTCTTATTTTAAGAAAACATGATTTTAGGGTTTAATTACAGACAGATAACAGATAACTTAACAAGCTGGAAAGTTTTTTTGCAGTGTTCGCTCACTGTAAACTGTAAAGATTTAGATTAGTTGGTTAAGCTTAAGTAGAAATGATTATAGAAAAAGACAACACAAACAATTACATGCCATTGTTGACCAATACCAGGCATTGCTGGGCTTAGCAAAAAACACCCATTCAAAGTTGTTTAAGATATAGTGCTGGCCCACTGTAAGTGCATCGTGTCTTATGGGCGTTACACCTTCTCTGCTTCTTGGGAGCTCGTCACAGACTGCAATGGCAGCTCATCTGAAGTGTCCACTGCGTTGTAATAGGCCTTAGAGTCCTCCTCTCCATGCTGGTGTCTCGCAAAGTTCACAAAGACCTGGAATACCAAGGAGAAGAAGGTCCTTATTAAAGGCAAATGCAAGATAAAAAAAAAATTATATTACACAGAGTACTGAAAGGCCTGTGGACATTTCTGTACCAATCTCATTTTTGCCACCCAACAAACAAACAAACAAATAGCGATACAGACAAGGGGCGCATGTGAATGAGTTGCCAGACAAGGGCTATGAAGCATCAAGTAAGCATCTAGCTCACACAGTGAATGTCAGTTTGACATCTTTGACCAGCTGAGAAAGAGAATAAAACAATCATTCTTCTCTCTGTGATGCCCGTTTAATGTCAGAAGAAATCAATCCTATGGCGTTCATAAAAGGCTGTGTGTATTTCATTGTGCCGTAAACATCGGTGTAGTCCAGACTTTTTATTCTCTTAGCATTAGCCGTCTGTTGTGATAAAGCTACACAGTTTTTACTCCACAGGAAAAAGCAACAAAGAGACTCATATAAAATGATAAGAGCATTGCTTTTTCATTCAAACATTCTCATATCTTGTGAATATAAAAGGATATGTGAATAACGTGATTGTATTTAAAAACTCAATGAAAGAAAAATAAATAAAGCAGTCACCCAGACCAATTCCATTAGAAACTACTCAGACTCCCTATGAATTACATCATTTTTCATAGCTACATCGCCAATAAATTAAATGGGACAGACAGTAAATACATGTGAAAGAGCATAAATGAACAGAAATAAATAATACTGTCCTTCGAGCTTTTGTTTTTAAGAAGCTTAGATAATGAAGTGAGAGTAATAAAGATCTATCCTGCCGGCCTTTGAAGCTTCTGTTTTTAATTAGCCAATTTATATATCTGTTGCCTTATAGTTTTATGTTAACTAGTGCAGTGCCCGTTGAAAATGTGCCTGTTTGGAACGGACGATTAATTGGACCGGTGGTATTGCTGCTTGTAGAATTCATCAGAGAGAGAGAGAGAGACGTTATCTTGTGTCATATGATCGTTTATCGTAATCTGGTTGTGCTTTGCATGTGTGGGATTCTGAAACGTCCTTAAATTCGTGAATTGTCGTTTGTTCAATCAAAGTCAAAGACAGTCTAAAGTAGTGCAACTTTGCACATTTTTGTGGGTCTGAGGTGTATTTCACATTTTAGCTGCCAAAGCTCTGCTGCTTTCTTCGACCCTCTCTTCTCTGGTCCTGCTGTGTGCAGGGTGAGAGGGGGAGTGGCCAGCGGCTAGAGCGGCAAAAGCCAATGTGTGCTTCTTTTACTGACGATATCTTTTGCATTTCTTATCCAAACAACGTCAAACGTGGCACTGCACTTACTCGTGCCCGTAGCAAGACACGTGTAAAGTTTGAAATCCATCGGACTAACGCTTCAAGAGATATGCGAATAACACACACACAGACAGACGTTCCTGCAATTTATAGATAGATGATAAAGAGAAAAAGTCTAACAATAGTAAATTCCGTTTTTTGATGTATTAACTTTGTCACTACTGGGTAATATCTTGTCATCTGGTAGATAAAGTGTGGACAGGAGGCATTTTCTATTGCTCTTGTATTAGGCTATATTAAGTTATATACATTGAAACTTTTAAAAAACTGTTTGTCACCTAACCCAAACAAATGTGTTTTTCAAAATGTCAATCAATTCCACTATCATGTTTGTGCATTAAGTCTGGAGCTTGAGCTTTGAAACAAGTTTTAGCGGTGCTGGTAGGCAGATTGTTTCACTTTGGACAGGACCGGGCTAGCTATTTCCCCCCGCTTCTAGTCTTTGTGCTAAGCTAGGCTAATTGACGCCCGGCTCCAGCTCCATACTTAACACACAACATACGCATATTTCCAAAAATGTGGACCTATACGTTTATGGAATGATATGATTGAATTAATTTTAAATATGTTATCTAACAGAGCACATCTAAAGTGCATTGGTCTCAGTGTTACTATGTTAAGGACGGATCATCAGACAGAGTCCTGCTCACAACCTTGATGTTATGGTTCAAGTCCATTCAGGAAAGTATTATTACAGCTGAAGATTCCTAAATTTAACTTTTTTCTTTACCTAGAATACACTTAGTGGGCACAAATACTTGTTTCCTGGAAAACACTGTTTTAAAGTCACTTTTGGGAGCAACCCAGCACAAATACAGCCCTACTTTATTTGTTGGCCTCAAGCAGCTGAACAGCTGAAGCTAGAGTTAAATGCATGCTCAAAGGCTGCTTGACGGTAGTAATGAGCGGTGGCAAATTCTGCTCTTTCACTATTCTGACCCAGTTTGAACTAAGGCGTCAGATTATTTAAACACATGATTTCACAAAAAAAAAAAAAAAAAAAAAAAAAAAAAAAAAATATGCTTCCAGTAAGGATTTGTAATTCTACACGAGCGGATTATGGTTCTTTGTTCACTCCAAGGTAAAACAGGATTTTGCCACTTCATATAGTGCATTTCCAAAGCATTAGCAAAATGTATTATCCTACAATAAAACTATATTATTTATTGGAATTTAGTACCTACATATGTAAAGCTCCCTGACCTCAAAGCTTGTGGAGCTGGGGGCTAAGTGGATGTAGAAAAAGTAAAGCAGCAGACTATCTTGTAACTAAGGAGCTAGCTATGCCTTCAGAATGCCTGAGGCTACAGTATGCTTCTGTATGTGTGATGTCAGACCATCAACAGTGTGTTTCAAGGTCAGTTGTCAAAGCATCTTATCAGGGGAGAATGAGTAAGAGGATATGAATGACAGTAGCAACAAATACAGCCTCCACCCATCTCTCTCAGCCTCTGACCCTGCCACTGGCTGATATTGGCTTGAGGTGCTGAGGCATGCACAGCATTTCATATTGATAGTTAAGGCTGTTGAGTTTTGCAATAGAATAGTAGAAGTACGGTTTGTATTTCACTTTCTGTAAGAATCCTAGAATGGTAATGGTATTACATTTTGTGACTGAGATGACCATGGTAAATGTATCCCCTGCTTTGTGATGTGACTTTCCTCATGATGTATACACTTTCTGTATTTAGCCAACCATCCATTCATGACCTGAACGTCATGCACCAGTGCTGTTGAGTGGCATTTTTTAATAACAGATGGATACAGACATTAATTACATTGCAGAGGGTACATTTGGGTGTTTATTTGATGCCTGCTGAGGCAGAACAGAGGAGGGAAAGGACGTGAATCACCCAATTAACCTCTCCTGTATACCAAAGGAGTTCTTGCTAAATGTAAAATGGCTATTTTTACATACATGTCATCCACATGGTTATGCTCTGCGTTTAATACGACACCGACTTTGAAATGTTGTTTATCTGTTGGTCCAAAAAGTGGAAAACAACTGCACTATGCATTATAAGGCATGAGTACATGCCTTGAATGGCATCACAGTATTATTTTACAGTAAAATACTAAATAATTCACATATTTCTTAAAAGAAAAAGTTGCAACTAATTATATAAATAATTAAAGCATCAATAGACATTTGCATTGGCTTGTAAGCATCATTACACGTTATCATTTACCCCTAAATTATTTTTTTAATTAATGTTTTTCTGGGAAATATATTATTTAGGCACCTAATTTTACTATAATTAGGAGGTAAGTGGATGGACTGTAAATGACCTATACAATAATCACAGTGTGTGAGAGCATGTTAGCTTCAAATAGGGGGAAGGAATTAAAAATAGGACTGTTCTCTAGCTAGAAAAGCTAAGAAGTATTTAATACAGTAATAGACAGGAAGGGTTTGTGTTACATTAACTCAGAGAAGGGTATAAGTATTTCTTAAGAGGTCAAATTACTTATTACTCATAGTGGGTAATGAAACTAAAATGTTTGCAAAATATATTGAAGTGAAACTTTTTTTTTTTTTTTTTTTTTTTTTTTTTTTAAATTGGATATAAGAATACAGGGAAGTGTAGTTGATAATTAAGACCTCATATAATAAGTAACTAAACGTTTGTCTGCTTCAGAGGTGCAGTAGAGGCAAGGTTGAATGTGGACCATTGTCCACACATAAAGTAGCAAACACGTTACATTCCTTCCACACAATATAGATCAAAAAGACAGTTTAGAAAGTAACATTTTCCTTTCAAATCTGCTCTGCACAGCCTTGGCCATCAACGTTAACGCGTGAGCTCCAGGCTGTGTGGATCAATATTAATTGTAGTGCAAGACTGGTGTTATACTATAGGTCAAGGCTACTCTCTATAAATCACCAGCGGAAAGGTGACAGTCTGGGTCTCCACAGGTTCTCCAGTCCTCCCCTCTGTGTTTTAATACTGTGACCTCCTGATCTAAGTATGATTTATTTACTGACTCCTATCTGGTAAATATTGACCAGTGCTGAATGTGGGGTGAATTGACGAAAAAGTTAAAAACAGACATTACGCAAAGTTGGAGGTAGAAGTATTGGTTGATGCCAATAATCTGTGAAGTAGAAACAGGGTTCTGCTAAAATCCTTACAAACCAATCTGACTGTAACCCACACTTGGTTAAAGCATTTAGCTTTTAATCTATTCCTTTCCTGTCTTCGTGGTGGGCTAATTGCCTAAAGGGCATATTCTACTTAAATGATGCCGCAAAATGTGATGGTTTTATCATAAATCAGGGGTTATCCACAGGGGGATCATGTTGATAATGAAATGCTTAACATTCTTGGTATTCTTTATAGCACGTAATTTGATTTAAAGAAAAACAGGGCCACATTCACAGCTGTCAGCACATTTTCTTTTTAAATCCAAGAAGAGGCGCCCCCATAGTGGAGTGGACCGATGACCTGTCTGAACCCCTCAGAGGTCATCCTTACCCCCCACCTGGTCTTCTGCTGCTGAGCTGATGGCTAAAACCAGACACACTCACACTCACCTCTGAGCGCCTGATTGCATCAGGTCCCTGGGGCCATTTGGAAAACACAAGGTGAAGCCAGTGTGTAACATGCAGGGCTCAGTTTATCTCACCAATCAGGGGGTCTAGCTAATGCACTTGAGCAATAAAAAAAAAAACTGGCTGGTGGAGCTTTTTATGTTAAAAACAACCTCAGTCCAGATTCTTGATCAATACTGGGACCTGGCGGCTGAACTACCTTGGCTACACAAACCAAGTGTAGTCCTCATTGGTCAGTCTGACAGCCTAAATGGGAGAGGACAATGTGTGGGCACTGATAGATCTTTAAATCTTATCCTGGACTGAGCAGATGTGCATTAACTGAGAGCACTTAGAATCCTGAATGCATTAACTGATGACCTAATGATCTGTTAAACTGAGCTGGCACTCCACAGAATTACAGTTGGACAATAGAACATGGCCCCGGGATACTTTACAGTCAGCCTAAATTTTGCCCATGTCAGAAGTAAAATTTTGAGTCAAATTGTGCATCCCATGCTACTGTACAAGCTGAAATCAGCGAAAACTGATGTTGTGCTCTCAAGGATGTATTATTAATTCCACTTCTATGCTCAACGCCACTTTTTGTCAAAATGCAGAACCACTTTCCCAACTAGATTCACAGGCACTCCATCACTGGTAGTACATCACCACCAACTCTATGCCTTGAACAAACCTTTGGAAATAATCACGTTTCCACAATTTAGGCTACTAATACCGAAGGCAAAGCTGACATGTTAAACACATTATGGAGCCTGTGTGTCATTTCTTTTGCTGTGCATAGTTCGTTTTTTGCTCATTTTGCTCTTTTTAGAGCCTGCCAGGAGATGAAGATCAAAAGATTGGAATAACTGCTGGCTGGTGTAGTAGTTACAATGGATAGAGGTGTAGAGATTTCCGCTGATTGATTTTAACCTAACCTTGGAGAACGATACCATAGAGAGGATCAAAGGGACACTATATTCACCTCTAGAAATGTCATCTGATGCAGACAGAATGTAGACTTGGGGCTAATTACCAACTTCATGGAATAAGCAGAAATATACAGTATCTTATCATACACTGAATATTTACATTAATCAAAGTGCTGTCTATCATTGTTTCACTAACATCTGTCAATTGAGGGCAAATGTTATAAAAGTATATGGGTAGAAGCTAAGCCATTATCAAATAGTTTGGGCCTTACCTGATCCAGGGTGGTCTGGGACACAGCGTAGTCTTCCACACCCAGTCTCTGCTGATGGCTGGTGAACTGGCTGAATATGTTGGCCAAAGCTCCCTGTATGTACGGGAGCTGATACTGCAGTGTGTTGTGATGCTTCTCTTTCAGGATACTGCCCGGGAAGGACTGCTGGACGAAGTCCTCAACTGGCTTCAATGCAGGAGGAGAGCCACCAACCTTCACAATTACTGTGTAGCCATCTCCAAATCTAAAATAAAAGGCCACAATTAAGTTTTAAGTACAAAAACAGAAGTGCAAACAAGCATGCCAGTGCCAAATTGCTCACGGCTGGTCATCTAAATAATTAACTTTTATTTTCTCCTATTGTCACGGCATAGTGCAATGGAAGAAAGCGACGAGGTGGGAAGCAAAAGACATGACAAAATATAATTGTTCTCATATTCCCCACCATTTCAAGCTTCCCGGATGTGGTGAGCAAGAGGAGCAGGTGAGTCACAAGCAGTTGGAAGCAAAAGCAGCTACAACTTCAACAACATTGCAACAATGTCACCAGCTGATGGATAAACTTCTTCAAGTAATAGTAGGTTTCAACACACTCTCCTGCACCAAATGTAAAAGACAGCATCAATTTGAGTCAAGCAAAAAAGCCCAAACAGCTGAAACAGAAATTGATTTTTCGAAAAGGGTGGAAATTAGTTAAGAAGCCTTTGCATGGTTATATCAACTAAAGGAAAAAAAGTTGTCTACTGAGCGGAAACTTGCAAGCAGGATTGATGGAACAGGTGGCAGGCTAGCGTTAGCTTTCCACCTAGCTAGCTCATAGTCCAGCCCCGTCCAGCCCTCGTTCTAAGTTGCAACGCTGAGGATGTCACCTTCCCGGCTACCAGCAGCGGTGCCCGCAGGCTCCGCTGCTGGTCTCTGTTGCAGGCGAAGCTTGCGCAGTGTGTTGAGTATTCCGTCTGTAATAAAGTTTCCTTCATATTCTCCGATCTGTACCAATTTATCCCGGTGGTACACATGTGCTGTAGTTTGAATGCACATAATGTTGTGCATAAAAAGTTTTCTGCTGTAAAGACCATAGACAGTATGGAAAAGACGGAGCCTGTTTACATGTCTGTTTAGCGACGATTGAAGATGGATGACGCTCGTTTCGCTTCGGAAAACTTTGTGTAAAGACGACAATCCAACCCCCTATGGGTGGGTTGAAAACATGCGGAAGTAGCTCCTACTACTGGCTGTAGTCCATTGCCTCTGGGCAAAAAATGTTGATCGATCACGCAAAAATCGTCATTTTGTGTCATTGGAAGATTTTTTCCAGACCCACAATACAGAGACCTCCCCTCTCAGGGGGACATGAGGGAGGGAAGCACGGTCATTCGAAAATACTACCAGGTTTCTACTGATACAAAGCTTAATGCTAAATCGGTGAAGTATCCCTTTAAGCTCTACAGCTGCTATATGCTACCTGACCAGCATCAAACAGCAGACAGACAAAGTTATCCACTACAGTAGCTGGTGAACAGGTTGTAGCATTAAGCAGCTGAAGCTAAAAGGAGAGTGAATACTGGATTTACATTGACGAGCCGCCAAAAAGACGACTCCAAATCAATGTTAATGTTCATCAGGGTCTGCTAGATGTGTAAATAGCCGACTGTTTGCTAACAATGAAAAGGTGTAATATGTCACGTTGCCATCAAGTTGCAAAAAAAATTCAGTTACTGCTGCCTTAACAATCTGAACATAAAAGCTCTGTCTGAAGAATATTTTACAAAAACTCCTCAATTATTGCTAGTATATGATAAGTAATGCAGAGAGCAGTCCTTCCAGAAAAATGCAGAGTTTTTTTGTGATTGTTGCAGGCAAAAATCCTTGATTATGCGGCACGTTTTCTTAAAAAATACGATGGAATATGCGGGATATTTATGCAATTTTATGCAATGAAATTGGGGGAACTTGCAAAAACTGCAGTTTCATCATGGCTTCATCGCGGGGTTTGCAGCTTTTCGATGATGTTCACGTCACTTCATAATGTCACTTCATAACGTCACTTCATAACGTCACTTCATAACATTCCCATGGCAACAGGGGAAAATGGCTGCTCTTGTGTGAAGTAAACGCAGTATTTTTCAACTTTCTGTTAAGATATATGTGACTTTTTTGCAACAAAAATGCGGGGATTATGAAATCATGCAAGCACTGTGTATTTAAATAAAATTGGCAATTTATACGGCGAAAGTGCATAAATATGCGGACTTTGGCTGATTACGCATTGAATTATGTGATCGCATAATCACGTTTTTCTGGAGGGACTGAGATAGGATATAACTGCTTGAACAGCCACAGTTTTGAAAATAAGTCGACATGCTCTATTGGTATAGCTTTACAACATGAACGATATTCCTAGACATGACATATTGTCACAGATGAAAATACACCACAGCTAAGCTCTAAAGCTAATTAGCATTCTGCATCTTCCCAGTTGTATGCAACGTCTTGTGAGCACCAACTAAGACTCCGTGCCTTGTTATTCTGTCGTTAGCACTCTTATGACCCATTGTTTTCTGCCTAATTAATTCCCTAATGTTGGATTTACTCATGGAAATGTCCATTGTGGGCTAGTACAGAGCAACATGCAACAAGAGTCAGAGTCTCCCTTAGTGGCAATTAGAGATATGGTGAATAAATTGCAAGCCTACACAATCCCAAAGGGAGTGAGAGAGGAAGTGAAGCTCTGTGCTGCTACTGAGAAGCACAATGAATGGACCCCATGGGTAGCAGAGTCCCTTTACTGAAAACACGACTGCTTGAAGTTGAAGAGCCACAGTGCAAGAATAGTGTAACTTTGCATAAATTGTACAGTTTATGGGAATGCTTATCTTATATTCATTTCCATTAGAAATGCATAAGTGTCTTTTTAATGCTACTTTTAGAATCATGCTTAGGCACATCAACTGGCAGGTCTGAACCCTGCTTAACTGGAATTTTCTTGCATTACGATTGGACGTGCCAGGATACATCTCGTGATCAGATGTCAGAAGTATATGGGCATAAATCTACAGGAGCTGGCATGTCAACCAGTGATCTGCTTTATCATTCTAATTTTGCTCCATGACCTCTGTCTCCTGCCACATGGTGTACAACAAAGATTATAAAGATTGAGGTGAGAAAATTAGGAAGTCTTGCTAGGATTTTGGTGTTTGTTAGCATTGTGGTCCAATACCACAGTGTGCGAAAATGTTCAGAAGAAAACTAATACATTTACACATTTAAATTACAATGTTACAATGGGAATAAAACATCAAAATGACACACAAGAATACAGCAACGACAGAAGTATTTCCAATTTTATGATGCAATTGTGCGAATAGCATGCTATCCACAACCACAACTGCATCAAGCCTACTATATAGGGATGATCTGAGAACTGTGCCTGCACTGTGATCTCCTCACACATCATGTGGATTAAACTATGGGTGCCCTGCAAGTATCAACATGATAGCGCGTCATTAAGCAGCAGCCCTTTAGACAGACCTTCAACCATTTCAAATTATACTCCACACTGACCAGCTCAAAGTGCAAATGGCAAAGCAGGATTATCACGATCATCAGAGGAACAGGGGTCTCAACAACTCTGGTATTATAGCACAAAAGAAATCGTAGCAGTGCTTTGCCTTTATCTAAGAGGCTCCCTTTAGTTAGTATCCAAACTAATTTGTTATTTTCATGACTACATTCCATCCTAATATAATTACGATTCATGTGCCACTGAAATTAGGTATACAAGGACAGTCATAATCAGGGATATTATACAGTAGGACTTGGTACTTCTCAATGTAATATGCTCTTTTGATCATTTTCCGTGGAAACCTTGGTAAGGTGCTCAGTCCAAAAGACTGTAGTTCTGAAATTATCTCTCAAATCTCCAATTAAAATCTGCTTTGATTTGCACACGCAGCACTGTCTTTTATGAGTAACCCATTTTATAAAGTATAGCCAAAGTACATCTCTCATTGTGTAAAGATGCATCGATTTCTGATGAACAGATGACACAGTCTGTAATCAGACGCCGCTACCACCACCACCATAACACCACAGCCATCCTCACACATCAAGCTTAATTTATCATCCAATTAAGACTATGGCCATAATCCTCCTATGTTTATTATAGCTGCAGGCTCAGGAAATGTGCTGTCCAAAGACTGCCAAGCTCAGCCAAGATGCAAAAATATTTTTGCAAAAATCCAATAAGGGCAGGAGGTATTGTGGCTAAAGGGTTTGGTGAAATGGTTTGGGGCATACGTGGGTAATGAAATGCTGCTTGTCAGTGACAGTAAAAGGGCTTATCAATTAGCTTCCCCTCATTCTATCTCCCTGCCTAGCTTACTTTTATTTCCTTTCTGTCTGCAGCTACACATGGGCTTCAGGCAGCACATTGGGAAAAATAGCTTTCTTTTATGTTCATAATTTTTTTACTCTGCCTCACATATTCACAACAAAACAAGTTATTTTATCTTTGATACACTGTCTGTTTTGGCTCTCCTCAAATAAACTCTGCCTGTGTAGAGAAAGGTAGGCTTGCTTATATATATATATATATATATATATAGTTGTACGTAGGCTCTGCACTGTAGCGTACGCCGTTGTGAGCATTTATACTTGTGCTCTGGTGTGTCTGCGTCACTCCGCAATTACATCGCCAAAACCGCTAGTTGGCAGTGGGGTTTCCATGCCACTGTGTGGAGTTTCATCATGTACTTCAAACAATGGCAACTGAAACCAAGAAGATCACGTTGGAGTTGGAGCTAACAAACAGTTTCTTTTACTGAAATTACCGCAAAAAACATACAGTAGAAGACGTCAGAGGAGATGGTCTGTATGACCACTGAACAAATTACAGTAAGGCGGAGGAGGGTGAATTTTCTGTGCTTGTCCGAAATGCGATGCAACACATGTCGGCGCAACATGTGGTTACATTTCTGGGGAGGTGCACGTCAGGCTAGTCAATGCAGAAGTATAAACTGGCCTTTAGATATCCATATTGAAGCAGAACATAACAGCAAGCTTAAAACAATTAATTAGCTTTTAACTGCTGAATGGTGATTTTAAGATCTTTGCAATTTAGGGTTGAATATGGCATAGAAAATATAATGAATGGATTATGTAAAGTCATGACTGCACCACATTGTCACAACTAATCCTTTTCATAATATTTTACATTAGAGATATGATACAGCAGCTCAACACAGCGTGGCAGAGACACTGTAATGTCTGTGCTGCAGTTCTCTTTTCTACATTTTCGTTATTCTGCCTCATCCTCTTCTCCACACGAATCTGCTGGAAAGTCGTTCTACCATGTAATTTAAAACAAACAGCCAGACACAGATAAGGGCATGACAGGCAGAAAATAATTCTGCTGCCTTCCTTCATCTGAGGGAGTCTAGAAAGGTCACCCTCGTCATAGCCAAACCTTGTATTTGTGTCCGCAGGGGGGAGGGCGGATGCGGGGCATGAGGTCAGTGTTGCTTGGGTGGTCTGACGCTTTGATCAGGCAGGAAGTTATCCAAAAAGTGTCTTTAGTTCCTGGAGGGGGAACTAACGGAGCTCTAGGCAGAGGCTCCATAGGCAGTGTGAGGACAGATGAATGGATAGAGAAATAGTTGTCCAACCAGAAAAGATGTAAAGAAATGTATGTATTAAACTGTATTTTAGTTTGCTTAAAATTAATTTCTGAAAATCAGCTAGTCTCTGACAACGTTTACAGTGTGAGTTATGGTTAAAGTTGAAAGTGTGCTGTAAATCAAGGGCCTTCAAGTAATGAAGTGAGATTATGAGCAGTTAAAGTAACTTAGAATAAAGCTTAAGCATGAAGTTAATTCTTTACCTTGGAAATAGTAGTTTAGCATTAGCAGTTAAATGCAAATGGACACTTAAGATAAAAGGCAGCAATTGAACCTTGAGTGAAGATTATTGTGTTCAAATAAAACTATTAAACCTGTCCTTAGTGAGTTTTCAGCGATAAGTAGTGGCAGTTTGCTTCTATGTCAAGACATATTTACAAGGTGTTTGCATGCAATATTGTGCTTCAAAAGTAATCTCACATGAAGGCCATCATCTGGCCTGTAAAATTATTACTGCTCGATTTTCAAACATGCATAGTTCACCTAATAAAAAGCCTTTGAGCCATGTACCAATTTGTGCAGACCTTGAAGGATCAAATGTTGATGCAGATGCTTGCCTTGACTGTAAGCACAAAAATAAGCTATGATAAAACTAATGTAAATTCCTGCATATAAGATTCTCACCAGTTATCAAGGGAATTAGGTAAGAGTTGGTATATTTTGAGTGCAGACAGCTCCCTCGATATGTATAGTACATATACAGTGCACCATCTGTCTGTCAATGTTCTAGCAGTCTTAATTACACTTACATTTCTCATGCATCGTAAACCGTACAGAGAATTATTTTGTCATCCATCTCCACCGGTGACACGCACTTAAACGCCGTAAACTATTTAGTTAATGGCACACCTGCAGAGCTGACGCAGAGTGAGTGGGAAGGAGTTTATTGGACTTCTCAACGTCAACTTCAGGGGACTGATCCAAAACTTTTAGACACCACTCTTGTAAAAACTCTCCAGCACCCAGACCGCATTACCTTAATGCATTAAAGGCACTTTACCCTACACTTTTATATCATGACGTGCTTTAAGCAAGGAGAAAATAAGACTCCAGGCTGTGGTATGTACTTACTGCAGGTACTCTATGAAGAGGGGATATGAATGATATCAATCAGTGAAAAATCCTGCATCGGCTAGCGGGTGTCCTCTCTAACTGACAAGATTATAGGGGAGCTTTGAAGCTGCTTTTATTGGTTCCTCCACTTCATTTTGGTTTACTTAACACCTGGGAGCTTTCACACCAGCACACTGCTGTACTAAAGCACTATTTACAGCCTCTTGCACATTTTTTTAAACTTATTTATAACCCCTCTTCTCTGTCAGCCTTTCATAAATTCCTGGAAGTGTGATTGATTTGAGGGACTCAAAATCAGCTAAGGTAGGGAGGATGTTTTTCACAGCCATGGAGGACGATAATAAAGGGGCTTCTCAAAATGGCCGCCCTACTGTTCAGAATTCAACGCGCAAACCAATTCTTCAGCCCGTCTCACACTCACACTACTGACTAACTTTCTAGCAGTTTAAATAGGCTATTTTGGCTCATTTGGGGCTTGATTGATATACAGAGGCGGGCTTGTTAAAGTAGCAAAAGGGAATCTGAGTGATAAAGACAGGGTCACCACTGAACTAAAGGGGGCAGCACTAACAAGCACTTGGATAGCTGCGTTGGAAGCCTTGCCACCTGACAGTAGCAGAGGAAAGAATAAATAAGGGTAATATGGCGAGACATTTTTGAAGGAGAGGAGTTGGGAGAGGAGGCGATGGGGGGAGTGAGGGCAGCGCGTGTGGGAGGGTGAGCAATAGGGGGTCAAAATGTGAGAGCTGCCCCCACGGCGAGATTCTGCACTGCTTTCATGGGCTTGTGATGAAAAAGAGATGGAGATGTTGGGGGTGGAGGCAGGAGGAAGAAGCAGCAGCCCCAGCATTGCAGGTCAGCCGCTCACACCGTGTGACGATGGCATACACCACCTGCCTCTATCGGCATGCTTCCCCCTGCTACTTCAACCCCTGCTGTCTGATGGAACTCTTCCCATCTGCAAACTGGCAACAGCTTGTGCATTTGTGAGACTCAGTCCCTCCATTCCCACATTATGGGCTCAGATGTGGAGACAAACACAAAATACTAAATGTTACTCTGCAATGCTGGATCATCACGACAACTTACATGGTGGTGGATAACATGCTAAGCCAAGGGTGGGAGTGTGTGTGTGGAGGGGCGGAAGCGACATGGCAGCACAAACATGTGGCTGGATAGTGACGAGAAAAGAAAACAGAGAAGACAGTCCTTAATTGCCTTTTCAGTCATTACCAGGGTCCCACACCTCATGAAACATTAATTACACCAAGCGCTGAGGAGATAGGGACGCTTAATTAGAAATTATTCACTGTGTGGCAAGAACTGAGAGATAGCATTTCAGCAGCATGTAAATTGTCCGTGTGAGATCTAAAATAAGCACGGCAAAAATTGGTGTAGTAGTCATGCTTATCTGGCTTTCCCTCAGTTGACGTGAAGTGCGATTCCCCTTTACCTGATAACATGTTGAGTGAAGTAGGACATGTGTTAAACCTCTGTTCTCCTCCCTTGTTTGCTGCTTCTTCCCTCCTCCCCCATTGCTTCCATGCTTACTTATCCTATACCTCCTGCGTGGTACATACATAATTTACACCACAAGCTCTTTCCCCTACAGACAGGTGGTAAATGACACAAAGAATCTGTCAATTACCCTAACATCTGGGAGGAGTCTGATTGGTAAATCACTCTCCCACTTCAGCCCTACGCCTCTCAACTGTCCGTCGATCTCACTCTTTTTAAGCCCCATCTACAAGCTACCTTTCTCTTCACAATGAGACAGTGGCCAATGATATGACATTAACGCTCTTGATGTGAAATACCCTTGACACTATTGCCCCCTCCTTGCAGTTCCAGGCGAATCCCCCTAATCCCCGTCACAACTTTAAAAATGGTCTGCTCCTCCCCTCATCCCAGGTGTATTGATCTTTCTCTCCACCACACATTCCTGTTGTGTGTGTAGCTCTTGTGTGCGTGTGGAATGTCCTTCCTCTTACAAGATCACAAAATGGAGTGGTAATAATGTCATCGGACTGTACCTAAAGTAATGGATCGATCTCACTGTTACATGCAGGGCTCGGGGCATAAGTGCTGGGTCTGGGAAATGTCAGATGAATATCAGAGAGCAGGTCTGAGTGCTAAGAGTTAGGGGCATGGAATACTGTATCTGTTATGGAGACATAGCAAAAAGCATTAAGATACATGCACAAAGCCTATTAAGGGTGTGCATAATGACAGGGATGGAGGAAATAGAATTTATGGGTCTGTAGAGAAACAAATGGGAAATTGAGATAATGGTGAAAGACTTGGGACACTAACCTGACCGTCTGCACATTTGCCTCATATAAAGACCTTTTAATGTGAAATCAATACAATCATGTTGATGATGTAGATGTCTACACTAAACATATATGGGGGCATATATGTGGGTGTATTAAGACAAGAAGCTTCCTGGTAAGCAAAACACATGAATACATTATCATTGCATAGCCTCTGAAACATGAAAGCATGTAGAAAGGAGAGGTGCATATCATATTAAAGGCATAGTCGTACATTTTGGGGTACACACTATGGGCCCTATCTTGCACCCGGCACAGCGCAAAGCCCAACGCAAGTGTATTTGCTAATTAAAGACCGACGCAGTTGTCAATTTCCCGTCCAGCGCCCGCAACGTTTAAATAGCAAATAAACCTGCACCCATCTTTGCGCCCATGGGCGTGCTGGTCTTACAGGGAGGTGGGCTAAGGTGAATTCTCGGCGTATTGCTATCTTGAGGCAGTGTGAAGTGGTTGCGCCATTGACCAACAAAAACCTGGTCTAAAGTCAATTTCATTGTTATTTATTTTAACAGCAAATCAGTAAAATGTGCCTAGGCTTATGCACAGCACACGCACACTATGCTTGTTACACACACACACACACACACACACACACACACACACACACACACACACACACACACACACACACAGGGATGCGCAGCACACAAACATGCAAAAGATTACAAATAAAAATATTACGGTGCAAAATAGCCACCATAAAAACAATGCGGCAAGGTACAACCGCGCCTAGCTTTTAAAGGGAATGGGAGATGACGCCCAAAACACACCTATGAATTAATGAAGACACCAAGTTCAACCCTTTTGAACCATGCGCCCGGACCCTTTTTTCCGCAGTCAAACTAGCTTTCTTGAAAAACCTGAATCATTTTCTTATTGCCAATACACAGGGTCTTGTGTTATTTATATATACAGTATAACTAACAGAACACCTCAGTGGGAGACAGAGATTTCTTTCATCTCAATTCAAGGAGCTTCAAAGATTTTTTTTTTTTAATTCTGCTCTTGGTGTAACGAACCCATTTGTAAAAGAAGTACACTTACCGGCTCTTCAGATGCTGAATGCTCCCGAGGCACTTGAACCGACCATTGACCATGATGGCCATGCGTGTGCACAGTGCTTCACACTCCTCCATACTATCGAAACAAAGAAAGGGAGGGGGGTTGCAAAAATGAGAAGCAGCCATAATTCCAGGGTCTCTTACCTACAAGTCTGGCTCAACGTATGTTCATAGCTGGGATAAAGCCTAATATGCCGTGTGATGTTCATCCCCTCTAGTTATCTCTGCTATCGGGGCTTAACGCCACCCAGGATGGTTGCTATTGTTTTAAAGAAATACAAACAAGCCAGAGCATTTTTTCCCGCTACCCCAGAATAGGTAGGTGGTGTAGCCAGACCATACTCCAGCACCGACACAGACATAGGTCTGGCAATGCAAGACTACATCCTCACCAGATGAAAGACAATGACATCTTAAAACAGGTATTTTTAGTATAATGATTTTTGTAAAGTTTGGCCTCATTCAAATGCTAAAATATTCTGCATTTAAGGCTAAGCCATTTATCACATATGTTTTTCTTATAAAGGTTAGAACTCAATTTTAGACTGTGCCAACTCACGTTATTTTTGCTGTGGAAGATCTCTACTTATTTACAGAGACTTCTTTCCTCAAGTACAGTTAAAGTTTGAATTAGAGCATTTTTACATGTCTACTTTGACACCTTAAATGGACAACAAATTTGGTAATTAGAGAGAGAGGAAGGGACCATCTGTAGTTCTTATTTTCTAATTTTTTCTCTTTCGGCGTTGGGCTGGAGCAGGAGTCATTTGTAGTTGAGGCAAAACCTGTGAAGCCTTTCTGAGGAATGGTGCAATTAGGATTATGACTTTGTAAAACCTGGTGAATCTGCCACTTAACAAAACACAACCACCTGGTCATGCCATGGACGATTGGATGCAGCTCAGCCACATTGCCTTGGACAACAACAAATGCTTTTATTTCTCCATGAAGGGAAAACATATAATGAGGTTAATATATTCCAAATGAGACAACAGCACATAGTATGCACATGCACTGCCAGGGGCACAAATGATTCAAAAACCCAAGCAATTTGGGAAATGGTAAAATGAATAGCCATACAAATTGTTAAATGTTCCATATCGACTTGGGCCATCACGTTTTAGGTTTCGGAAGAAATTAGGCATTTAATATTGTTCTACTCACTCAAAACCATGCCCCTACAGGCCAACACTACAGAAGAAACATTTGGGACTAACTTTGCTCCAGGAAGTCTTGGATAATGAAAAGACTCCAGCACTGATATTGACAGTTTCCCTTTCCATGGAGGAAAAAAAGCACAGTCGGTCAATATGCCCTCATGCATGAAAGCTTTATAGCAGCCAGTTTGTTTCTGGCAGCCAATATTAACTGCCACGCAGGAAACAATACATTACAACTAAAGTGTACCTCTAACCAATTATATTTACAATATTTTCTGCTGATTTCATGGTTTGGTTCTCTGCTATCCCTGGTGAAGAGTCAAACTATTTTGACTTCATCTTATCGGGTGAAGCGTGAATCCATTAGAGAAAATCAATAAATAAAGAGTGATGTTGCACCTGTGTGATGTGAGGATGACTGAGCGTCCCTCTTTGATGACACTCAGGATGCAGTCCCACAGGAAGCGCCGGGCTTTGGGGTCCATCCCAGTGGTTGGCTCATCCTGCAATAAATGTCATCTCTTTAAAACATTTCCATTGAATTCTGCCTCAACACATAATTTAAGAAAGTAGAATGTCATAATATACAATTTACAGCAACAGTTTACTTTAAACAGATAACTTAATGATATATGTGTTTAATTAAACATACAGATGAGTGACAAATAAAAGGAAACACCTGAATGAATGAGTGGAGAAACATAAGGAGCAGCAATAAGCCACATAAAGCAGTTATCACATCTCAACCCAACTGAACAATTATGGACTTTTGGACAGACATGTAAGACGGCACTCTCCAACACCATCAACAAAAACATAAAAAAGGGAAAAAAAATTTAATAATGGTGTTCCAATCTGTCCAGTTAAGGCCCAGAGACTTGTCCAATGTAAGCCAAGGTGCATTGAAGCTGTTTTGGCAGCTCGTGCTCACCAAACTCATTATTAAGACACTTGTTTTGTCACCCTTATGTGTGTGTTTACATACTGTACACATGTGGGAGAGATAGAAGTGTAAGGAGACATATTAAACATACCTAGGTAAAGTCTGGGTGAAATCTGAGTAACCTGCATGTACACATAATGGAGACACATACTGTAGCACTTTCCAACATAGCACAACACACACAGAGTCTCAGTGACTTGCTGTTTATTTTTCCTCAGGGCTAGTCTGTTCATGCATGATTAGAGAGTGACAGTCCTCAGTCCATTGGCTGGTTTCGTTCAAGGGCTGGTGCTCGCTCACTAGCAGAATCCTACAAATCCCATGGGGTATTTCCATCACTGTGCCCAATGTGTCCCTGTGCAACTCCCTGGGCTAGCACACAATAGTGAAACTGACACAGACAACCCATTATCCTACTGCCTCAAAGTAAAGGCTAGCCTGGTTCAGGCGCATAAATAAGTAGGTTTGGAATAGTGCAGCTCGATAGGCTGAGCAGCACTGAGCCAGAAAACAGACACGATTGGAAAGATTATTCATTACCTGACTCAAATTGTTCTTAGCAGTATAAGCTCACAGGTTGCTTTAAATCATGCAAAGTAATGCATTTATAACAGTTTACAGGCAGTAAATCAAACATCAATTAGGTTGCATATTTTATGACATTTGTGGGTATGAACTGACATTTAAATCTATTTATATAATATTACTTACACTATATATGTGATGTGGTGGCTGGGACATGGAATAACAAGTTAAATTTGCAATAATCTTAATGTCAATCCATATTTTGGTGAGCCCCCACAGGGAGCCCCCAGAGTCATTAAAGTTTGTCCCTCATAAAGCCGCTTAATTGAAAGCATGTGATGCAGTGTATTCTGAGTCATGCCTTCATTAATCTTCCATCATTGAGAAAATGCTTTTACCCTCAGTTTTAAGTCCTGATGAATAGGAATTTAATACGTGCAAACACAGTTGTGTGTGCTCAACAGAATTGGTTCTTTCTTGAAAAAACGTGAATTTAAACATGACCAGTGAGTCACTCATGAAAAATACACCCTTCTCTTATTCAGTGAGGATTTCCCAGATTGATCCAAAACCTGTTTTTCTACTAACTTTTGAAAGCATGAGTTATCCCATCGTCTTACTACAGCCAAGTCTCTATGTGCTTGTTAAGAGAAAAAGAACTAATCTTCTGTAATCCATCTGCACAACATCAATATTCCTTTAAAATATTACACTCTTAAGTCTTAATAAAACAGCAGGGTATCACATTTCACCATGTACATTACATCAATAAGGATGTATCTCACCAGGAAAATCACTGGAGGACAACCGATCAGGGCCATCGCTGTAGAAAGTTTGCGTTTGTTCCCACCGCTGTAGGTTCCTGCTGACTTGTTGGAATATTTGACCAGGCCCAATTTTTGGATCCCCCACTCTGCCACCTTTTGAATAGAGAATTAAAAGTGACCCAACCAAATATGGTGTCAAGAAGAATGTTCACAAAAACCTCATTATCAGATTTTCCATGATGGATGATATTTTGACTTGGCTCTGCAATGTATTTAAGCTATGTGGTTTTCAAGGACAAGGCATGACAGCTGACATCACTGTAAGACCTTAATCACAGGCTGCTAAGATACTTTTCTCCTTGCTGTTTTAATAATGTCTCGTCAAACACCAGCAATCAGGAACATCGCCAAAGTGCACAATATCGCCAGGTCTCAAAAGGACATGTTTAAGTGTCACAATAACATGCAGGCTGTGGCACCTGCATTTAACTTCCAGTACATTTCTTGAACATACTGACATTTCTGTTTACAGCTGATGCAAATATGAATACACGAGGGCTCAATTTGGTTCGAGAATTGTCACCAAAAAAGACGCAATGGGCAACAGCATAATTAAGAGTTATGCTAGCAGCGCAGAACAGGGTCCCTTCACACTGCAGCTAAAAGATCAAAGCCCTGGCGCCAGGTCCGAGGCCTATGGTCGCTGCCAGCCTCTTCCTCTTTTGATCTTCTTATTGTAGAAGCAGGCGGTGCGAGAGGATTGCGGGAAGGCTGCATAGGGCCGGCCACACCACTGGACATGGTGAATAATGTAGAGCCATAACCCACAGCTGCTGCTTTTCCACCACCGGCCATTTTTCATTATGTATGGCTTCTCCCATTGAGGTTATCTATCACTTTGACATGTATCTCAGCTTGCCCTACATGCATTCTACTTGAAGTATTTTGATGGTAAAAATAAAAATAAAACATTCTGAGAGCAAATAAACATGTTTTGGAGTAGTCTAACATTTCAGTTTCTTCATATTTTTTTTTAATATCCCAATTACGAGAGTTTGACAACTAATCTACATTTATGTTAAAGATATAGTGCTTCACAACATTACTCATGAGTAAAACAAGTTAACCCAGTTTTAAAATGTTCAAGGACAAACAATGTATGGAAGGATATAACAGTTACCATGGTGATCTCGTTTTCTGGTACCCCTCGTAACCTGGCGTAAAACTCCAGATGCTCTCGACCAGTCAGCAGCTCATTAATAGCATCAAACTGGGGACAATAGCCCAGGTTCTGGTGCACGTCCCTCATTTCTGTTCTTATGCTGGGAAAGAGAACATATTAGAGATTAGAGATTTGACAATGGATGCTATTAATTATTGAGATCACAGATTTAAAAGGTAATGCCTTAGCAAGACAGAGTTTTTATATCAAACATACAATAAGAACAGTTAGAAGGCCAAGAAGCGCACACACCATTTATGTTGCCTATTGTATTTTAAAGAGAAATGACATTGAAACTGATTTGTTTGGAAGGATTCATTACATTTTCCCCAATACCTCGGAGCGGAGTGTGTCAAGACCTGCGTTTTTCTTTGAAACTCTTCCAACCATATATAGAGCAGCAGAGTGGTTCCTCTCACATTCTGTACTCGTGGTCTTGAGTGTCCCCAAAACGAAAACATACTAACAAACAAAAAATGTTTTGCAGTTCCAGGCATACCATCATGCACCCACTAGAGGCAAGTAAAACCATGGCAGCAGCAGTTCTGGATGCAGACGTGTCCTTTTTGCAGTCAATAATATGAACACCTTCACCCCCTGCAGGCGACAAATGTTACAGCGGATTTTCTTTCTTCTTTTTACAGCTGCCTTGTTTAAAAAAAAAAAAAAGATAATATTGGACCCATTTTTTCCCTCGAATGTTATTTTCCAGGAGTGATTTGATGTGTCAAGAGGCTACTGGATCTCAACAAAGCCATAGTGAACTGAACGTTTTACTGATTTAATAATATGTTTTATTTTAGCTTTGATAAAGGATCAATATACCAAAAGGTGGTATAGCCTTTAGCTGGTTCAGGTTGTCCCTGTCTCACCAAAGCTTTTTAAGTAGCTCCACCTTTTTAGAGTGTTAGCACCAGCTGGTGGGCAAGTGGATGGCTCCTGCTCCCCTTTTGTTTTTTGTACTTATGTATGTACAGTATACTTTGTATGTTTATGCCACTTTGTGAGGATAGCGTGAAAAATTAATAAAATGTTGGTCAAAAATCAAATAAAAATCAAACACAATCCCAACCCAGGTAGTCCGCTGCTACTGTTAGTTTGTTAAAGAGACAGCCAATTAGCCACTACTGACTCTTAGCAGACGGTATCCACTAGCCGGCTCAGATGCCAAATGCAGGTATGAACAGCTATTCCCTGTGAGCACATAATCACAGATAAGAGAAGACAGTCAGGAGAGCAAGAACGTCCATTGAAGAGATGCTGCTTCCTCTCGTCTGTCGATCATTTTTCTTGCCAATGCACAGAAAGCGTGATGAGCTGAAAACAGAAGAGTGGGTGTACTCACATCTGTTTTTCTCTCTTCTACATCGTTTTTGTTTCCCCTAAAGGTCTCTGGGATTGTTCTTTGATCTCCGTTACCCACATTAATCAATGTTAACACTACTGTGTTAGGCATTGCTCTATTCAGCTCTCTTTTGTTGAACACAAAGTCAATTACTAGATGTAGAAATGAACCACTATAGCAACCGCTGTGACGCGAAACAAACCGTAGCTTACACACAACCATGCTCGGATGTGCTTCCTCAGAGATGCATGCCAAGGCAAAGAAACACAATTGTTTGTTCCTAAAAATAAGGAAGAGCAAGCCTACCTATGCTCAAGTGCCTGAGTCTCTATCGCTAGTGTCAAGGTATTTCTTTTTTGGCATGTAAAAAGATTTCTTATGACTGATTCTTTAAGGCAGAGACAAAAAAAACAGCAAGGTACAGGGCGAGGATGTGAAAAGGAATGAAATATGTGCAAGATGTGCAAGCGGCAGAAAGAAAGCGAGAGCAGAGTTTTCAGCATTACTGAGAATATCGCAATAAGGAGACATGAGAGAACCAAAGTTGAAAAGGCAGATATGGCAGAATGTATAAGAGACATCAAAACTACCCAGCCAAGAAAGAAACAAAGCTTGTGAGAGAAAGAGAAATAGAAAGCTGAGTTACACAGAACAAAAGAAGCAGAGAAAGGGTGTGAGCTATAAAAAAAACCCCCACCTCAGCTCGATCCCCATCCGAGCAGCCATCTTGGGTGGCTAATTATGATGACTTACTTGGTGCACTAGTGGGAGTTAGAGGCTCACCTGTATCCATTTAGGAAGGCCTCTCCACCGGAGACTGGGATGTCTCCTGTCAGCATCTTGAACGTGGTGGTTTTCCCAGCCCCGTTGATTCCAAGCAAGCCGAAACACTGAGGGATACAATGGGGAGGCTCCATTAGTTAATCTGGGTTTTGTAGATACAAGTCTCATTGGAAAACAGACAGTGGTGATGCATGGCATTTCAAATATTCTGTATGTAGATGAGTTGTCTTTTGAATAAACACTTTTCATTAACTCCTTTAATGAAGTTTATCTATAGACTCTCTAAATATTTGTTCACAACATACAGTATAATTGAAACTACAATTTAGAGTATGCATGACTGGTTCAGTTCAGTAGCAAAATAACAAATTTATGTATTTCTGTACACTAACAAAACAACAGACTCTAAATCAACACGCTAGGCACACAGGAACAAATATTGTAAAAACCTGACCATTCCCAACTGCATTTCTTCCTGCCTCTGTACATTTCTACAGCAAACACGATCCTCTCTTTCTTTGTCTAATCTCCCTGATGCTGCTGATCTTACTTCCCTCTGGAGGGAATGCGGCAGGAAGTCGTCCCTGCGGAGCCCTGCGGTCACGTGACCCGCCTTAGGTGCTGTGGCATAAATATTTGATTTCTGTCATTCATTGATCCCTGCTTTTTTGTGACCTGTGCTTGTGAATGCATAGAAGGGTGCTAAGCTTGATGTAAATAATGCATGAAAATGCAGTGTGTGATCAGTCGAGCCCTGTGAATCATAATATTCTACTGGCATTTACATTGGGCTTTGAGTAAACAGTGGCAGGGAGGATGGATACCACCGGAAAGCCCATCGAGCACGACTGCCTGTCAGCATTTGAGTTTATGTTTAAATCAAGCTTCCAGCGCTACAGTGTGTGTGACCATGACTATGTGTATGGTGGTGTATATAACATGTTATAATGAGTAATACATTTTACACAAAGGTTCCTGAGGTAAAAACTCTATAAAAGTTTACTTTGTTGTATTTGGTTGTAGTTTCCAAATGATAATTTGGCAGCGTACTGAACTAAACATCACTGGGTCCCACAGACCCCGTTGCTCTAGCAATGATCTTTTACTTGCCTGCTTGTGTGTTTTTAGCACACACATGCTTGGCAGTAGCATATTGGCATAAAACAAGCCCGATAAGGAGATTAGTGTTCCTCCCAACGCCTTCTTTGAGCAGCGTTTGGAAGCCAAACACCAATTCAAATCTTCGAGAAATAACTGGAAACTGTAAATCAAAGCCCACAAAGAGAATTTCTGCTCATTGCTCCCTGCTCTCATGTGTCAATATTTTGTAAATATTATCATTATTATTCCATCATTTAGTCATATCCATTGTTTTTGTTCACAGGCAACAGCGAATGAAATCATGTCTCACACAAGGGTGTTGCTGGTGAATTTAAAAAAAGTAATGAAATGTGTAAATGTAAGAAAGTCGTCCAACACGGACAAAAGCAAACACACTATAGGATTGTAGATGTGCTTTTGTGATTCAGCAGCATTTGGCTCACCTCTGCGGCAGGTACTCCCACACATAGCCTGTCCACGGCAGGGGTGCTCTTCGCAGAGTAGACCTGCAGGGAGCAGACAGTAAAATGAATCAACTAGCCAGCCAGAGAAAGAGGGTGAGGAGGCTGGAGGCAGGGAAGGGTGGGGAGCAGACAGTGAGGAAGATAACACAGAGGATAGCATGACAAAATATGGAGCGATAGGCTAGAGCAGCGGGGAAGAGTAGAGATGGAAGAAGCAGGTGGAAAAAGAAGGAGGGAGCGAGACAGAGAAAGTGAAGGAAAAGAAATTATCAAGAAGGGATAATTTGCAACATTTAGAGTCAGCCAGATGGTAAAAGGTAGTAAAAAAAGAAGTTAGACACTTGCACAGGGGGGAGGAGGACATTAGTATTTGTGATCTGTACCTTCAATAACCTTCAACACACTCACAAGTCACCCAATATTTTATGTATGGACACCAGCTTTACAGCAGCTGCATTTAGTGGTGTCAATATACAGAGATGACTCTAGTGAAAAGGCATGCTGTCCTTAATCTGAAAAAGTACTTTCTATTAAATGTAAAAATCTATAGCCACAGCAGAGAGTGTAAGAATGTGATGCTCATTCAAATTAAACATCTGCCTGCGGCTGCTGGAAATGACCCCAATAAGAGCGGTAAGACTGATTCAAAACATTCATGGGCAGTAAAACCCAAAACAATGAGCTGAAAGAAGCTAAAACACTCTGGTCAGAGGGGAACTGCAGTCTTTGTGAACATTTTCACGCAACCCCTTTCACATTTTGCATCCAAGTCTGCATCATCTGAAAAACTCACCAGAGGAGGTAAAAAAAGATCCCTCTTGAAGTGAAAACAATTTTTTTACAATTTTAAAAATAAATAAAAAATACTGCAGGCAAAAAATTAGGTATTTAGTGCATTAGGTGCTTTTCCACATCCAAGACTATGTTAGGGTTTGATATGTTTTCAAAGTGGCTTGAAAGCAGCGCTGTCTTGCTCGAGCACCAAAAGACGAGGCAAGGCCTTTGTTGTTGTTGCTGAATGTGATAGTTAAGACATTTCAAATTCTAAATCAAGGACAGCACTGTGCCCCTTTGAGTTATGAAAGAGTGACTACAGTTGGCTGTTTTTTTCCGGTTTTTAAAAGTTTAAAACATAGTTTTCGATGAGTGCTGTGTGTTTAAATGCCTGTACAGTATATAAGTGTCAGAGACTTCAACAGTGAATGTTCCTTAAAACAGAAAAGTGACAGGATTCGTTTCTCAGTGTGAAGGATACATTTCCTGTATAGAATCCCTAAACCAAATATCCAACATTAAAAAGACTCAGCTGTTCCAGCCACATTCAGAATGCTACCAGGCAAATGTAAATTTAGAACTGCCACTTCAAGCCTGATAAATAATGGAATTGCATTTATCACACAGTTGGCACATCAAAAGCACTTTATTAAAGCAGAGTTGCGTAGATCCATCATTCTTTCAGTGGCATCTGGCAGCTGCACTCTGTGCTTATTAACCTGGATTACACATACTACTTTTTAGTGATAGTTTGGAGTGCTAAAGTCACATCAAAGCAGCAGATACATATATGGAGGAAGGCAATTAAAGGATAATTCCCCTCCGACTCGAGCACCACAGCAACTGTCATGATAAGCAGACGTCTAATCAGATGTGACAGTTGAGTGAATGTGATGTTGTACAAACTTAAAATATAGATTTAGGTTAGAAAATCACAAGCCTCAGCTCCATGACACTGACACTGCTTTATCTAAAAAGAATGGTCCATTCATTCTACAAATGGCTCACAGCAGTATGAGGTGCTATCCTGAGATACCTAAAAGCATCAGTTCCTAACCTTTTTTGTCTGATGTAGCCCCACAACCCTTTTTCATCACCACCCATCATGATCCGAACGTTTTTTTGGTTGGTTAACGTTAACGTTTTAAAGTAAATGCAATTTATCACAGGTAATTGTATTAAAGTGGATATTGTTATATACTTTTTTTTATAAAAATCAAAGAGATACTTGAATTGTCTCATTGTTTCAATAACATTGATCAAGTTTTCACGAGTTCCACTTGGAGTGGCAGAGGTTGGATCTTTCAACCATTTATCCATTCCTTAAGTATTTATTCTAACCGCTCTGTTCACTCGCTAACTAGTTTTAACACAATCTTTATGAAAGGACATAGTCTTGAGTTGTTACTATTGACTCAGATTGGGGGTGCAACCTGTGCAGTCAGCATATCGACTGTAGTAATTCACACCAATTTGTAATCCTGCGTTTCTTTTCCACAAACATACAACTATATAGATACTATTTAATCTTTCTACTATTTAAAAATAACTGAGCCACTCACTCCACAATCTCTCCAAGAACACTTGTCAAATGCAGAAGAAACCCCTGACTGATTCATTTATAAAATTCTGGGGAAGGGAATGAAACGAAAGAATATAAAATAATACAAATCACAAATAAAGACAAAATTATTGCTGAAAAAAATATAATAATTTCTGGAAAAAACTGAATAAAATACATAAAAAAGAAGAAAAAAAGCCAAGGTCAGAAACCACTCAAAGCAAGTCAAACAAGTCTTATTTTACCCACTTATATCCCCAGAGGACATATCAGAGTACAGAGTACTTATCACATGAACATACAGTACTTATAGTATGCCAAGGTGCCACTCATCACTTATTACTCTCCTAAATTCAAACAGCTGTCACAAGGTTCTTTAGAACTTTCTCTGTCAACTTAGTGAGTGACTGGAAGGTTAAACTGACAGCACTGGGCCTGGAAAATACTCACAGACGGACACACTTCGATTACAGTCTCCATCGATTACAGTGCCGACACTAATGCAGCAACTAAGTGGAGGCTAGCAGGTGGGGCAAATAGCAAAATGCTCCTGTTTAGAGCAGCAGGAAAAGGAAAGGGAGGAGCAGGAATCTGACATATGATTGATGGCCTGTCGATCGCTTCAGAGGCATTCTTAGATTTATGACAGGGCTCAGCTTGTGGCGCATGGCCACCGAAGCCATGCGCTCATTGATCAATTTGTTATCTACACCCCAAATGGATGGGGCACAGCTGTGGTGGGATTCAATGAGGGCACTGCACGAAGAATCCTGATGCCTTCTGCCACTGCACTGCTGTTTTTGTGTGCTGACGGGCCACTGTGTCTCATCTCAGAGAAATATTGTCAGCCATCAAGGTGTGTATGAACAATGGCTTCTCGTCAACAGCAGACAAGCTCAATCAAATCTTAGGGCAGTGGTGGTTAGAGAAGGGAGCTTGTGACCGGGAGGTCGTCGGTTCAATCCCCAGACTGACAGGATAAAATCTGGGTGGGGAAAGTGAAAGAGCAGCCCCACCACATAATCAAGGTGCCCTTGAGCAAGGCCCTTAACCCCAACCGCTCCAGTGGAGCTGCTCAGTGGCCAGCAGATCAGACTGTGGCTGTACTGGGCAGTTTCCAGGTATGAAAACGTAACTGTGTGAATGTGATCAGGGCGTTATTTATAAATCTAATCTCTTCACATTTTGGCACTATTTTAAACCTGTATTTACAGTAGAGATGAAGTGTTTTCACAAGTTTACAGTTAACAAGTTTTAGCTGAAAAATGAAAATTCCTCTCCACACCTTTCACCTTGTGAGATGATTTGTAAGACATTACCCATCCAACTGTTTTACCCAGCGCTTGTTCAGTAATTACCCTATGGAGTGTGGCGCCCGTCTGTGTCCGTGAGCAATGAGTGAAAGATTAAGTATAGTGAGACTGCAAAGACCGAGGGAGTAAAGGAGTGAGGGTGGTAAGAAGCAATAGGCTGTTAGATCGTCCAGCTGTCGGCACAGGAGCTGCAAAGCAGGCTGTTGTGGTGACACTTCCTGCTGCCATGCCGCCCGCAGGGAGGGAACATCTGCCGATGGATGAACCGTGCAAATCTTGGCGGTGTTGAGGCACGCACCGTCATAGCACGCTCAAATTCACCTACTGCATGGGGCGAAGGGCCAGAGCTGTATAGGAGCGCAAACCTTTACGCTCCTAAAATGCAATTGTTTGGTTCTCATGCCCATTTATGATGTTTGTGAATGTTCACAGCTGCTCACTGGCAACCTGTCTTTCCCATTTGCCTTACAAACTGAATAATGCAGGTGCAAGTGGAAAAAAAAAAAACTTCAAAAACTCCTCCCACCCACTCAGACACATCCACAGATAAAGTGGATTACCGCCAAGTGTCTAAGTTCTAAATAGAAAATATGAAGTCAATTGCAGAGATAAAAAAACAACTGTCTAAATTGTCTTTACTTTTTTCTTTAAAGTTCCTTGTCCTGCTCATAAAATATGTGCAGTGAAATGCAAAGTGGCATACTGAGCAAAGAATGGCTAGCGTGTGATACAGACTAATAATTAGAATACGAGTAAAAATAAGAATAAAAGTAAATAAAGGATAGAGCAGTACGAGACAGACAAAAAGGTGTGTGTGTGTATGTGTGCTGTGGAAGTTTCTGGTATATGAAAATGGAAAATGAACATATATCACAACACTTTGTACACGCTTGAGTGCAAATATGAAAATGTGCAGGGCAGAGCAAAGGACTGACAAAGTGCAAGACAAGGCCATGTATATACAGAGGTTAAAGGCCAGAGTTCACCATTCTGCTGGCCTGAGGGAAGAAGCTTTCCGAGTCTATATGTTGGACGTTTTACACAATCAAAAACAATCTCACATTTTCTAAAAGCGATTACAAACGAATAAAGCAACTAATCAACCTCTGATTTAAAAAACAAAAGAAATGACTAAATAAAATTTGGAATTAACTACTATCAGAGCAATACTTTAACAAGAGCCAAACGATGCACTGCACAATACCTTAGTGAGATCATAGATCCTCAGAAGGTCGTTCTGTGCCTTGCCTTCATAAACCCGTCTGCGTTCCCGAGCAACATCGATATCCTCTTCCTCTGCAGATAATGGCTTCCTTGAAATAAGCCTGGCAGAGAGAAGTCAAACTGCAGTTGGCACAACACTCTTAAATAAAATTAACATGAACTCGCATGACAAATTATCTCGGTCAAAGTTTAAGCTCAGTGAAACAATCTCTGTAATTTTCATAAAGAGTAGAAGCCACAGGCATTAGTTTCCATGGCAACCTTGCTTTTGGAGTAAGTAAACACAAAAAAAAAAAAAAGAAATCGGGCAGTATTTGCCAAACAGATTCACAGTGCCACAGATGTTTTATATAACATTAATATGCCAGTATATTACTAATTTAAATGACAGAGAATCAATGGTTTATCTGACTGAAAGAAATACTGGATGGAAATACATAGAAACATGTGAGGAACTATTTGGACAATTTTGAGTTACACTTTAACTCACTCTAAAATAACAGTTGATAGTCTCTTTTACCTTGGTTTGCAGAAAAAATTATACTGGATGAGTATTGTGATGGCAAACATGACAGCTCCCTGGATGGACATGGCGCAGAGGTTCTTTCCCACCATGTCCCAGCTAAGTGGGTCATTGAAACGGTCTTCCCCTGATAAAGGAAAAAAAAAAACCCAAAAAAGCGTGAAAAACATCATGAAATATGATCATAAACAAAGTCCATAAACACAGAAAATCGTAAGTAATTAAATGCATTATTACTGAAGCCAGAAGCAGTTTCAGATTAGAGAGAGCAAGTATGAACTGAGGGGAAGGTACATGTTCACAAAGATAAAGATTAGAACAAATGTAAAACAAAGATGTATATCAGCAAAAGGAGTAAACATGTGGAATCTTTTAGATGAGGAAGTAAAAATGTGTTACACGCTACAAAGATTTAAAAAAAATACTAAAAAGTAGGATGATAAACATGATTAACAAATATAAAAGCGAGGCATGAATGGCAATGTGTATATGAATGAAAATGTATTTTGTTTTGTTTACTTTTTACTTCTGAACATATGTGTGATAATATATATATAAAATACAGAAATTAATGATAATACATTTTATAAAACTGATAATATCCTGAGGGACCTAAGAACAAAATAAGAATAAAATAGAATGTAAAAAGGGTAGGTGTAATAAGCAAATGCTTCAATCAGTATTGATTATAAACAAGTTAAGATGACACTGCATGAACTAAGGTGACACTTTTTTGATACCATTTATCTTATGTAAGTGATGTGTATTTATGTGATTGATTGATTGATTTAAATAAACTAAACTGTGTCATTTCATGTTAAAAGGTGCCCTGCCACACGTATTTCATTACTTTGTGGTAATGTCTGAAGTTCTACCATGGACTAACATTTATTGTGGAAAAAATGCCTTGGTTACCTTGTTTCAAGCCATTCTAGCATGGTATAGAAAGCCTGCAGGAAGACTCAGCTCAATTTGTGCTAGTTCTCATTAATATTCAACAAGCTGAGCTGCTTGACTCTGATTGGCTAACAGCTAGCCAATGAGAGCCTAGCTATCAGCAGCCTTTACCCAGCACAACTGGGTGAGCTCATGAATAGTACTGAGCTCAGGCAACACCACGTCAGACTGACCAGCTTTTGTAATTGATTGATTTCTCCGCTAATTTTTTTTCAGTGGCTAGAGCTGACAGAGGAGGTAGCAGTTCATTTTCACATTCACGACATAACACAAACACATATGGACCTAACATATTTAAAAAAAAATACAAGTAAAAACAGTTTTGTGTGGCAGGGCACCTTTAACATCCAGGCCTTATCTACAAGCTCAGAATACGATTTAACAGAAACATCATAAAAAATGGAAATACCAGATGTATGTATTGTTTCATGGATAGCCAAATATATCTTTGTGAAAAGTTAGAGGAGAGCTGGAATATGATAGCTCTTTGAAGTGTTTTTGAGACATATTCATTGGTGAAAGCCAGCAGTTTAAAATGCCACTTAGCCTTAAAAAATAAAATATAAAAAACCGCTGTCACCTATGTCATGTGAGAAAATCAATGATATCCTGTACTTTTCATGTCAAAAACTTTTTTGGCTAATGAATACTTTAAGTAAACCGGTAACAGCCCCCCCACACTCTAATCATTCTGCTCTCTCTCTTTCCTCCCTCTCTCACACTCAACAACCCTTGAGCCTTAGGGGGCAGAGTAAGTAGACAAGAAAAACGAAAGCGCTTTCAGTCTCGTTCTGTGGTAAATAGCCCCTCTCCACACTAGCCCTTTTATGTTCTGATTGCTTTTCTCTTCCTGCTCTCCGCCACCGTCGCAAATGATTCCTCAAGCCACTATTTCCTGCTCCATCTCTCTAGAGATAACACCTCTCTTCCTCTTTCATGTGCCTCTTTGTCTCTTGATGGCCTCCTCAACTCGGCTCCGCATCTACAGCCCTGTTCCCCTCTTCTCCCTGTCTGAATGTTATTTAAGGGTCTAATACATGGGTAAGGAATGATCAAATCAAAATGTAGTCACTTTAGTTAAAAAAACAGTCAATATGTGTACTGTATTACAAAACATTATTTCATCAACTTGACATGTTTTTTTTTACTTTTGTTTGAGGACAAATTTTATATAACTAAAGCCCTATTTGCCCGGGACTACTATTACCAGTGGACTTCATGTGATTTAGAAATTAAATCTGTGTTTGTTGGTGCCCATTCACACGGGTGAAGTCTGTATTTTACTTGACATTATCCCTCACATATGATGTCAAGGCTCTGCCAAAACTTTATAAATTTATAATTGCAAACGCAGCCAAAATGACCCCAAATCACAGAAATGCCAATTCGCAAGGGACTAATATTATCACACAACCTCAGTGTTTGGCAAAATATGGTAGGTCATTTGCGGTACAAAATTCTTGACATATTACAGACATGGCAGTTTCGCACAAGATTAAGATCACAGACAACCTCCGTAATTATTACCTTTCTCAAGGATTAGTTATGCTGTCATAGTTGTGGTGGCCACTTACCAAAACTGCTGAACAGGGTGGCTGTTGCCTGGTTCTTGGCCATGTCAATTAGCCCTCTGCCGAGACAGAAATGTGGGAATATCAGCAGCACCTGCTTCACTATGTTGTTGATGCGGGTGACATTCTGTTGGGGAAAATGCACACAATCACGCAAACAAGGTACAAATTAGTGGCAAGTTAAAGCTTTGAGTATTCAAGCCCTGACTAGAAATTAGCCAGCACAAGTCTAATATGTTTACTTGCTGCCTTGAATCAGCCAGGCCAGTGGCATAAGAGGTTTGGAAGACAATGGGCAGTGTCCTGACGCAAGCGTGGATAATTAACACACATCCTGAACTCCATTTGCATGCTGTGTGCTGCTGTGCTGCGGGGCACGCCGACGAAGAACAGAGCATCTGAGTTCATCTGCCTTGTTGATGGAATTCAGCATACATTAGGGAACATACTGTATGATCCATGAGGTAGCACACATACAGTATGTGTAAACGCAAATTGATAAGGTGGTGCTCAGGTAAGCATATGCTCATCCTTAAACTCATAACTATGGGTAGAAGGAGCACCAAGAGACCAAAACGATACAGCTGACAAAAAAGCTAAAACTGTGAAAACACCTACAGACACTCTCTGTGTGTCTGCCTCTGCTCTTTCTTCTGATACTGTATACAAGAACAAAGAGACAGATACACACAAACACAAAGCCAGAGCACATTGTTTCACAAGGCATACAGAAAAAGCCAGTCTCATCTTGACAGGGCATTTCCTGGCTACAACTTGTCTTTCTCTCTAAAATGATACTTTCCCTTTATCAATTTCCTTCTCCCTGAGGTCACAATTCAATGGCGGCCTAGTAAAGCACAAAATAAATAGTTAATTAAAATGAGACACAATGGACCGGGCTATAACAAACTTGCTCAAATAAGGAAGGAAGTACAGTAAGGGAGGGAGGAAGGAAAGGATGAGATAGAAAAGGGAGGGAACAACGAGGGAAGAAAAAATATGACTATGTTTGGCACTGCATGGCGTTCAAAAGCAAGGACATGCATTATGCATTCTGCTTCATTGTAGCATAGTCTTCAAAGATCTTGCATACAAGCAGGAAGACCACAAATTCATCATTTCTGTTTTTGGGCGAGCCCGAGCATAGAGTACGCGGGGCGGGGGTGGCAGTGCATTTTGTTAAAGCTGTGTGCAAGATTTCCAGATGATGGCCATTGTTTGCATAATTTATTCATGGGTGCTCTGTGATTTATGAGTTTCACTGAGTAAGCTTTCAATTAGCAGTTGAGGATGAGTACATGAGGCCTGTCAGCTTTAAAAAAATACAAAACACCAACAATCCAAATGCCAGATTTGGATTCAAGTAACTTTACTGGATCTTTGTCTACGTTTTAAGTGAATAGTCCAACATTAAGGAAATCTTGCAGAGAGTTAACTGAGAAGATTGATACCACTATCACGTCAAAGAGTGGTATTGATCTTCTCATCTAACTGGTATTTCCCAAAATGTTGAACTATTCCTTTAACCTGTCAAACTTTGTTTGATCGCTTCTTCTTCTTCCACATGATCCTTGGAAAGAACGCATGCCCAAATCTGATCAGAAACGTGACAAAGCTACAACTGTACAGTAGCTCCAAATTAAAGCTGGAGAGCTACAGTATGCGGATATCTTGTATGCAAAGTCCCTTTGGCTCAACCCAGTCTTGGATAGTCTAAAATAAACATTTATGCAGCAAAACAATAAAAAACAATCAGTTGTATGTGGAAGACATGATACAAGGGCTTCTATGTCATAAAGAAGAAAGCAATCAATGTACAATAATGTTCAAGATCAAAAGTAAGCACATGCATATGGTGAGATGATTTTCTTTGCATGAGTAGGTAGGTACTGGCCTAGTTTTTCTATGGCAGATATCAGAGCGTGATAAAAAGGCCTTATAGATCATAATGTAAAATCAAACTTGATGTTCGCCAATGTCTCCAACAATAACTCATCACTCCTTTTAATCTATATTTACACGTTTGCTTGAAGATAAAGGGTAAAAAGAACTGCAATCACCATTCATAGCTAAGAATGAAATTAGGGAGAGTATTTAAAAAATGTATTCCATTCATCAAATCAGAATAATTTGTTTCAGATCATGCAATTTATTATGTCCAATTATTATCAGGTCATACTAAGGGGAGCTGAGATGTGTTCAGGAACATTAATTTACAGCTCCAGTAACATTTTTAATTGTATTTCTAGAACCAGTTTTCTAGGTTGACTTCTGCCTGTAAATTGATATGTTTGCCATTTCAGTAAGCTAGCTAGATAAAACAAAAACAATGTAAACAAGAGCATAGGAATTTATACCGCAAGATGACATTAACGCTATCGTTCCTTAACGTTTTTCAACATTGAATGTCAAACAAATTGTATCCCCCAGTTGACTAACATATGTAAATGTTCTCTCACACACACACACACACACACACACACACACACACACACACACACACACACACACACACACACACACACACACACACACACACACACACACACACACACACACACACACCCCCTTGGGATTTGTTGAATGAGATAAAGAAAGTCGAATAAACAAACAGCTATGACCTTGGCTGAATGCAAAGGAATGCGAAGAAAGCAAGACCTAATTTGAGATCAATACATGAAATCACACATCTCCTCTTGACTGGGTCTTCATCAAGAAGGTCTAAGAGGCTCTTAGTCGGAGATGATGAAATGCTGGACAATGTTCCTCCTTAAGTTTGTGCTATATGCCCATAAATCATTTTCAAATTGTTTTGAAGGTGGTACAGTCTGCGAGGTGCATAACTGACCCATATCGCTACTTGTGCTTATTCCCACAGCGCGGCTTCATTCATAATGCTGGGAATCACAATGAGAGCAGACAGACACAATATATGGCTCAAACAGTCGAGTTAGATTTTTTTTGCATATGATATTCGTGTTTTTTTTTTAGCTACTTTGCATAGTGAAAAGGCGGGAGCACTATCAACCAACAAGTTCAAGAATTGTTCTGTAAGTTGTAGCTAAATTTAGGAGTGACCCTGAATAGTCGAATATGTGATGCTTCGATCGAAGGAGCCTGATTCAACTGCCAATCTCACAGTTGAATCTTCGCAGAGGCGTTATTAAATGAGGATCATGCCATTTTGGCTAAATGGGGGTGCTCAATGTCGGATTTTACATACATATTAACTACCCAATAAGTTAATATACAGCATATTATTTATTTATTGTTTATTTATCAGGGACATTACCTATAACATTATCACAACCAAATGTGAGAGATGAAGGTTTTTTATAATATAAATATCAACATATAATGATGTAAATAACAATGCAAAGAAAGAAGCTTTTAATAAATCTTTGTGCGTGAATAAATCCAACCGTCCCATGACTGATTTAAGTTTCAGTCTCTATGATCCGTGACCCATGGAGGAGAATCTTGGCGGCAGGGATTTAAACCTTTAACTGAAAATATCTGGGGAAAGAAAATCTAAAGTGTGGGTGCACTTTGAAATAGTAAAAGATGATCCAAAGTAAGATACAGGAGCACAGCCATGTTCGACAGGCGATAGGCAAGACTTGATGAATCTGATTCAACAATGTAAATTCTTAGTCTGGAACAACACTAGCTACATTTGTTATTTGGTTGTCAGACTTTACCAATTATTTAAAAAAGGGGGGGAGAAAAAACTAGACTGAGTCAGCAGGACCCGATGTTTCTGTTATGTATGCATGTGTCTTTAATGGCTATTTTAAGGCCAAACACGGCAGACAAGAACATTGTTTTTTAAATGCACTGGCCAATTTTGAGAGTTTGGACTATTTGGCTTCCAAACCTCGTCTTCTTCCATTCTATCTGTATTCTGATGGTTTGTACAGAGGGGTAGGTTCATATATCATTCATAGCTAGATTTATGGAACATTTTATTCCTAAAAAACATGGTGAAAATGGATTTTTCTATGACTGTTGAAAATACTTTGATTTATGAACCTGGCTGTATCCAATGTTCTGTTCTGAAATGCATGCATTGCAAATGAGTGCATATTTAATTAGATAATACCTCATTTGCATATTTAAACATGAACTATACTAATGCACTTGTAACACAAAATAAGAATTGTCTTAATGTATTGTAAGTAATCAACTGGGGTTAGTTTCATGGTGATATCTATTAGTTAAAATGTGTAACCTATTCTCCTTTAGTGTCCTGTCTTAAACACCCTGCCAATAAAGGATGCTGGACTTCACACAGTGCACTCCAATTACACTACATGAAGTAGGTAGGACCTGGTCTATGTTTATCCTGAAAAATCTCTCTGTGTGCGTGGTTATCTCTGAGTGGCGCGTGGTGGAGGCATTGACTCAGACACTGCTTCAAGCATACAAGGCAGGCTGGGATTGATACAATCCACAGGGAGCTGGACAGTCCTGAGGGGAAGAAAATCTCCCATTGGTCTCGAGACAAAACTGGGGCACCGAGGCTGTAACACTGCAGCTCTGCTTCCTCTCTTGGAAAAATAGTGCTATGCCCAAAAGGAATCTAGGTTCACCCCGTGCTTGAAAACAGAGAACAGATTGAAGCCTGTAGCTTTACTTTTGAGTGCCATTGTTTGAGTAATGCCACTGCTGAGGAGTCTACAAATGATGAGACAAAGCTTTGAAACTGTAGAAGTTGCAATAGGGGAAGACTGGATTGAGCTGTCATGTGTGAGATCTACCCTTTCTGCCTAACTGGGGCACACCGGGGCACTGTTGTATTTACGCTAGCTATTTTGTGAAGAGTCTGTTCCCTAGAGATATCTGCTCTGAACTGGGGACACATGGAAACCTGGAGAGTTGTAACATTTGTTGATTGATGTCGACCCATCAGGTTCTCTTATCAGCTGTTAAATCAAGTCAGATTAGCAGAATTACCATGGACCTCTTAGCCTGTCAAGTCTCAGAGAAACACTATCTCTCTCCCTAATGCCTTGGAGAAGAGAAGAGTGCAATAAATCTGTCCCTTTACACTGCCAGTGCTATTCATTAAATGATTACCAGTGGCACCCTTTATGAGTAATATGCTGCTCTAACACTGTATCTATAAATAAAGTGAATGCAGAGACAACTAAATGGCAACAATGACATTCTTTGAGAGTAGACTTGCCAGCCGAGAAATACAAACTAATAATGAATGTCGTAGATAATGGAATCACAATGCAAACGAGGCAACCTCGTAAGGAGACCGGAAACATCCCATGCCATAGCCGAGCGGCGCCAGAAGAAACATCAAGTCAGAGGCAGGCGTATCGGAGAGGACAGAGTGCGCAGAGGCAAAGTCTTTCAGACAACATTACGCTCCGTCTGAAGTGTCGGCTCAGAGCTGTGGGAGACATTCTGACGAAGCATCAGACATTGCGTCTGTCGACGAGGAATGACTGATCGGCACAAGGCTAAAAATATAAAATGAAATTAAAAAAATCAAAAAGTAAGTGATTAATGCTAATCATGCAAGTCACAATTAAGTCTACAAATGGAAATAGACACGTTTAGTTCAGAGAACAAATGAAAAAGACACCAAGACAAGTAAAGTAGATACTTTTCATAATCACCACCACCTCTAAGGCACCAAGGTCCTGTTGAGAGCTCTGGCTGTGACATAAATTGTACAGTCAGAATAGGCCAATTTCTCTCTTCTTTTCTTTTAATGAAATGTAATTTAAATTCTAATCAAAAGTGAAATGACTGACAGTCAACATTCTTCTCTCTCCATTTCTTATGCAGGTCTTTTTCGGTGTCTTTGTCTTATGATTCCGCCAAGTCTGTAGCAGCTTGCAATGAAAATGAACACATTCTGAAAGATGGATGAGGAAAGTTCTCAGAATACCCAATTCTCACCAATCGATTAAATATTAAAAGAGAATAGTGAAAATAGCTCCTTTAAAAAATCCTTGAGAGGATAAAGAAAATACATTAAAAGTTATACCAGGAGGGTACACACTCCACCCACATGCATTTATCAAGGTTTCAAGTCAATTTGCCATGCACTGCTATAGCTTCCAAATATATTTTTTATGAAGCTACTCTATGGGAGCGTGAATGTCTGTGTCTGCTGTTTCAAAGGAAGTGTGTCTTCCACTCTTTTAGAACTGTGCATGTATTTATGTGAGTCATTTGTTTTTCTCGTCCATTCCAGAATACATGTACAGTATGTGTGTGGCTGCCACTTACATCATCATTAATGAGCTCCATAACAAAGGTGGCTATGCTGCCGTTAATACCAATGAAGAGGTTGATGCAGGTCAGCACCACGTAGGCTGTGCTGGGCACGCTGAAGATAAAGGAGGCGGGGTACATCATGGGGGTGATGGACCACCTACAGAAAACAAGACACTGTCACACGAACAGAGCGGGAGGGCAAACAAGGATCCCCTGACTACATTTAGCAATACCATTGAAATAGATTAAGTCCAAATAAAACAAAAGTACTTAGAAAAACATAGCCTGAGGATAATCAATCATTACACTCAACACCAGGGTTTATGTGAAAGCTGTGGCCAATTTAATGTTAGGAGAATGAATGCCGTTTTCAATTCATAAATGCTGATTACAAAGTCAGTACCGTTTCATGGCATCACCCACCAGACTCATCTGATCATTTGAATGTTCAGTAAGTGATCCATAAAACACTGCTGAACAATAAATACCACCTACGCTTTGGCCTGCAGTATTTCAAGTTCTGTATTAGAGGTAGTAGAAGCAAGGTCCTGCTCCAAGTGTCACTGAAGTAGTAAAACAACCTCAAATAACATTGTATGTATTAGTTCAGTATAATAGTGGGCATGCAGGCAAAAAATAAATTTTTTTTTTTTCTTTTACTTTTTTGACATTATGCAACCCATAACAATATACTTCATCATATGGCTGATCACGTTGAGTGTTATACTTGTAACACCTCATTAACTTAGACAGATAATGATGCAAACAGCCAGTACACTGCACTCATGCTCTGATCACCACCATGGCACACTACCTACTTAAAATGAATCACCTTGAATGAATGTGCTGCACATTTTGCTTGAAATAGTGCATAGTAGCAGTTACCCATACATTTTATGAAAGTGGGCCAATATCTCCAAACTATAGATGATGTGCCATGAAGATCTAATTTTCTCATCTTAGAAATTATGTCACAACATATGTCTGGTAAAGTATGATTATCTTCCTATCTGCATTTACATTTTTCATTAAATATACTAAGTGTGGTCGGACTGTAGCCTATTTGAAGTGCTAAAACTAGCAAATGCAGAATAAATTATACAGTATATGTGACGATGTTGAACAGTGTGGAGAAAAGGACAATCTAAATAGTATCTAATAAGGAACAATTCATGATCCAAGTGTCAAAAAAGGGTAACCCAACAACTAAAACCAAAGAATAGGAACCTGCTATAATTCCTAAACTGACTGAAAATTATACTTTTAAGAAGATATTTAAGGTGCTATTGGAAGTATTGAGTTATGAATGTACTTACCCATACAAAATAAGTAGCAGAATCAAAGCAGGCAGGTTAGGAGGTGAAACATAGGCTTTTTGTTGGAAGCAGAGGAAGATCACAATCACAATCAAGCATGGGATGATGTAGTTACACTGTCAGAAAAAAACAAAACATGCAAAGACAAAAATAAGCAGCTATCTCCATTAAAAGTAAATGGCCAGTGTATGATTAAGAAATTAATACTTCAAGGCATAAGTAACGACAAAGAGATTGCTTGCTTTTCATTTTTCATTTTTTTCAGACTGAAAAGGATGTGAAACAATGAAATCTGTAACATAATTAGCACTCAGATACATCCCCCTTTAATGTTCAAATTAATTTGGTGAATAACAGACACATCTGAGTTTCTCGTGTTTGAGGCAAGTGGTCACTCAATGATACATTGAATTGAGCAATGTTTATTTAATATTTGTTTAAACCCAGTCAATATAAAAAAAAAAGGCTGAACATTTTTTTTACTTGTAATATTCCCTTTGGCTGCAAAGCTCTTTAAAAACAAATCTACTGTTTTCCAATGGGTGAAAAAAAAAAGATATACTATAGATCAAATGAATATAATATATTAAAATACAATGATATTTACAGTTCACAGAAAAAGCTGACACTGAAATATTGAGGTTTTTTTCAACCTGGATTCCTTTTAATATCTACTGTTGATAGGGCATGTATACTAATGCAGAGAGCTTCAGGCTAGAATCATTACAGTGGCTCCTTAGGTACATTTGTCTTCCACTCTGACAGCACCATAATGATGAGCATACAAAAGCTTCCTGATAAAATGTTTACTTCCATTCTGCCTCAGGGTAAGCCTGTTGAGTGCAACCAGGGGGGGCAGCCGGTGTCAATAATTACGCCTCAGAAAATAACTGTTGCTCAGGTGAAGCTTTTTCCCAGAAGCCAGCGGTGTCAAAGCTACATTATCAATTACAGTGGATGTTTTTTTTTTATTTATTTTTTATGTACAGCCTTAGGTGGGAAAAATCTTCACGATAGCACAGGAGAAGATCATCAAACTAGGGTAAAATGAGGCCTTCAGCACTGAAAGTTTAGTTGGATGAGTCACATTATAATACATGTCATAGTTTTTACCTAGATTTTATTCAGCATGCAAATGAGTGGCAATGCTAAATTGTACCTCAAGAAGTTATGACCAATTATGAGGTTACGCAGCAGCCTGATGGAGCAGGTACTTACCATGTCCCAGGCAAAATTGGCCAACCAGTAGACAGCTGGGTTAACTCCACTGACAAATTGCAGATGCTTGGCTTTGTTTACCCTCTCTTGGATGAGGAAGAGGACAAAGCTGGCAGGGATGAAGGACATGGCAAAGATAACGCAGATGGACACCACCAAGTCGGTGGAGGTTGTGGCCCTGTGATTGAATGGAGCACAGTAAACAGGAAGTTGAATGGAGAGCTATTAGTGTGTACCAGGACATTGAAAAAGAAACACAGATATGTGAAAATAGGAGGGGAGAGGTCCTCTCCGCTCCTGGAGGCTTTGTCCATGAAACTCAAAATGTTTAAGACTCAGATGTAGATGATGCATTTTGGGTTTCAAAATATCCTTATTGATAATATTTGAACAAAACATTACAACAAAGAAGGAAATTCTTTCATTAAAACACATTTGGATTATTTTACCGTTTCAACTACGTTTACATATGCTAAATGTAAGCCCTTACCTCAGGGTACTGTAAGGTGCTTTGGATCAAACTGTGAACACGAATTGGAATATGAGATATCTTTATAAAATACAGAACTCATTTGAAATCTAAATTAAATGGTCTAATGCTTCAAATGAAATTGATTAAAGCTGGAGTGTGATATTCACTGCATTTGAATGTAATACTGACTCACTTCATTTTCAATTTCAGAGGGCACTAGTTATCACTGTACAGTATACCACAGCATTCACATTTACTTCCTTCGCCAACATTCACAAGACCAAAAGGTATTAATAATCATCACACCGGCTTCCATGAGAACAAAAGAAAGGTTTGGAGATGGCAGACTCAACAATTCGCTGTGGAAAAAGTGTTGACTAAATAAATGTGAAGAGATTCTAAGGCAGAGGTGTCAAACTCAGTTTCACTAAGGGCCAAACTGGAAAATAAGAATCACATCAAAGCCCAGACATATATGGTTTATTGACATGCTTTTATTTCAATGAAAAAGTAAAATATCTTTGACTTTTTAAAAGGAATGTTTCGTAATTTTTGTCGCATTTTTCAACATTTTTGTTGCTTTTTACAACTTTTTTGTGGCTTTCTCCAACTTTTTATCTTTTGATATTTTATTTGTCGCTTTCCCCGACATTTTATCGACATAAAGCCCTACAAAAGTCAGCAAAAAAAGTTACTTAGCAATCACAGAGTTCAGCAAATCAAGCAAAAAAATTATTAAATTTTTTTAAAAGCAGGCTACCACACAGCCGACTCACAACAACAACAACAACAGGTCTCAAAGTCGGCAAATCTGCCAAATTCTGCTTCCGATTACAGTTTGAAAAAAAAAACAGTTTTTCGTCTTTTTTAGTTTGGCACACAACTAGGCGGGTCAACATTTGTGGTGAACCACAATTGATATGTGAGCCAGATAAAAACTTGTGAGGGGCCCGTGGGCCTTGACTTTGACACGTGTTCTAAGGCATTTGTCTCATTTCCTGTACTGAAACAAACACACTACATGTATTCCTTTGCAATGTAAGGAAGCATTTAAACTAATTTTGTTACACCTACAAAAACAATCTGTGTAACTAACTGAATCAACAGTCAACAGGTAGTGGAGAATTAGAGGAGCACATTTTAAAAACTTGACCAGAGTTCTCATCTATAACTTTAAATCTCCTTCATTTATGTTAGAAACAAATCTGTCGTATATCTATGCCATCCTAGCATTGAAAATGTCCTCTGCTGTGTCTGCTCAATTAGCATTGGATAAAACTGTGGTGTATTGTTTTAACCCCCACCATCATCCTCGGCCCGCGATAATCTCTCACATGACTTCCTGCTGTGTAATTAGCATATTAAATAAGTTACCCTGTGTGGCTACAAGGCTGTATTTATCATCGCCAACCAGATGCAATTAGAACACATAAATATAAAATAATTTACCATAGTGGGTGCCAGCTTACATTTCAACAGGTTTTAAAGGGCTCTGTGCTCTGTTGGGTGGAAAGATAATGTAGGGGACAAAGCTGCGAATGATCTAACTCTGAATGCTTGAAGCTGGCTAATTGCTGTGAAGAAGAGGACAAGCAATCTGCTAATTAACTAATAATGGAAGAGTAAGAAAGCTGAGCAGTGGGAGTACAGCTTTACAGGATGTATTGCTTTCCTTTAAGTTTTTTTAATGACACAGGCTGCAGGGCACAGCCTTAAATGTTGAAGTGTAGGGGGGCTGAAAGCAGGAGATAATTATCGAATCTGAAGCTCCTGGCACAACATTCGGGTTGTCATTTGTATTATGTAGATAACGTAGAGAACCATTTCAATTACGATAGAAGCTTGTTGCAATTAATTTAATAGCTCAACCGTATATGACTTTGAAATGGGATATTTTTAAAGATAGCGTGCACAAATCGGAAACAATACTAATTTGCTGATTGTAACCAAATTACACATCACATTCAACAGGGTGGAAGAGCAGAAGTTTTTTTGTCAGTTGCCAAATTGATATCCCTGAGCAATTAACAAAATATACATATATCTCCATAAAGAAATGGGGCTGAAGTCTGACATTTCTGAAAATGATAGAAAAAAATTGGAAGGCCGTCTTTTCAATTCAGATGAAGCACAGAGACCTCGCAGGAGTGAAGGGGTAATTTTGATGGGTGTATGCATCACCTTTCTTTTCATCTGCATACTTTCACAATTTTGTGGCTCATGACATCACTTGCATTTAAATTAGTTGTGAAGAGCACTAGAGGGGAGTGACACTTCAAATTAGATGGTGCAGCGCAATTTTGGTGTCCAAAATCTGGTGAGGGAACAAGTCATTGGTGATGAGTTATTATTCATAGAATGGCAAGTGTCTCTCCATGACATGAAGGAAGTGTCAATTCAGATATATGTACATTCATTTTTAAGGCTGATTTTCCCTTAATTTCTTAGATTTTCGATGTAATGTTGGCAAGCAAATTATCCCCTTCAAACAACAGTTACTGAATTATGCACACTTAAAATAGCACTGGAATTTTGTTGGCCACCTGGGGGAAGCAGAACAAGTGAAAAAACAGCATCATGTAATCGCTTTATAACGTTGTTATAGCAAACTTGCTAGCAAACATTTTCCTAATTACACATCTAGCAGTTGCAGAAATACATAGGAATCTTCACAAACTTCTGTTAAAAAGATCTGGGTCTTTAGCTGCTAGATGTTTGACTTTATTCACTAGCTAGTCATTAACTTTGTAGGAGTTGGACATGTAGCAGAGAGGTGTTTTATCAGGGGTTTTTCACAAGAAAAAAGCTGACTGATACTACTGCTGAAAAATGTGTTGATAGGTATATAATTTGCAGGTGTTAAACCAAAACAATAAGCTAAAAGGCTGAGAGGAACGGCAGAGTTGAGTGACAATTCTTTATGGGCTTAACATTTTTCATGTTACACATTGTCATTTGATTCATTGTTCATATGAAAAATATTGTGGAGCTTTAAAGGTTCTGTACTCAACATTCAGGACATTAATATAGCAGCAAACAAATATTTGCTACATAAAGATATACTGTAGTGGAGTAATGGCGCCCTCAGCAGATAATTAAGTCACACTCCCTCTGTGTGTTGTAATCCGGGCTTCTTTGTTCTTTGTTTTGATAGCCAATCTGGCCCTCACGTGCGTTGGTATCTCACAAATTGGGGAAAGGTCTGTAAGAGCTATGTGAAGGATATCACAGACCCCCTTTTTTTTTTCTCCAGTGTTTCGAGTACAGCCCCTTTAAGCAACCTTATTCCATACGCTCAAGAAGTCTCTGCCGCCCTTTTTCCACCCATTCTTGTCTCCAACCTGCACAGTTATTCAACAAGGAAGAAGTGTGCAAGCTAATCTGGAAATCATAGTTCATGAATTAAAGTAGTCACACAAAAGGCTCATCCTGAATCTACCATAGGAAGGTCATCGTAATTATCTCCTAACCCTGGCGCAGAACTCAGGGCGGTCTTCAGCACCTGGTCACTACATAAATACCTGACTGAGGGTCGGAGCAACTGTGGAGTATGGAACTAAACCGCTACTATGTGAGGATTGGTAGCAGCCACTGTATTGCCTTTTTTAATGTGAGGAGCTGTGGTTATGGCGCTGTAACGCAATTTGCTGCAGTGGGATGAATTTCAACTTCTTCTATTAAAAGTGTTGATCCAGGTTGATCACAATCTCTGAACAGACTAACAGAATAACAGATCATAATCACAAAAAAAAAAACGTACACAGTACACACAGAGCAGTTAAATCCATATGTTGTGACTTAGCACGTGATTAATCTCTGACTCTCATGGGGAGCTGCTCTCCTGCTAGCCCTGGGATAAAGCATGAGAGAAAAAAAATGGTATATCCTCATAAGGGGCTCCCATGGGTCAATGAATCTGTGCATACTCATACAAATCCCTCATCTATCTATCTGTCTTACGCTTTCCATTGTAGTGTCTTTTACTCATCAGTTCTCGCTTTGTCTTTGCTGTCTCTGCTTTTCTCCCACTCCATTTCTCTATCCCTCTCACTCTGCTTTAATTCTCTCAGTTCCCCAGTCAACATCAGTCTCTCTCCTCTGCATCTCATCAGAAAAACAGCAAGCAAGAGAAACATGTAATGTAGTATTCCAGAAAGTAGAGGAGGAGGAAAGTGGAGATGCAGTTTTCTGAAATAATTGCAGCATACACTGTAAACACTATAGAACATTTCTTTTAACGTGCACGTGTTATACACAATACTGAATGTAGTCAGCATTTTATGCTAACACCATACTGCATGTTGTCAGCATTTTACGCTAACTAGCTTGGTAACATTTATAAATAACATTATATTTGACATTTAAAGTCTGTGTTCCTACCCTGTTTTCTCTGACCTGGACCACTATGAGGCACATGGGATATAATAATGACTAACAGCAAGGAATTTTCAAGTTGCTCCTTTGCTCCACAAAGCTAAGCATCTTCCCTTTAACCACTTTTTCTGGTCTGATGACTCACATGGCTACAGAGGTGAGCTGCTCCTTGGTGAGGTTGAGGGGGTGATTGGACACGGAGATGCCATACTGGCGGGGATCCTGTCCTGCCGGCAGATTTCCCCTCAGGATGGCGTTGTTGGCCACACTGAGGAAGGAAACCATGCCGTGCCATGCCTGGTTGTAGAACCACACCTGCAAAGGTTGAGAAAAGTAAGAACAGAATGTAGTAAACTGAGAACAGCATGTAGGGGCTTTGTGTTTGCTTCAGATGTCACCTAGCAACTACATCTGGCACTGATCTGACAGTTGGATGTGGACAAATAATGGAGAAAGATTTAACATGCAGATTATGAAAGAAAACACTTTTCAAAAAGATAAATTCTGAGATGAATTTCTTTTTTCATAAGGTTACCAAGACAGTTGCACTTAAACTACAGAGTTTTTCTGGCTTTATTTTGGATTTGTTCGCATCTAAATCACAGGAAAAGAAGCACAGAAAGGTAAAAAAGAATGATTGGACAGAATATGTACGCTAGTTCTAACGGATGGGTTGTTACAAACAGCTGTTGTGAAGGGCTCTTAAGAGCTGTGCACCACCAATATGGCCACCATAAAGTAGTCAAATCACTTATAAAACCTTGGTTTTTCCACAGCTGAAGAAATGGAGAAAGCTTGGGCAGTGAAGAAATGCTGTTGTCATTTGAAGACGCACCTAGGTACTTATGCATTACTGCACAACATACAGTACAGTGAAATGTACAGTACAGTGTAACTGTTGGGCTAGTCTTTCATTGCCAGACCTATCTCTACATCACTGTGTCAGTGCTTGAGTATGGTCTGCCTACACCACCTATCTATTTTGGGATTGGAGAAAAAAAATTGACTTGTTTGTATTTTTTTTTTAAACCAATCACAACCGTCCTGGGCGGCGCCAAGCACCAATAGTCGAGACACCAAGAGGGGAGGGACTACTGTTGGGCTACTGTGCATGGTCCCATATATTTTTTAGGTTACACTTTACTTGAAGTTTTCTACATAATAGTGACATGACACTGTAATGAACGTGTCATAAACATTATAAACAAGTCATAAACGTTTATGACATAACGCTTCTTTTAGTGTCATTCGGTTTTGTCATGACAAGTTATGGTTCATGTGTCATGAATGTCATGACTGTGTCATGACAGTGTCATGTCACTCTTATGTAGAAAACTTCAAGTAAAGTAAAAAATTTTATTCTGTATTTTTGTGTGTGTGTATGTCTCTGTCTTATGATGATTAGAGTGAAAGATACAATCGATTTTTGTCCAACTAGTCCGCAAAAGGCGCTCTGAAGAGAGAAGGGTCAAATAATCTCTCAAACATTTTGTAGATAGAGCTGACCAACATTGCTTTTTCATTTAACAGAAGAAGGCTTGCAATGAATGCCAAATACCCATGTGGCATAGCACGCTAGCTGCAAACACAGGGTAAAAACATTCTTGCACATTTCCTTTTAATGTAAGAGACTCTCTGAGTCTGTGGCTGCTGGGGTGTAGAAGAAAAAGAATGGATGAAAGCGAGTGGGAGTGAGAGAGGACTCCCCACTGATAGTGCAGCGCTAATTAAGAGTGGATGGCGTTTGAGTGTCAGGCTAAAACAACACTGCATCAACTAGAAGGCTATGGAGAAACTCGAGTACACAGACAGATGTGCACACACACACAGATACACTGGTGTCTTTCTCTTTCTGTTCTCGCTGTATCTCAGATAGACAGATCAACCAACATTTATATTATTTTCTCTCTTATTTTCTTCAGGCTGTAGTTTCTGTAAGGTCTTCAGTTAAAATATCATTGGATGTATTCAAGATAGGTAGAGAATAAAGAGCACAAGGTTGGCTGCTAAACGCATAAGGGGGTGGTATAGAGGGAGCAAAATATGAGTAGATATGATGGCAAGCAACATTTGCATTTCCACTTTGGAAACTACTTTAAACATCAACTTGTTTTGGGGAGGGACAAAACTCTATTCTCAATATGAGATATTTGAGTCTGAGATATTTGTATTGATATTAACTTTAACATTTAATACAAATGTAGTCCAGTGGAGTAAAGTAACTAACTGCAATTACACACATAATATACTTAAATATAATTTTGAGGTGCCCACTATTTTTATTCAACAGCTATAGTAACTAGTTACTTCTCAGATAAAGATTTTATAAAAAAAATCATGTGATTATAATAATCCACTGTTAAAGATTAAACCAGTGGTTCCCAACCTTATAAAAACCAGGGTCTCGTTGGGGCCCTGTGCATCGTTTCGGATGTCTGTGAGTCGTTAAGAGTCATCTCGAGCAGCTACAACAGTAAAATGCTCTTTATAAATGACTGCGTCAGTATTAACATTCTAATAATGTCACATATAATAATATATCAGTCAGAGGGGTCATTTTTCTTACTTTCGCTTTAAATACTTCAAGTGCATTTTGCTGAAAATATTTCTGTATTTTTACTAAAGTAGGAATTTGAACACAGGACTACTTGTAATTGAATATTTTAAAATTATTGTATTGGTACTTTTTACTTAAGTACTGTAAAGGATCTGTGTACTTTTTCCACCACTGATGTAGTCAACGTTAATTATATAGTAAGCTTGACACATGCATTTTAAGTCACTGCACACCCTTTTTGCAATACCTGCAAAAGGTACAGAAAGTAGTATTTGCATTAATATACTGAACCATCATGCAATACCCTCACTTTATAGCAATCTACTCATAATCCAAGGTGTCAATATTAACCTATCCTCCTGACTTTTGTGGGAAAGTATATAGGCATCATAATTTATAATTAAGTCAATTGTACAAGTAAAAAGGTGAGTAGACCAGTTTTAGGTGGGTTTGCCCCTTCACTGTCTCTGCCCATGTCCTGTTTCTCTTGCTCACCAGCATTCCTCAATCTAAACTGCACCTACATAATTTTACCTCAGAGATCATTAAACCTTTTATCTCATTGGTTCAAATTGAACAGTAGAGCAAAGGGGCACACATCAATTAATAAAATACCTTTACGTTGTCCCTGGTTCCCAGCTTCTTTAGTAGCGTCTCAGCGTTCTGGAAGATCTGATCAGTCAAATTATCCTAATGACGATGAGGAAAACAAGACAAAAAATTGAGTTGGAGACTTAATTGGATACACTTGGAAAACCACCACTACTCTTTGAAATGCAAAACATAAAGCAGAGGGCGACAAGAAGTAAGACTTCCGGGGATCTGAGCCACTTATTTCCCACAGTCTTGGAAAAAAATGTGTCCCCCGTTATTTTGGCTGCTTGCGAGTTCTTTCCTCTTTTAACATTTCTGTTTTATTAAATAGGGTGAAATAATTAAAATCATGAGGAAAAAGAGAATATGAAACAAAGGTTCACAAGTAACAGCAATTGCCTCACTACCTAATGTACCAATCATATTTAAGTACTACGGCTGGATTCTAAGTCCCCAAGTGTTCATATACAATATAACAGCAAAACAGTATTTTCCACAGAGTACAAAGTGTCTGCTAGGTGGTGAAGAGATGAAAATGGCAGAGAGATGGTAGAATGGACAAGTTGCATAAAAGATATGCTCTACTCCACTCATGTTTCATGTGAAATGAGCCTTGGAATGAGAGCTTGAGATGACAGGCACGCGATTCCCAAAGTGTCATGTTGATACCATGCTGTTCAGCCTGACCATAAGAGCACTGAGTATATTACATATGTGATATAAATGCAAATAGACCTCCTGTTGGACCTTTCCTTCATAGGGCTATTGCAGAGGATAGGAGGGAAAAGGGGGGGGAGAGTGGATGTGGCATGGAGTGAAGAGAGGTCGGTGGAGGAAAAGTGCAGGTGACAACTGGGGAGAGAGGTGGGGGGTAGACAAAATGAGAGGAGAAAAATCAAGAAAGACATTGTAAGAATGCAGGAGTGTGCTCAGGTGCAAGTGCTTGTCTGCTACGAAAGAGATATAGTGGAAATGAATAGACACAAATGATATCTCAAGCCCCCAAGACAGTTACCCAAGGACAAGTGACTAAGGAGATCATACCACTTCTGTTCTCACGTTTCCTATTCCACAATCCTTCACTCAGCCAGTCCTACAACACATCTTGACAATCTCTAAAATTTTGAAACATTTAAAGAATGTATTCAGAACATTTTTTGTTTTTTGCCCTGCCATAAATCGATCTAATAAATCTGCTCTTTTGAAATAACAAAATATTTACACGTTTCAGTAACACAGCATTAACTCTTCATCTCTTTCCATATCACCGTGTGAGAAGGAAAAAAAAGAAAAACTCCCCCATCAACGCTGACAGGAGTATTTGTGTTAAATAACATTGCCTCTGTTACAAGACATTACCTATTCATACACCGGGCACAGAAGAAGCCTCTTGTTTGAAATGCTTCCTCCAGCAAAAACAAAAAATCTTCAAAACATTTTGTATTTTTACTTTGCTCAGGTTTGCATTGTGCCAAGCAGAAACGGGCAGCGCCATTAAGCGGCCTTGCTGAGGATTAGCAGTGGCTTAAACCAGATGAGAAGTGGGCCAGCAGCTGCCTGGGTCTAATCCTTGACAAACTCCTCCCCAGTCAAGGACAATGACAAGCCCGGCTTTGGCCAGTGGACCTGCCGTGCCACAGCTAACGACGCAGCAATAAAGCCACTCGAGTGTGCGCTGACTTTCTTGGCTTGTATTCCAAAGCGGCCTGCACAGTTCAGTGGTCAAGTGCTCTGTATGACAGAGTGGTCATATGGTCTATGGGACAGTGTGCTAATATGTGTCTGCAATGTGTGTGTATTAACAACTTGCCAGGAAGGAGTTCATGGTTTGTTAAATTAGGGCCTTATTTCTCTGAATAATATAAATGATGAAAAAAAAAAAAATAGTTTGAGAAGTTAACAAAACATTTCAGGGAAAGTAGTGACATTAATACTATCTACATAACACACTGTGCCATTTTTTTGCCTTAATTATACAATTCCCAGCACACATGCTTTCTTGTTCTCATCAGTCCCATCACCACGCGTGATACCTAACCCTATTTCTACCTGCTAAACACAGGAAATGCAATTAAACTGAAAGTTCAGAGCCCACTTCTCAGCCTGCGCAGGTGGTTTAGAGTGCCAAAACATGCTACTTCCCGTTAGCATCTCGTATCACAATGCCTGCCGAGTAGAAGAGAGCCAGACATTTCCCAAGGACAGTGTAGCACTTTAATAACACGGAATGCAGAGCTGGGATGGCTAATGCCCGGCCATTAGGGTTACATCATCGCTGCTGCACGAATTAAAGTCACATTAGCGTTGAGATCCGGGAGACAGAGAAGGGAGCCTGGGTAGGGCTGAGACCGGAGACGCCTGAGGGCAAAGCAATGCGCTGATCTCAAAGTAGTTTGAACATCCAAAAATTTGAAATGTTAATGAGAGACCCTCAATGTGTGTATGCAAGACAGAGGCTGAGAGAGAAATAGAGAGATATACGAGGGGAAAAGTGAGTTGGTATGTAGTTCAAGAAACACTGTGCCTGAGTAAAAATATGTGAATGTATAGTGGTAGTCGGTACAGTTAAATAAATGTGAGAGGAAAAAGGTTTGCAGGATTGTGTGTGAATGTGTGTGTTCACGTGCGGTAAAGACCCAGATTCCTTGATTTATTCAAAGCCATGCACAGACAATCATAGCTTGTTGGCATGGACACTCAACAGAATGGATTTGAAGAATCCAAACCTCCACTGTTCTTTGCCTTTATTCTTCTTTCTCAATCGTTCAAATATACAGCGCAATCCAAAAGTCCACTACAAATAACATGACCTGTACCCAAGATACAAAGCTAACTGGACAAAGAACACCATGCTCCAATTAGGAGCAGATCACTCACAAGGCTGCTGGCAAACTGTAGCCGTGACAGGAGAAAAGCAGTTTCTGAACCACTTCTTCAGTCACAAAACTAGTGTCAAGCATTTAGTGTTGGAGAAAGAGTTACAACGTAACAGCACGACTAACCGACATTTCCATTCCTAGATGCTGCTAGAAAGTCTGAGATACTAAAATCTATATAAAAACTTGTAAGAAAAGTTGTATTATCTTGTTTGAGAAATAATAATTGGTTAAAATGTGGATTTATTTTTTATATATGACACTCAAGAACTTTTGTTTTTGATTTTTAGACAATATGAGTCATTTGACCAAAAAAGGCCACATTTCTAGATGGTGATTTGAGGGAGGTGTTTTTGTCCCGTGTTGCAGGTAAACAAGTTCTATGCTGCGCTATCTACGGATGTGACGAGACACTCCGCTCACAAGACGAGACACGAGACTGGGTTCACAAGAACAAGACGAGACGAGATTTTAACACTGTTTCCATTCAAGTTCTACAGAGGCAATGTCCATATTCGGAGCCCAACAGGCCAGTCATTGGCCAATATCGCAAGAGAATTATTTTGACCTCAATGAGAAGTCTCGTCACACGTCTAGTGGTATCAACAGGTTTGACTTTGTGAAAGCCAGTATTTCTTACATACCTGAAAAGAACTGAATAGGTTTTTTAGATCCCTGAATGAAGCTTCGATTGCTGCCTCGGTCAGACGGACTTGAGAGTTGACCGCTCCAACAGAAATGCCCCCGTACCTGGAGTGGCAAAAAAAAAAGCAGAGAGAGGTTCAAGTGGTAGTAAGAGCATGTGAGTCATATCAAGGATAAATATACCAGCGAATTGTTACACTTCGCTCTGTATATAGATTAAGACACATGAGATACAGACATTCAAGAAAAGCAGATATTACAGTGGAAATATGGACATGAACAAACATGATCGGGTAGTACTTTGGCTCTCTTTGTTTAAAAAAATGTCACTTGAACTACCCCGATTCAAATAACCCTTCAATTCTGCAGCGTATTCTAAAATCTCTAGAGAAACATAAATATTCAACACTGACATGCATTACCTTGTTTTACCCGAGCTTCCAAAAGTCTTGACCAAGAAGTCCGTCATGTTACGTCCAGTTAAATCCAACAATGTGTCTGTTGTGTTCTGGATCCTCTGTTGAAAAGAGAAATAAACAAAAGAGTTGAAATGTTAGAACTCGAAAAATAAATATACATAGTTTGCCATTTGTTAGAGTGACCTTGAGCTTGAACCTGCATACCAGATTTGTTTGGGGGTACTTGGTACTTGGGTGAAACACAACATGCTGTAAACACAATATGGACATATTATCACCTTCTTGAGTTGATAAAGTGAATATGTCAGGATGGGCATACAGTTTATTGCTTACAGCATCTTTACGTTTAAGATGCAGAAAATCGTTTCAAAAAATGTTTCAGTAATTCTCAAAATACAAGGCCAATCTGCAGATAATGTTTGGAGATACATGACGTCCGTGCAAAAGAGGTGAGGCACGTTTTCTTTTACTTATGAAAGGATATACAACTTTTGCATTTAGCACTTAACTGTGTGTAGTGTAACATCATGAGCAGAAAGGCTGACCGCAGACAGACCCTTGCAAGCGCAACTGCTCAGCCACCCATAAAAACTCATCAAGTAGATGCAAAATCAACAAAACTTAAGAGCAAAAACATTTTGCAGGTGATATCTGTTTACAGCAATGTGGAACACAGTCTCTCAACCGTAATCATAATAGTCAATTAAGCCTGGCTATGGGAAGCCTGGCTAAAATCTAGCCCCCCCCCCCCGCCAAATCTGCGAAAGCTAATGTCAAAGAACCCTAATTAGATGCCCTTCGGTGGATAAATGGGTACATTCAAACATCCAATTAGGGAGGGTGCGACACACCACCATGAATGCACTCCACGAAGCGTAGACTGATACTTCCCAGTACACACACACACACACACACACACACACACACACACACACACACGCCAACACCAAGCTGCTTTAGCCTTGCTTATTTAGAGAGGTAACACTATGTTAATTAGCAGAGTGATCCTTGATAAAAGTGCAATTGAGACCCCCGACTGCAACACAATTTACCAACGTACCCCACAGTTATGGTGGTTATCTATCCTTCTGTGCAAACAGCTTGATGTGCAAGCTTTGGTGTGTTGTTTAAATGGTTACCTTTGTGTGTATATCCATTCTTTATCACTTACAGCAGATGTCTACAAAAAGCAGTAGATGACCGGGTATCAGTCAGAAGGACTGTTTTTCTGCATCTCTTCTATTCCTGGGTCCAAAACTTCCTTTAGAGATAAATCACTATTTGGTTGGGTTTTACATGGCAGTACTGTTCCATGGGGTATAGAAGTAGCATTAAAATAAAGAGGAGATGAGGATACATTGGGGGCAAAACAAGAAGGAAGTGAAGAGTAAAGAGAGATTATAAACCAGATTAAAAACAAATAGGATAAATAAGAAAGCAGAGCAGGAATGGAGAGAGGATAGAAACACAAGTTAACGCAGGAGGGAAGTGTAAAGAAAAAGAGGAAATACCTGAATCACAAGGCAAAGAACAAAAAATAGAAAAATCAGAGGAGGAAAGGACCCATCTGGCCTTCGAATCGGAGATAAGGAGGACGAACTGCATGACAACCTTGGCTTATCTCTGAACAAACATGCTTCTCTTTTCAAAAAGCCACAGGAACGAGGAAACAAACAAAACCAAAAATAAGAGCTTCTAAACTACACTGTGTGTACAATGAGTTTATACATGAGCAGACAGTCAGTGTGGGTCTAATTATTTTGGCCTTGGTCCATATCCCCCTTCAAAAAGACTAAAATGGGAAAATGATGTGATTGTGCAATACCTGGGCCTGCATCTCTTGTTCATTACCTGGGAACAGCTTCAGAGTGCTTGGCATGCTGTACATTACATCAGCTCTCCACAACACAGTGGTAGCTTGATAGCTGGGGAAGCAAACACGGTTGAGGGAAATGTAAACTAAGGAGTAATGAAATCTGTTGAATGAGCTGGCATACTAGAGCACTGGGAAGATAAGAGACTGTGCTGTGTTCATATTCATCTTGGCACTGTTTATATTGTGCTTTACCTTCCATTTTGATTCAGCGTGCACAAAAAAAGCAATCATGGGAAAGCACAATCTTCTATAATTAAACATGTTATGTCAATGTGTATGGTCATTTGTCCTCTGTCTTGAAGTTTTGCAAGTGATGAATCCGGTTAATTGTTTTTTTAATGCAAAGCAATACGTTTCTTTATATGTGAAGTTGTTACTGCATTTTAACTCATAACATGATGTGTTTGTCGAGGAATTGACAGGTGTCCCATTGTGTAATTGGCTGTATGTTTGTTATCACGTGTATAGGATCTGTTCTTCAGTTCAGCGCATTCCATTGTGTTGTGTGATCATGTCAGATATGATCACATCACAACTACCATTTTAGAGTGAGCCAAACATTACGTTTAGATAACAGCTTCAAGTAGTGTGGGAGGCACTTGCTGGGTCACAAGCATGCAGTTACTAACCACAACAAAAAGCTGCTCTGGGTATTCTGTCCCAGATCATGAGAGATTGAGTTGCACACATCCACGCCCGATGACAGATTTTCATTCAGACTCCCTTCTGTTCCGTTTAGCCACAACAAAGGCAAAGCACTGCCTCATCCACCATTTGCCTCACCTCACAATTCAATGACAATTCTTCTTTTGTTTTTGAGCAACTCTTGCCTTCTGCTGAGAGGGTGGCTCTGGACAGGTAGTTTTACACTAAAATGGATCTGTGGGTGTTGGGAGTCAAAGTGACAAATAAACAGGGCCCAGCAGAGAAAAGATGTGTATGAGTATGGGCTGGCGGAGGTTTGGAGCTAATCTGCAGTTAGTTGGGTTTTTTCTTTGCCACAGCTGTTATTGAAGAAAAAAACTGCCCTCAGATGGAAAGTTTACAGATTCGTTATGGTTTAAATGTATAAATGATAACATAAAATAGCAATAAAATGTCAGGGCTGCAGATTTTATGTTCTGAATTTAAATAAATTGGCCACACAGAGATGCATAAAAACAGCTTTGGGATTATGCTGCAGTATACAATCATCCCTTTCGTTTCTAAAAGTACAACAAATACTCTTACTGAAAAGACTCATTTTTTTTTTTTCAAACCAAAGTAGATAATGGTGTTTGTATTTTCCATGCAGAACTTCTCTTTTTGTTTGCACACAAATGGTAAGCCAATGCCAAACTTCAATAGCCTGATAGATTAGACCAAGCAGAGTGATTTGCAAGCAGGCTGTAGTTAGGCCGGTCTCCAAATGATAAAGACATAAATCGTAATTCGGTGAATGTGTCGGCTTTATCAATTCCTCTGCACGCATGGCGGCCTATTCATCTATGAAGGTTAAATAAACAATGATTTCACACTACCTCCTGTGGTGGTGTGTCCATGTTTGTTCTCTCTCTCGTCTTTTCTGTGGTTTCTCAAGGGCATATTGAGAGGATGGGCAGGATAAAAGATAAAAAAAGAAAACTAGTGTGAAGCTGGTACATCATGATTTATTCAGCAGGGGAAGCTTTCAGGTCAAAGGGAATACATCCTCACAATGTGCTCAGCTACTGTGGGTGGTCTCTGCCTTGGCCTTGAATTCATTTATGAGCCCCTGCGAAGAACCACAGTCTACAGGTAAGCAAAGCAGAAATGATGAAGTGCATATGTTCCCATGCACATGTACATACATACACATAGTGCATGTATGTTTAGCAGCATGTCACCTTCATGTATTCATATCTGTCACCATATTCATCCTACCTCACAAGCAACAGTTCTCTCAATCTGCAAAAAGTATACTCTCTTCAGACTTGTATATTTAAGATGACAGTTTATATTTCAAACTGTAAACTATGGGTTATGGCCCTGCAGTTAACAGCAGGTAGGCAAGGAAAGTTGGAGAAGGGTGGAGAGTTGTAGTATACAGTTACACACTTTCATACATTGTCATTTACACTGGGGTCTTTTCACTAACATTGAAAAAAAGACCACGGTGAAAATTCACCCCATAATCGCACTGTATCTTTCTACCTTTCAAAAATCTTTAAAAATGTCAGATGATGAAATAAAGGCTGCAGATCTTGCTGGCTTACTGTGTTACAAAGACTGACCGCTGCCAAATAAATAAAGTAATGAAGACAGAAACGTGACTGTTAACAGCAAGTGTATTGCTTACAAATGCTTTCCTCTGTCATATTCTCCTCTTGTAACTCTCTTTTATTCTAAATTTAAAGTTCCTTTAGCACACAGTGGGAGATGACTGGTAATAATCGTGTTGCATGATAAACCCAATGTTCTCAAGGTTGTTTCCATGCAAAAACGAGAGTACATTTAATAACCTTTTACAGGATCTGGATTGGAACTAAATAAGATGTTGTAAATAAAGGAGAAATGATGAAGGCAAGAATTTCCCTTTTGAAATGGTCTTTTTATTTTATTGGCTATCACCAGACCAAGCTCAATCTTTTAAGCTTGAACATTAGTCAGGGGAGTCTGCTCTGTATTTTCTACTGCACAAGAGGCGTGATCAACGGGCATAGTTGAAATGACTCTGTACGCAATTGGATAGTACTTCGACCAATCAGAGCAACGATCCGGGTGACGTAGCAGTGACAGCGGCATCAACGGGTTGCTGCCATGGAGTGCTGCGCTTCGGTGGCCGTCATGTTGAATGTAAACAAGAAGCTGCTTAGTCGCTTCTCTATCGTCACCATGTTAAACCCTCCAATAGCGCCCTAGGTGGATAAGCCAGTTTGTGATTGTTCCCCGCAAAATTGTAACGGAAGCATGATAGATAAACGTACAGGTTTCCAGCCTGAGCTGCAGGGCGAAATTTATCGCCAGCAGATCTACCAGCTACATACAAAATGACACAATAAAGCAGAAATCCAGTAAAGTGGCAAAATAGTAGCAATTCATAAAATAACAGAAATATATTTATGTATATATATTCAGAGGGCTGAGAAGCACCTAAATGAAAGAATGAGTGAGGCTGTTTGAAGTGGAGAAGCAGGTGGAGAGAAGAGAGCAAAATAAAAAAGCGGATTGGAAAGAAAGACCTTGATGGCCGAACAGGGTACCAGGAAGACACAAAGCAATACAAATAGTGCCTTAACAAATGGGGGACTCCTTGACAGTGCTGTCATGAGGTAGGGTCAGGGAATAGAAAAGGTTACACAAAGGGTACTTCTCTTGTTTGACTGTCTCAACAATCATCCTATAACATGATACCTGGACAGTTGCTCCTTTAAAGTGGCCCTGGATGGCCTTGTCACAGGAAGGAGCACACAGCAAGACTCACACAAGTTCAACGAGGCATTACAAATTTGTGGAGTGTGTGAAATGGCCCATTACATAGCGTGGGATATTATTTAGGGAGGTATAGGGGGTTGAAAGGAAAATAAAGGAGTGTCGGATGAGCCCAGCAGTTTCAAACTGTGTCATTTCATGTCCTGCTTGTTGAAGTCAATGACATTGCAGAGTCTCTCTTATTAATGGATGATCTCATTTGTCCTTCCAAGATGACATCTCCCGAGTAGGCCAAATATTGAGGGGGGTAATGTGATGGCCATTATGAGACAAAATCATTTTAGATATAATATATCTGTAAGTGACTGAGTGTTTTTTTAACTGGGCCTGAATATCTATTTTTAACATGTCCTTATATATATTAAGAATTGAGGGTGAAAGAAGCTTTAATACTTAATTGTTTTGCAAATTGAAGTTACAATGACTGTTAAAACTTACTGTACATCACAGAAATAAAAGAGCTGACACTTTAAAAAAAAAGGTGTAAGGCATTTTTACAACTGTCTATTGTGTCATTAGATTTCACAGATAAGATTTTGTCTTTATTCCATTAAGTGGCACATTCAATTGATATAATGGCATTTTATAACTAAAACAAACTATATATATTATATATATATATATATATATATATATTACTGTAAAACATTTTTATTACTGTTACTGGGAAATGTAAAGCTCTTTCCTACCCCTGTGTGGTTCAGACTTATTAACTAACACATTTTCCCCTGCTTTTAGATGTGTGAGTGTGTTTGTTTATGTGTGTGTTCAAGTGCAAATGTTACTGTAAAATCTAAAGTAGCTCAAGAGAGTGAAGAGCTACAGTAACAAGAAAGACAGGCTGCAACGTATATAACAGCTGCTATATAAGGAATGCAAGTGTGCAATAAAGGCTGTAATTTGTGTTAATATTATTATTGTGATGTTAGATGTGAAGCGGATGTACTAAGCAGTGGAATTATGTGTAGGTTAAATGTGAGTGGCAAGCGTTGATAAGGCTGTCTGCTCTTGATTTGCGATTGAGAGATAAATGTTCAACTTCACGAATATACTATACTACACTAAGTGCTCAGGATGACAACTGCAAGCTGTATAGCAAACCATGATTGGACAGCAGGAATTTATAGTTTTCTCAAAATAAAGGGAACTAATGTGATTTTTGTATTTGGATTTAATCGCAATTTTTTTTTTAGGTATTTTCCGTTTCTTTGTTTAATTGCAATTAATTGCTAAAGACCTCAGGGTGACTGTTGATGGTAATTGATTTTGTGTTGCTATGCCAAATTGTAATAATATAAGTGATTATTGGTGCTTTGTTTCTTATTGATGATGATAAATGTTCTACTTTATGTTAGAAAATATGCAATGTTTTATGATAATAAAGAGGCATGCTTTAATTCATAGGCTTTGTTGTTACATTATCTGGGTCACATACCAGTGATATAACCAAAGAATTATCCTGGGATTTATTCAAAAGTTTAATTTGTTTAAAAAAGGTTGTTTTTTTTTTATTTCTGAGACAATCAATTGTACAGCAACATTTGGAATTGTTACAGCTCTACATGCAGGGGCAATGCTAGTGAAAATCAGTCTTCAACAGTTTGACCTAATGAAGATCCAACTGTAAACATTTCTAACATATCTAAGTAAAATTTTGGTTTCTACATACACCCTTGTCTGAGCGCATGTATACATATATAAAACAGATCTGCTGTATTACTGTATATCTGGAGATACATGGCATGTCATGTTTTGGTTGATATTTGTGTGTGTGGCTATTGTACATTTACTTTAACATTGTAACTCTGTGTGGAAATTACTTCAGGTTGGCTCGCTGGGTGAGGGCATGGGCTTGACAAGGAAGACATGGACATTGGCTAGGGGTAGATATAAGGACAAAGGAGCTACAGACAGTACTCTTTTCACCCATGCTATTAAACAATACCAACAAGTTTATCCCATCATACACCGTTTCTCATATTTTGTTTCAGTTTTACACCTACCTGCACACACAGGATTTGCTGCCAAACCCTCCCACTTCTGCAATCTGATTATACTGTACCAAGGCTGTACACACAGCAAAGCCGTCCAATCCATTCTGTTTAAGTTATCACCTCATGTCCCCCAAATGAGTGATGATTGAAATTTCTTTTAATAATAATTTTCAAAAATGCTATTCATGATTTGCAAACTTTTGCAAAATAGCATTTTGTTTGGTGTGCTATTGCATGTGAACAGAAAGCTATCCAACCTGCACCATGACATGTGCATTATCACAGGACAACCTATGCTCCCACATGCCACCAACATCAGCTGGAGGTCCTACAGGACCAACCGGCAGAGACAGCTAGTCTGTATGAAAATGAATGATTAGCTATCTTGTAAATGCAACGCTGCCAAATCTCTGGTATAAAATGCCAAAACTCTCCCGTTCCTTTCATCCCTTCCTCTGGGGTAAACTACCGAAAGCAAATTCTCAACCATCATAACATGACAAGACAAGGAAGAAAATATTGGCAGATTTATGTGGGGTTAGAAATGAGACATTCAAATTAAAATCTCCTAAAATGCAGGCACATGCAACAAAGCCTGAGTAAACAGACACGCCATCTCTAATAAAATGACATTGGAGTGGAGGTGGCAGCTTCTCCCTTTATTCTCTCTCAAGCTTAGATTTCTCATTATCATTGTGAGAGAGCAGTGCAAACCATTTAGCTCCAAATGAGCTTCTTTCTCTTCTTCCGTCTTTCTGTATTGTGATTGGTTTAGTCAGTAGGTGGTGGTTGATAGGCAGGGGTGCAGGGTCACTAACTTGCCCATTAATCCAGGCCTGGATCAAGTCCCTTCAGGTCAGACTGTGCAAAATTCACCTTAGCTGCATTTGGCCATGTATATATTGGTAAAGTAATGGCCTATATAGGATTGGTATTGACATCTGGAGGATGAGACATGCAAACCTCCCAGGACTCGTGATGTGAGCAGAAAATGTGAGCTCCAAAGTCTGTACTGGCAGCGCATGCAATAGAATATCCTAAAAGGTGCTACAAGGTGAAAGGTTGGCATATACCTGAAGGAGTAAAAGGACACACTATGGATATATTTTTTAGTGAAATCAATTTTGGCCCTACTTTCATGCATGCATGGTAGCTCACAAAAGGGAGGCAGCACAAAAGGCTGATTTACATATTGCAATGTTAACAAATTCCTTGTTAGTAAGTACCTTTACATTTCAAATCAAAAATGATGCTGACTGCGACTTTCAGAATGCAAGCCAAAAGCTTCCATGATAAGCATTTTTATTGTACTGTTGTGTCATTGATTTATTTTTTATTTTTTACACTTGCTGCAGTGTATCCCACTGTGACACACATACAGAGTTCAGCTTGCACAGGAAGTGCACTGAAAGCCATGAGCAGTGCTACTGTTTCAGTCAGGGTTTAACTGGCTTGCTCAAGGCACCTCAGAGAGAGACAGACACACTGGCTGTTGCAGGACATCTAATGTATGCCCCTAAAGTCACATAATGGTGGCACCAACTAACATACCACCCTCCTATCAAAATGCACTAGCACCAGTTTAACAGACTAACCTGAGGTGGAGGGAGCCCTCCTGCACCAGGTGGACAGTCAGGTAACATGACTGTCCATTTAGGCGTGCTGCACTGACAGGAGGGGGAAGGGTTGGACATGTTCCAGTTACCGTTGAGGAAGATGTCAGTGACTGACTGATCCACAGATGGAGTGAACCATTCAGAGCCACTAGTTGAACATGGTAACTTCCTAAGAGAAAAAAAATGGGGAAAATAGGATTGTTGAACTGGTAATAATGCCAAATGCATCTGCTGAAAAACATACACAATATGCTTTCTTATTTTAACTGTAATTGTAACTGATATGTACTATGGGAAAAACTAGTGAAGGAAATGAGAGGGTAAGGAGAATCAGAATAAGGAGAGTGAATTGAGATATTACATTGCATTCACTGCATACTGTATGCCATCAGATTGATGGAATACTTGTTGTTACATGAGTCAAAAGTAAAATATATTTTAGACTGCAAAAAAATACCTCTGAATTAAAACGTTTGGTTTGTGTTTGAAGAACTTCAGCAGAGTAAGATGCACAAGCACTTGAACTGTGAAGTGGGCCACAAGCTCAGTAATAATTCCATTATTACTGATTTTTATTATAAATATTATTATATTATTATTATTTTTTACAAAGGTATTCATTACTCAAGTTATTCTGATCAGGATGACAAGAAGAGCGTGTGCAAAGCAAATTATTTATTGATCAAATTTATTCTTAGGAATTGATCTTCAAAATCACGCAGATAATTCCTTTCTAATGCTCTTGGTAACTTGGCTTTGTTTCAGCTTGTTCTATTTCTGCAGCATAATTTCTTGAAGGAGGCAGAGACATAGGCTCAGACATGCATGACATATACACAGCTTTCAAAGCACAACACAACACAAAGCACATAAGTGCCATTTGGCATTAATGCATGTGCACACACTAATGCTATTCTTTTGGCTTCTTCTGCATTAACACTTACGGTATTGGGTCTCCATTCATGCAGCGAGTTCCAAAGCCAGGCTTGTTTACCAAGGTTTCCACCACCTTAGACACCTCCACATTATCAGGCACATCTTTGCTGTGAATATTGGGAATATAATCAATACATATGCATGTCACTTAAATCCATGAGTCGCAATGTCAATAAAACAGACCCAAAAGTAATTTAGGTCTCATGTCGAAGTCGTAAGCATCCCTTTTGGTGGAGCCATGGTATAACTGTCCTCACTGTCATTACAATTGGTTAGGATTTTACACATTTTATAATCTTCCGTCACAATTGATTAAGATTTCACAAATCATCTAATCGGTCTTCCACACTGGCAAAGCACAGGAGTTTAGATGATCATTAATCTTGAACGTATCTTGACATCAAAGGAGGCCTGAAAGGAAATGAGACATGCTCACCAGAGAATCAGATGTGGTGCATTCTAAGTAAATACTCAAAAGCATGCTGCATGCAACTTGGGCTATCTTAATCAAGAGATAGAGAGAAATCATTGAGGTCACAAACTCATTTCTTTGGGCCAAGAGTCAAAACATAAATTCCCAAAACACCATTGTGTTGCATTCTTTTTCTCTAAAGTATAGTTCTGTGTTCTGTGTATAGTTTGTGCAAGCACATATTGATATGAGCCTGTTCAAGATTCTGTGTACAGTTTAGGCTCTTCACAGCCTTGCATTTTTATCTAAGTGTCCTGAGCATATCTACGCGTGTCTCAGTTAAACAATCGTCCCATTCCAATTTAATTCTCATTACTAACCACACACACTCTGACCTTTATCTTATAGGTATCGTGGGATTTAAAACACAGTGTTTCATAAAGACCATCGTGATGGCTTTCTGCCAGCAGTGGCCACAGCCCAGCCAACCATTTGGATTAATACAGTGTTCATTGTCTCATTTAGAGGCGTCTCCATGAAGGTCATTTGGTCATTTCCTTGGCCACCAGTGAGCGCAATTGAAGTGGTCCGATTGTTAAAATGGATTATGTGCAGCCATCTGTTTTGCAATTAACAATGGCTGGGTTACCACGTTATTTGAGATAATAAAACTATTGGACAGTTCCAAAATGAAGACTTGTGCATATACACAGAAACAGCGGAACTAATGAATAGTTCATCTAGTCAAAATGAAACATCATAGAAGTAAAAACTAAGACAATATTAGAAGAAAGTCAAATGAAGGCCATTATATAACAGGAATAACCCCTTCGGATGATAAACCAAAGAGTGTTGTTGAGTGTAAATATTACTTTCCATATTCGGATATATCACTAAGTAACCAAAAAATAGAAATACAGAGTATAACAAATCCACTTATTGCCACAGGTATACAGTATACCCTAGTGAGCAGGGTTCAAAGCCCCTTCAACTTCTAAATTAGATAAATCATTATCAACTGTTAAGATGATAAGACACAATACTTTTATTCACACTGTTATCATCAGGCAGGATGTTTTAAAGTCACTTAAGAGAAATGACAATATTTAGGAACTGGCCAGAGGGAACGTTGGAAAAATTAAGAACAACTCCAGCTTTAGAATGTCATATACAAGAACCGCTGCCAATAATTCCCCAAAAACTGAATGTGCAGTTCAAGTTTCGTCACAAGAGACTATGTGACAGATAAGGCGAAGCAGGCTCTGAAATCCCACGAATGAACCCTTGATGTGAGCCAGGATTGTATTCCCACTTGTCACGTGCTAAACTGTGTTGTTGAACGTACACTGAGATATATTATCACCATATCATGTAAAGGTTTTGCCAGTCTTATAAAAAACACCCAGCAACCTTGTGACACTACAATGAAATGATCTTTTATGGATAGATGTGTGTTTTCCAAGTTGTTGCTAAAGAAAACTTAGTATCTAGGTAGGTTGCTAGAGTGTTGCTAGTGGTTTTCTGGGTTTTTGGTAGTGTATGGATGTTGCACTACTAGATGGTTGTTGCTAAGCGCTAACGACAACTCCATGTACACCATGCAGTGGTCATAGAGGAAGTAATAATAGTGGTAGAAGTAGTAACAGTAAATAAACTGGGTTTGACTGTTTCAGCACCATGGAGGGATAAAAAGACTATTTTAAATGTTATAGCACTGTATACAGTGACACAGAATTGCAATTAAATATTTCAGTTGCATTTTTGGCATATGTAATAGTCAGAGAGAAAAGCAAAAACTGAAACAATGTACATTTTCAAGAACAATAGGTACTGAAAAGTTTCTGTGGATTTAAGTTCCAAGTCTAGTGAATTGTTTTAAGATTCTAGCTTCAACTTCAAAAGATGGATGTATGTATGCATATGTGATGCCAAAAGTGAGATGACTGGTCAAGCGAAAGAAGTAGCATACAAATAAATATGCCAGGTAGTAGTAGTGTGAGTCGCCCAGCAAGCACTCTGTCAGTTATTAATGTAGAGCACTGATACTATGTGGATATAACCAAACACATTCATTAAATATTCAAGAAGTGTCATTTGCATTAACTATCATGACTCGACAATTCTACTGTCAAACTAAGCAAAGCATGAAAAATATTTACCACCATGTTAAAGGCAAAAGTGTATAAATACGTCAACAAAAAGAAAAATAGAGCAGAATATCACTCTGACCAAGTGCTAAGACAGTATCATAAATAAACCAATTTCAGTTTGCACTTAATTGTATCTTGACATCTTCAAAGTGAAGTTTATACAAAATGCTGCCAGGGGAAATGTAACACCTGCAGGATAGATAAGCAACAACAGCTTCACGTCGAAGGAACACAGTATGAATACAGTGTCAAGATTAGTTAGATGGTTTGGACAGATGCTGTAACTAGTGATGCATATTAGATTTCAACTTTTACAGCACTTTTATTGTCACAGAGAAGGATCATGTTGCAGCGATTTTGAGCTCACTGGTGTGAATATGTAGCAATTAAAAGACAGTGGAAGAAACCTTATTGTAACTTCAGGATCATACTGTATCCTGAACAGTAAGTGTACACATGAATAAAGGCGTATATGTTTTTAGGTGTTTATTATTAAGAACTATGCTTCATAAGCTGAGATTCTTAAAAACCACCTAAGCCAAATACATGTAAAATCAATGTGAGCATTAAAACTAAATTACTTTTCTCAGATCTAATGATTGTAGTTGGTCCAGTGGACGTCTTTAGAAAGTTGTCTCTTTAAGCTTTTGGAGTGTATTTATTCATTATCTGCTCTAGCTTTTCCACTATTTAGACATAGATACAGTACAGTAATAATAATGATTCAAAATTATATGATTTTTTTTAAATTGAAAAACGGTAACAGTTTCTTGAGGGAGGACCCCTAAACCCCCTGCCAAATACGTTCCCCTAAGTCTTTCTTCTACCAGTTCTTCTTTGAATGATTCACACACTCTCTGCCTCTGATAACAGTGAACATCATTTGGTAGATGATTATTCCCTGGAAAAATCTGGTTTCCTCTCGGTAATTATATTATTGGATACATTACATCATTTCGAGTTTACATAAGTTTTTACACTTAAAGGAACTCATCACAGACTGTTGTTAACATTCAAAAGTAAAAATGTAAATCTGTGGTGAATTGGGTTAAAATGCCATAATAACTACTAAAATACAAAACTGACTGTGGCCGGGTTGGTTCAGTGGTACAGCAGGCGCACATATACTGAGAGGTTTATGCCTTGACCTAGAGGTCCAGGGTTCAAATCCGACTTGTGACAATTTCCTGCATGTCTTTCCCCTCTCTCTCCCCTTTCTCACCTAGCTGACCTGTCAAATTAAAGGCGGAAAAGCCCAAAAAATAAAAACGGACAATTCATTTTGTGCTATATTATTATGTGGTTACCTGTAAAAGGTGGTTTGAGGCAGACCATACATCCAGGGTTGCAGCTCCAGACTCGGATATTCAGTGAATGGTGGAACGATGAGCGAGAAGATCAGAGACAGGCACACAAACGCAGCAGGCAAGACCACCTAGGAGGATGTTGACAAAGTCAAAATCCACTTAAGACATTTATCCTGCTATATCGGAACTCACTTGAAGTAAAATGTTACAGAAATCATTAAATACGCAAGAAAAAATAATATTGTGTATTTTTCAAGTAATTGCCAGACAGGTTGATTTCGAATTAAATACTTTCAGCTTAGGCCAGTTACACACTGGATGCGTCGTGCGAGCTTGGCGTTTCTGTTGCGTCTCAGAAGCGTGGCGGCTGCGTTGATTTTTCTGTGTCCTACACACCAGAAGCGTGTCTGACGCGGCGCTGCTCCTGCTGCTAGGTACAGGGAGGGCTGATCTCGGGACATAGCACCGACAGATTCAAACTCTGAAAAATGGGTAAGTGGGCTGTCTGTTTATAACAACTTTGTGTAGCTGTAAAGAGCCTATATAGCCTATCTGATGTTGGACCGTTACTCAGAACACACACTACGTTGTTGCTATCCTACCCTTTATATATAGGCTACATACATATGTTACTATGGTAAATTAAAACGCTATTTGTTCTTTTTCAGTTCAAGTTGTTGACAGAAAAAAAGCCATTGCAGCCCTTCTTCTGTTAAGAATTCGCCAGAGGGGAGAGAGTTAAACATAAATATATAGCCTACTGATTTGATTAAAGCAAGACAACGTCGGCAGTATTGACTGCAAAATATGTTATAGAATATTTCGTTCTGTATGACAGGTGCTATATTTGAAAATCTTTTCTCTGAAAATTTGTATTACATTATATCTACATTGATGTCAAAACCTAGAGACTTTCAAACATCAAGATGTCATTTATTAATATGCAATCGTGTCTAAATGACATATAAACATATTTTCCTATTCTATTTTGCCTGGAAACGCTTCCAACACGCTCGCGTCTCGCGTGAAAAATAGGCAGGCGTCTCACGCAGGCAGTGTGTAAGCGGCCTTAATGGTGTGCTATCTGCCACTACAGCTACAATGACTACTCGAGGAATCTACTCCAGAAAAGCCTCTGCCTGAAAGCTTCATTTAATCATTGTACCATGCACACGACACCAGTATCTATTTCATTTTAAATGTGAGAACATTTTGTCCTATGACCTATGTAATAACCATACAACATACAATAACACAATTCTGAGTGATACAATTATAGGTGCCCTCTACTGAACAACAGCACATGATTCAATACAAGATCAATTTCATCATTCCCCTCCCCAAGCCCCCTCACTGTCATTACGTGACACAAAACGACTGATGCAATCAACAATAATGAGGGACCACTGCGATAACGTGGCAACATTAATATGCACCCCACCAACTTGTTTGGGCTCTTCTGCATGCTTTATGAGTTTGATTAAACACTTCCAACACTGCCACCATCATCTGGCTACTCAGATATAATTAGTTTCTCAACATTCTCTTGTCTTTTGTGTTATGTTTTTAAAACCAGACACTGCCACACTTCCCCTAGCCCACCCCCATCCAATCCTCTTTTCTCCATCATGTAATTCTCTTTTCATTTAATTGTTAGAGCTGACAAAAAGGTCAGTGGAAAAAATGCATGCTATCTTTAATGTTTAATCACTTGTAGGTTGGGGTGCACTCGGCAGCAAGGGGAGGTTTGCATACACTTGATTAATTGCAGGGCATGCAATTTGCCAGGCCAATTCAAGATGCTACAATTGAAAATCCTAAATTTACTGCATGGAGTTATGGCTGTGGAAATGTGCTTGGAAGAAAGATAAAGAGCAGCAATGAGTCTCAAAAGCATAATGGCAGACCGCAAAAGAATGAATCTCTCTCTCTCTCTCTCTCTCTCTCTCTCTCTCCCTCTCTCAACAGTAATTGTAGGTGACAGCTGGTACTTCTTCTATTGAGAGAGATCTGCAAAAAAATGGGGAGAAGTCATTATGCTCACAAAGCCAAGGCACTCCCATGAACAATGCATAAGTTAAGCGCATTCTCAGGTTTAGTGGGGATTTAAAAAGGAGGACAAGATTATATGCAAACTGGGTATAAAGACCAAAACACAATTAAGATGCGTTTTATTTCCTGCAAAGCCAAATGGCTCATTAGATTGAGTTTGTTTCCTCAACAAACACTTATGTCTAGCCTATATCATTTGTGAATTTATTGCTGCAGCTTGCGTTAACGTGGATAATAGCATCACCTCGGATATTTTTTACTGATGTGGTAATGTGGTCTTTTCTTTTCACAGCGTTCAGACAAAACATAACAAAAAGTAAACTGATTGTTTGTGTTATATCCACAATGGTAAACAAAAGGAACACAGCCACGTCTATACAACAAATGAGCATCTCGTGTACCATGCTGTAGCGATAATTAAATTAAAAACCAAGAGAAATATTCTAAATGACACAACGTAAATCATCTCCTGCTGAACAGCAAGGTTGCTGCAGCTGGAAAGGCTTGTTGTTGCCAGTTCAGTTTGAGCTCCAAACACCAGAACCCTTCAACTCATCCACCATACACACTAACTGCTTCTCCCTGATTCTGACATTGCCAACACCCGCCTGTCCCCAACTTTCATCCCCATTAATCACTGCTTTTGTGTTACATGCCATAATCTCCTTTATATTCCCCTAACCGCTTGTATTGAGGAGATTACCTCACCACACAATCATATCTGCTGACAATGGGAGCCGTTGACATGATGGGGGGGAGAAATACACCTTTAGCCAAATGAATAAAAAGGGAGGAGAGGTATGCCCTTGCAGACAATGTGCACCTTTGTACAAACACACTCACACACCTATCCTTCCATCCGGCGCTGCGTCCGCACTAAAGAGGGACGCCCAAGATTGACAGTGACTAATGGGGATTGGTTCTGCAGCAAATTACAAGAAGAACCCGTACACCTCACAAAGGTGAAACACTGTTCTCTCTCTCTCTTTCTTTATCTCACTCACTTGCTCGCACAGACACACACACAGCAGCATAAAGGAGTAAGCTGCATGAGCTTTTTCAGTTGTGATAATTTCAGCATCATGGCAGCTGTCATAACTGATGGCATTACATGATATTCACAAACACACTATGAATCTAGATGAGCGGTGTGTCAATACAATTTAAGTCACGACTCACTTTTTAGAACTCTGGGGACAAAAATAATTGAAGTACCTCGGAAATTGCAAAATTGGTTTTGACTTGTTTAAATTGCACCTCTTCATTGGGCTTGACTTTTGAAATTGTGTTTATGAGAAACAAAATGATATAGACATACCCTTAATAGGCTAATAGCAGTCTGTCATCTCTGTAATTGTTACGCGATCACATTTAATACAAAGCTAACGAAAACACATGATTAGCACACAGTAAAATGGAGGAAAAACAAATCATGGGTGTCACTTTGCCTTTCTAGTGACAATCAAAGCAATCAGGTGAAGCTGATGTTACTCTAACTGAAGCCAGCAAAAACACCTTCCATCGACTCACTTTGCCCACATTCACAAATGTATTAACAGCGTCCTGGCCACACCAGGCATGACTTTGTATCAAAATACAAAGGCGAGACCTAAGAAATCAATCCTTATTTACTTTGAAACAACTTTGCTCCCTGGTATCGACACTTTTCTGGTCACAGAAAGTGATTTATCAAAACTAAAGAGGGAAATCTCCTCCACAGCAGCAAAAAAACACTCATTCACTCATTCATTCATGCCATTTTCAGCCTCTGTAGTCCCTCCAGTATTCCTTTTGGAGTAATGCTTATTGTACATGCAGTTTACTATTCATGGTGCTGTTCTTCACATTTTTCAAACTTTTTCCTTTTATATATACACACTAACCTCTGTGTTGATTTATTCTCCCACAACTTAAATTCTACAACTACTGACTAAATCAAGATGGATGACATGACTTTTCCCTCCAGATTTTAAATTAGCTTACTCTATCATATTTGTCATTAACTGATTTTGAAAGCCAACATGTATTTCATACAATCCCACCTTGATCCTCCCATGCAGCCCTCCTTGTATAACCCTTCAATTCATCAATATGACAGACTGAGGCCATTACCTGGGCAATGAGTCCCTTGCGGCTCCTTCGGGCGTGGTGGAAGCGCTTGATGAAAAGCGCAAGGAACTGCCTCCTGATCAGCTCCCATCCAGTGATGACCGTGGATCCCTTCCCACTGACACTAGCAATCCTTTTTAAGTCTGGAGTGGACATTAACCCACCGTGTTATTTATCATCTATGCATATGTAAAAGACCTGCTGAGCACACTTTCCACCGCAGCTAATGGGCTGATCAAATATAACTTAAGTGTTAAACCTGCCAGCTGCACTAACTCATTCCACAGTGTAGTAACCATTTTAATTATTATATCATTCATTTGGAAATAGTATTTGGGTGTGACTCAGAAAGGAAAAGGTGGTAAACAAGGACTTTGCATATTACTTTGTTTTATGTCTCACACTTGCCAAGAATATCTTTACTAAAAAATGAAGTCACAGTAGCCATTACGAGAATAAAGCATTTTCTGATGGAAAAACATTTTCCTGATGAAAAGTGAATTGTTTTTCATTAGGGCAAAATTGCAAAGCTGAAGACACAGTTTAGATAATGCTGTATGGATTGGAAGGAAATTCTGTTGGAAAATTACTTATTCTGAAGATAGAGCTCTTGTTTATGCCCTCTTTTGAAAATAGCCAGTGAGGTGAAACAGTCAAATTAAAGCCAAACTAAATCAAGGTAATAATTGAAGAATGAATGTGTGTGGAAAAACAGACACTTGCTGGTATATTAAAACTAGGATTGTCTGTACGAAGGACAAAATAGAGTACATACCTTCCACTTTACTTGTGAACTTTTCCTTCAATTCTGCATGAGAAACAGAAAGAAACAAGCCTCAAACAGGAATTACAGTTCAATCTAACACAGTTTCTATTTGAAACAACAGTCATAAATATCAGTCATCTTTCTGCATTAGGTATAGATTCACAAATGTTTAATTGAGCTTCCTTCGTTAATAAATAACTTTATTATAAATAAATACAGAGAGACTTGCCTCTCATTCCAGAGACTTGCTCTGTTTTCATGTGGACGCTGGCGATGCTGTTCCGCTTGGATGTGCGGGAGCCTCTTTTGGAGTCTCTCACCAACACCTCCTTTGCTGCTTTGGGAATACAAATAAGATATGTTGTTTTGGCCTGACCCAATTTAGGGTTATAAATAACAATAAGAATCGCTACCTGCCCTGCAAGACGCTTTACTATTCCCCGTAAAAGCACAAACCCAGGTGGTTTAGGAACGTGAGGAAATGGGATACTGAGATTAAACTGATAAGTGAAGTTGCTTGGTGATGGATGGGAGATTTATCCACTGAAAGCGATCAATGAGCAATATCTGCAATACATTAAGGATGTCAATAGTTATGTCAGCAATGGTGGCAACATTGTTGTTCCATGAAGAATATGTTAAAGGCTTAAAGTGGAATTAGCTTGTAGATGTGTTAACTTATGTGCATCTTAGTCTATTATTGTACACTCAGCTGTGGCGGTCCAACCTCGTTCTGTATAAGTGATATAAATGTATTTTCTCATGACAGAAATAATGTACATGTTTTATACAGTTAAAAATATTAAAAAATATATATATATGTTTTCCTAAGAGACGTTATGCATTATACTGCTCATCCCCCTAACGTGTGTATACATATTGCCACCTTACTTGGTATTTCTACATCCACTCCGGTATCTTCTGCCACTTTAAGAAATATCTGTGAAATGAACAAATTCTCTATTAGTATAGTATCTTACAAGAGCCACAATATGTTTCATGTCACCGTATAAGCATGCACAAAACAGGATAAATGCTAAGTAACACTGCAATGGAGGAGTGCAAACTAAGCAGTTAATATAGCTTTTTTTTTTGCCAGATACCAGTTATCCCTGTCATGTTTTGCTTAGAATAAGATCAGGGTTGTGCATCCACAGAGACCCTAACCTTTACTTGAGTACATGCCAATTGGCCCTCCTTTACTTCATTTATTAATTCAGGCCACATGTCTAAGTGACCTTCCCTTATTTCATTCTCCTGTGCGTGTTAAGCCCTGTTTCGACATCTGCCCTCTAAAAAGTATCTACACACTTCTGGCAAAGCCTACAAAATTCATACTTTGGACTGAATGTGATTTTATGTGGTGAATAATATCAGCTAAAAACATAAAATAGAACTACTGACATCATAAAACAGTCATAAAGTACATAACAAGGCTATTCATGACAATAAACAGGGTAAATGTTATTATATGACCAAACTTCCATGACATCCCATCTATCAGACCTTGTTTATTAGTGCCATATATTGAAAATCACTGCATATTTCAATTGAAGTGTAGTTGGACTTGAAAAGAAAAAATGGATGGACAGATGAAATAACCTTGCCGTGTCTGAATTTGAGAAATTCAAAAGGAATAATTTACATTGCCTGCAGGCCATAAGTATTGGATCCATGTCTGAGTTACACGAAGATTATTAACCAACAGTCACTCAGCTTTATGATCCAAAACCAGTCAGGATGTCAAATATTGTGTTAGTCATTTGTTCAGAAAAGATATGACTGTAAACTGTATGTGTAATGATATCAAGTTACATTACATTGGGTCAATGATTATGAGACCACAAGTAAAATGCTACTTGACTTATGCCTTTTTGAAAAATATGTCATGCTAACGCTATTCTGTGTGTACAACCAAGTATGGTCTTAAACAGATTGAGGAACTTTAAACTTTAAACATGTGTACGTATGTTTGGATGGTGTAGCTATAAACCTTTCAACACAAGTTGTGTACAATGGCAAGGAATGTGGATTTTCAAGATGTGTATCAACATTCATTTGAAACTGAAACAACTTTTAAGAAAAAAACATCACATTCAAATTTCTATTTTAAATTGGAATGAAAACCAATACTTTTTTGAGCATGATTATGATCAATGATCAACTCACTGCTCTGCAGAGAGGCATATTGGATTCATACTCATAACACAGTTGAGCCCTTTGTCCTGAATGACGAACTGAACTTGTTAATGTGTTACAGGTGATAGATTCAGTACTTTTACATTTTGTATTTTTATCGTTGTAACTTTAAGAGCTATCTGTGTTTTTTGTTCCTGGTGCATGGGGTATGGCACTTGGACACTGACTATGGCAACTCCCACCTTTGGATCCACTATCCAATAGATTTGAAATCCTGTTCAACCAATTATCCAATGCAAACTGCACACCTGCTGTGTAGGTTGACTATATATGTGTATGCCATTTTGTCTTTGTCCATTTTGACTCTGATGAAGACACAGGGAAGTTGAAACATTAGTCTGTTTGCACAATTAAAGGCTGCAAATGAATTAGTGTTCTCCAGTCCCTTCTTTTCCTTTTGGAAGTGCTGTCCTTCAGCTGAGAGGCACCTGATTTACCTGTATGCTGCTGAACGTTACGCAGAAATACCTGCTTCAACAATACTTGCAATTACTTGGCACTGAGACTGAATCAAAAGAAATATCCTAGACTTGATTGTTAAGTTATTGGCTTAAATGTACATTGCTTGTCACTCTGCAGGAGGGATTTGAAAACGGTCCATCAAAATTTTGATTGCTAATATAAAGACTCTGAGCAGAAAGTAGAAAAGACAAAAAAATAATGGGGGAAGGAGAAGGAGTGGAAAAAATAGTATGGTATAAAGTGTAATTGCAGAAATAAAAAAAAAGGAAAACAAGGGCAACATTGTCAGTATGTGTACTTTTCTGTTCCTGTGTGTATGTAGGCAGTCTCTCTATATGTAGGCATGCTTGTATCTTTAGCTAGGTTGTCAATCCCATGCTTAATATACCTCCTCCAGCGTGGTGTCAGAGATGCCGTAGCTAGTCAGACCAAGGTCAGCCATGGCTAGGTCAAGCTCTTGGAACAGCAGTGCAAAGGTCCCATCTCTGGCACCTCCATAAGGCAGTATGTAGGTGATTTCCTGACCAATGCTCTCCAAGAAGACTGCCTCAGGGACGTGGCGCCGCACAATTTGACCCACAGCTGTCAAATCTGCTGAATGAAAAGAACTCAGAACACAAAACCAAAGAAAAGCAAAATTGCATGCACAAACAGTAATTTCTTTATGTCCTTTCATGTCTCCTTTTTGATGAAGTTATAAGTTAGAGTGACATAACAGACATGGGATTCAAGAACAACCACCACTATTGGCTGCAAAATAATACAGTAAAGAAGAAAAGAAAAATTTACCCAACTATATTTTGAAGTAAACTATGAAAAACCATTGTGTAATGCACAGAGATCACAACATAACTGATGCCGTGACCTTTAAACATACTGAAACAGATCAGTGGACATAATTCTCCTGCCTCATCCTTTCTGAAGCTGAGTCTTAGTGAGAATCAATCAGGACAGTGTTGCAGAATGCATTGCATCCATTATTGATCCAGAACCTCTCATACATAATTACTGCAGCTTAACAACCAACGGCTTGGTGCTTTATGAAGAAGTAAATGGATCTGCCTCACACATCAGACTGAATTATTTGTGAAAATGTGTGTGTGTTTGCTGGTATGTGTGGTAATAAAGAGAAATGTGATGTCACTTGTGGAAATATGACTACTTTTATGGCATTTTCTATCTTATATTTAACCATCATGTGTATAATCATTTTGAAGGTGTGAGCATCGATTGATTGTACATGCATAATAAACTGGAGCATACCTAAGATTTTTCTTCTGATATTGTCTTGCATGAATACTTTTGTTTACCTGATCAAGGCTGGGAATGATCAAAACAAATCAAATCACCACCATCACATGCCATTTAGTTGGGCGATCTTTTCTGCTTCTGCAGTGTCTCTGCATTTCTTTATTCTAATATAATTCCATTCAGAAAAACTGAAGTAAAGTCAGAGAAAATAAGATTTGATCATTTGTCTAACACACTCTACTGTAAGCTCAATGAATAATTGGTTGATAACTTGTACGAGGATTTTGGCTAGTGACAGTTTTGAAATGGTATGCAACATCTTCAACAGTAAACATTATATTTACCCTTAAACATTACTGTACAACACTGCAACAAAGGAAATGTGTCAATATTTGAATGTGGAAAAGAAGGCTAAAGGAGAAAAAAATACAACATTGTTTCATGTACATCAATTAAGCTAATACAATATTACGATAATATTGTTGTATTATTAGGGTAAGAGTTGTGTTCTGTGCTTGCTAAATGAGTGGTATTTTTGTGATTGTCGTTGTCAAGTTTGTGTTTTTTTTTATAGAAGAAGGATATATATTGTACATGTGTGGTGAGGGTCAATATATATTTGGGAAATCAAAATAAAACTTTATTTCAAAAAAGAGAGAATCGGAGAAAAGTCCCGCACACTGACCATTACGCAAGCAATAATTTATTTAGAAAAATACAACGTTTCGGTCACAGACCTTCATCAGGTAAATTCACACATTCACCTCAAACATAGCCTTAAATAGTTTGGTTGACCAACCAGGACCAATCAGGTCCGGCTCTTGAATGACGTCATTCATTCACAAAAGTGGCACTCCCATCACAAACCGTGAACAGGAAAAAAGCAGAAGAAATGCCACTCAGTACATTTAAAAACAATGGATAATCAGACTAATCTTGTCATAGACTCATAATCAATACATTTTCACTAGCCCAATATTTTCCACTCTAAATCAGAGAGGACACAGTCCATCCCAAAGTGGATCATTACCTTAGTTAAATTACATTATAACAGTCCATATGCACCTGTACAATGAACAGTTCCTGAGGATAAACAAACAAGGAAAAAACAAGGAAAAAACAAGGAAAAAACAAACAAACTAGGAAACAACATCAAATTAGCATAACATGATATTGAGATTAAATTCATCATTAAGGCCTTTTGGCGATAGAGTAAAATATCCAGAAATTTTATAAGCGGATCAGAGTAATACTTATGAAAAGTAAGTGCGGAATTACCTGGAAAAAGCCAGAGAAAATAATTGGATATCTAAAGCTCAGTTTGAATTCCTTTATTGCCAGCATCCAATACACTTCCAAAAGTGCATACATCTTTGACTGACCCCCCAGGTCGTCCAATAGTGGCCCAGATTGATTCCCTATTGGCACCACTGTCTGAATTTGTTGACTGTTATATTAAGCCCTATGTGCACACACTGCCGGCTTACATAAAAGATACTACGGACTTCATTAATAAAATCTCGAGTGTAACTGATTTACCTAATGAAGTCATTTTAGTCATACTAGATATTGCTAGCCTTTATATAAACACACCGCACGAACGTGGCCTGGAAGCTTTGGACTTTTACTTAAAAGACCGGGATAACACTGCTATTCCACCTAGTGAGTTTTTAATCGATTTAACTGCTTTTGTGATGAAGAAAAAATATTTCATGTTCAATGGGGACTTTTATCTACAGGAGTCTGGTACAAGCATGGGGTCTATTTGTGCTCCTAATTACGCAAATTTGTTTGTGTAGACTTTGAAAGAAACTTTGTCATGAATGTTGAAAAAAATACACATTTGTCCAGAATTTGGAAATGGTACAGATACATTGATGACATATTTTGTCTATATCAAGGCACTATTGATGAACTACTTGAATTTATTGTCCTGCTGAACAGTTTTGATGACAATTTGAAGTTCACAGTAGACTATAGCCAAGAGAGGGTCCATTTTCTGGACATGTGGGTTTTTAAAAAGAATGGTTCACTGTCTACCACATTCGAAAAGAGACGGATAAAAACACTTTTCTTTTGGCGAGTAGTTTTCACCCCACTAAAAAGAGGTCTACCCAAAAGCCAATTTTTTAGACTTAGAAGAATATGTGAGACCACTGAGGATTATATGGAAAAAGCAAATGACATGAAAGACAGATTTGTACAGCGAGGTTATCCAATAGAATGGGTTGACAAATCTTATAAAACAGCCCTGAATAAACCTCGGTCAGACTTTCTAAAGAAAAGCAAGAAAAAAGAAAAACATTTTTCTGTGACTTGTATCACTACTTACTCTCCTCTCCCACATACCATGCGTCCAGTTTTTAAAAAATATTGGCACATTCTAAAATCAGATCCTGAACTCTCACACGTTGTGAATGACTTGCCGCTCTTCGTATACAAACGTGAGAAGAATCTCAGAGATCTTCTAGTTCACGCGGACTTTGCGAGATATAAGCCAAGGAGAGCTTCGCAAAGATTATTAAGCCCATTACCTACTGGCAACTACCGCTGTGGAGGATGTGCACAGTGCAACAACACCTATAAGACACTGAACTGTCGCCATCCCCACAATAACAAGTTTTTTCCAATTAAGAGTGTCATCACTTGTGCCTCCACTCACGCAGTGTACATTTTAACGTGTCCATGTGGTCTGGTGTATGTAGGTAAGACCATAATGCAGTTAAAACAACATATTAGCGAACATAAGAGTTTGATTCGCAGAAACAACCGGGATTACCCAGTCGCGGTACACTTTAATGATCATAAGCATGATATCTCATCATTGCGCTTTTGTGGCATCGAACAAGTCAGTCTTCCAAAAAGGGGGGGGGGGCAATCACGACTTGCTACTAAAAAGACGCGAGGCATATTGGATATTTACTTTGCAGACTCTATCGCCAAAAGGCCTTAATGATGAATTTAATCTCAATATCATGTTATGCTAATTTGATGTTTTTTCCTTGTTTTTTCCTTGTTTGTTTATCCTCAGGAACTGTTCATTGTACAGGTGCATATGGACGGTTATAATGTAATTTAACTAAGGTAATGATCCACTTTGGGATGGACTGTGTCCTCTCTGATTTAGAGTGGAAAATATTGGGCTAGTGAAAATGTATTGATTATGAGTCTATAACAAGATTAGTCTGATTATCCATGGTTTTTAAATGTACTGAGTGGCATTTCTTCTGCTTTTTTCCTGTTCACGGTTTGTGATGGGAGTGCCTCTTTTGTGAATGAATGACGTCATTCAAGAGCCGGACCTGATTGGTCCTGGTTGGTCAACCAAACTATTTAAGGCTATGTTTGAGGTGAATGTGTGAATTTACCTGATGAAGGTCTGTGACCGAAACGTTGTATTTTTCTAAATAAATTATTGCTTGCGTAATGGTCAGTGTGCGGGACTTTTCTCCGATTCTCTCTTTTTTTAAATAAAGTTTTATTTTGATTTCCCAAATATATATTGACCCACACCACACATGTACAATATATATCCTTCTTCTATAAAAAAAATTTAGCAAGCACAATTATTTATTAATTGATGTACATGAAACAATGTATTTTTTTCTCCTTTAGCCGTCTTTTCCACATTCAAATATTGACACATTTCCTTTGTTGCAGTGTTGTACAGTAATGTTTAAGGGTAAATATAATGTTTACTGTTGAAGATGTTGCATACCATTTCAAAACTGTCACTAGCCAAAATCCTCGTACAAGTTATCAACCAATTATTCATTGAGCTTACAGTAGAGTGTGTTAGACAAATGACCAATGATTTCTGAATGGAATTATATTAGAATAAAGAAATGTAGAGACACTGCAGAAGCAGAAAAGATCGCCCAACTAAATGGCATGTGATGGTGGTGATTTGATTTGTTTTGATCATTCCCAGCCTTGATCAGGTAAACAAAAGTATTCATGCAAGACAATATCAGAAGAAAAATCTTAGGTATGCTCCAGTTTATTATTAGAGCCGGACCCGATTGGTCCTGGTTGGTCAACCAAACTATTTAAGGCTATGGTTGAGGTGAATGTGTGAATTTACCTGATGAAGGTCTGTGACCGAAACGTTGTATTTTTCTAAATAAATTATTGCTTGCGTAATGGTCAGTGTGCGGGACTTTTCTCCGAGCTTTTGATCTGCTACTTATCCTACGCAGCTGCCCGACAAAAGAGGTGTGCAAAAAAACGTTCTTACGTTGCACGAAAAAAGAGAGTTTGCAATCTTAGGTGATGTTTTTCTGGTTAGGCTCAGGCATAGGATGCATTTTTTCCACTGTCTCATCACAATGAAAAACCTCAAATGTAACAAATTTGAGTATTGAATTTGAAGGACCAACCCTGCTACTATCGATTGCATATCCCTGCTCCCAGTTTTTCTGCACTCACAAAGCTCCCCTAACTCTTTCTCTAGCACTAAAAGTCCTTTCCCAAAAAACTTTACCATTTGTACCTTCCATTTTACTGGAGTGCACTCTACCAGTAGTTAGAACATTTCAACAGCATCTACAGTAAAGGCGCAAACTACTTTACTTTTCCTGTGGTTTTGGTATTGAAAAGGTGAAAAAAAATCTATGAGCAAATGGATCTTCAGCACCATTGGACGATGCTATTTTGAGACGTTTTATGGTTATTGTTTGCCTGTTTTTGGGCAGTTCCCAGACTCTTGTGTTGTTTTAAAGATGGCTGACATGGGGTTGAGCTATAGTACCTAACTCGGTGTGTGTTATAGTAACTTACACATTTTACTTGAGGTTTATTATGGGGGCTGAATAGATACAACATTTTCAGTTTTGGATGAAATGTTTACACAAATATTCACACAATTTGTTCAAATGTATGCTGTACTAACTATTTAACATTTTGATATAGCATAGGTTTACAGATTAGGTTAGATGCTAATCCTAATATATGACTGGTAGTAACAGAGATGGAGTTCATACCTGAAAGATCAGAGTTGCCCCAGCTTTGGCTACCGATGCCATCATCCGGGCTGCTGTCCCTGGAAGGACACTCTTTCTCCTGTTAATCAAAATTGGATTAGAAAGGCCTTATCATGCATTGCCACTTAGAATGATAAACAGTGCGTCCTTGACAATTCTTGTCTTAAATTAATGTAATAATCGATGTTATCCGCACGTTTCAATTTAATTGCTCTAACAAAAATGTATGCATGAGACAATGTCGACCTGTAATGTAACATGAAGTCACGATATTTCAGCCGAAGACAATACACACAAATGAAATTATATTTTTAATTCCAACAAAGGTTGAATAAACTTCACAGCAAGAACTTTATGACATGTATTAAATGGAGTTTAATAACACTGAATGAGATCAGCACAATCAAACTTAGTCCAGCTCTGTTTCCGAGCTATATTGGCTGTGTAATTGCAAAATCTTCCACTGAATTACAAAGTCGTCATCTCGGAGAGGGGGTACTGTTCTACCTTGCCCACAAAGGTGTTAGCATGTTTGTTTATTTCAAACAAATGCCTCTGCTCACCTCAAATAGCCTGCAGAGTAATGGTAATTGCTCTAGCCTTGCTGGCATCAGTGCACCTTGTTCATTTGCTCCTATTGATTAAAAGTAAGTGTGCGAGGCACCATTGGCGAGCAAAAGCGAGATTCACCCCTCTCCCCGGTGATAATAAGTATCACCCAGCACGTAGGCGTTTGCCAATTCTCATGCTGGGAGAAACTAAACACAGATCATTAAAGGGGGAGGGTGGCAAGAGAGAAAGAGAACATGCAGGAAAGTCAGAGAGAGCCATGTTCAATAACAGACTAGAGAGAGGTTACTGTTGTGTCAAAAGGGCTTGTGGCTGAAGTTCTTTTCTTGATACATGAAGTCAAAAATAGTAACTCCCTTCAGTTACAGCAGTTTTATGTAAAGTTATTTTAATTATGATAAAACAGAAGGGTAATTACATGGTTAAACAAGGACCCTAATCACCAAAATTGTGGTTATCTAAAGATAATAGGATCACACATGTTGTGACTGTCACAAGCCATAAGTGAATATTAACATAACCTTTTTTTTATTTTAGGTTCCAGATTTAAAAGCTAATCAGTAACCAAAAACCACATATGATTTTTGTTCGTACCTCTTTGTCCTGACTGTGTTTGATACCATTACGCTGAGCCGTCATCTTTTCAGCCTCGTCTCGGACCAGTGTGAGGTAGTAGCCGCTGCCAAAACATTTCTTTAGAAAGAGTGAGGAGCCACAACAACGCATCTTGCCGTGGGAGATGATAGCAATGCGATCACCTAAGATGTCTGCCTCATCCATGTGGTGTGTAGACAAAATGATGGTGCGACCTAAAGAGAGACGGAAAGAGAGACTCCATCGTCACCTGAATGGCAAAGTGCTTGGTGTCTAGGTTTCTGTGTGAGTCATAGAGTAAAGAATAAAAACTGTGGCTTGCAAATATGAAAAAAAAGTTAAGGCACAGACTGAAAAAAGAAAAAAAACATTTCTGAAGCATTTTTCTCTCTTTAGAGCTTGTTTGTTTTGACAACTTTTGTTATAAAAAAGAAGCCTGACAAGAAAAGATGCCACAGATCAAAAGTGTTCAAATCAAGCCAATATCTCAATCTGTCTCTGCATGGTAGTCACTTATCTCTTTATTGCCAATTCCACAGTGTGTTTTACCCATGCTTATCCACATGGCAACAAAGCAAACTCCAGAGGAGTGTGTGGGCGTGAATCTGGGACAAAATTAAAATTATAATAAAGGCCACCCTAAGCCTACTTTCCAGCATTTCTATCATACCACATTTTATTTCAGCTCTCTTTTCTTCGGTTCTGCGAGTCCTTTGATTTGAGAGGCATCAAACTGAGCACAACTGCAATGACAGCTACAGCATGCATTGCAAGGTTATTCACAGGTGTTGTAATCCTCTAATATCATGCTGTATCGGATAACACAATTAATTATCACATACCTCAGAAATCAGAAAAATTACTATATCTGTGATTAAGTCACAGCACGGTCATGTCTCTACAGTCGGCATGACAGAAGAATCACAGAGTACTTGGTAACCTTTGATCCAGTCATTTTTAATGCAGAAAACATTTAACCCGATACCTTTATCATTAAGTGAACAATAAAGAAACCTGCTTAGAAGTTAGTAACTTTGAAAAGACAGTGTTAGCTCAAGAGAATAATTTTTTACAGCTACAGCGAACAACTTCCTGTTCATACTGGCCATTAAAATATTCCTTCTTAATGCACTTTCATGGGCAAAATTTACAGCCCTCGTTTTGCGCAAAGATACGTAAAACAAAGTGAGGCTAATATGAGGCTTAAGCATCAGCATGTTAACAGTGTCATTGCGAGCATGTTAGCATGCTGACATTAACATTTAGCTTAACGCACTGCTGTGCCTCACAGTGTCGATAGCATGGCTGTAGACTCTTGTTAAGAGTCTTTCATTTTAAAAGCGAGTTTGAGACCACATCAACTCTTACAGAGACTACAGTTGTGCCATATCAAGAATATCAATCTCAAAACATGACAAAGAGATGCACTCACAGTAAGTAGCTGACTGGATGGAGTGCTTTTTATACTTTCTTCAGTGAATTTGGTGTTAAAACAAAAGGTCAGGTGCTCTGCTGAGCTTGGCGGCTTTTTATTTTTCACTGAGTTAGTTAAATGTGTATCCTCGCAGGTCACATTATCCCAGGGACAAGGACACACTCAGAGGTCATTATCTGCAGCCCAATGCAGCCATATTGCTTGGCCAACTATATCCACTGCGTCTCCCCTCCTCCTATCTCCCCCACTTTGTGTGCCCTGACACCAGCTGAGCTATTAAATCCATCCCTTCTCAGTAAGTATGTCTGCCTCATGCTATGCCAAGCAAGCCTGGATCCCTCTACATACAAACTCCAACAAAACGCCAAGTTGAATGAATGCCCACAATCCAGTCAATTTAAGATCTATGCTTATGAAGGGGGTGGGTTGATGACATTGCTTGAGGTTTAGTTTAACTGAGCCAGCTCATTTTGCATGGGATGCTCAAATTCAGACAATTTTCCTGGAGATTTGCTGTGCTTTACAAGGTTAAAAAAAAATCAAATCGCACTGCATTATCCGTGAGTTGGGAGTAATATAAATGTGTTTGGACTGCAGATGGCCCACAAAGGTATTCTGATTTATAGTGTGTTGTGGTGCATTACAGCACAAAGTGATATATCAAATGGAGTTCTGTGTTCAGGTAAATTGGTAGTACTCGCACTACGTACAGTAAAGTGAGCCTGGACATCTGGTTTCTGTTATTTAGCTTCCTTCCTACTAAATCAAGTTGATAGAAATGGATTTCACAGTGGGTGAGTAAGCCTGGACAGATATTATGTACATCGGGAGTAAGATGAATTATTGGACAAAACTGTATTAACTGCTGTTTGTGGCAATCATCCATCCATTAGCCATATCTGCTTATCCTTTGAAAGTTAGCGGGGGGCTGGTATTGGGCGAGAGGTGGGTACATCCTGTCCAAGTTGCCAACAGACAATCAGTCACGCTCACATTCAGCCAATCTAAAGTTGCCTTTTAACCTAACCTGCATGTTTGTAAACTGTGGGAGGAAACCCGAGCAAAAGCTACGCAGGTGTGGGGAAGGCAATCAATTTAGGTCAATACATATAAAAATGACCTCAACATTATTTACAGTCTGTTCATGGAGTTAAAAGAAACAGCTGGGCCTGTTGTTTCAATTAAAAGCAGTCAAATATAATAAAAACTGACTGGTAGAAATGCAGCTGCATGCTCAATATGTTTTGTTCACTGGTAGAATTTAAGAATTGAAACTCAGAGTTTGTGGTTAATGCAATAATGCATTTGTTGAAGGTTACACAGGTTGAAAAGTTTATAGCCCGCTCCAGTTTTCCCTCCACCCTCTGCAACATATTTTATTGAAGATTGAAGATTTTAACACATTATCATTTTTACCCAACACATATTCAGAATCGCTTTTTTTCTATGTCCTGAAAACGACTTAAGTAAGATCACTTACAAGAAAAAAAAAACTGGATGCATTTTAATGCCATTTGTACTGCAACATTGGCTTCAACCCCACGTTCATTTGTAATCCTAAAACTAATGCATTATGCATGGTATTTCAACTTTTCACAAATGCCAGATAAACTGTAAAAATGCATGCAAGTGCAAACAGAGTCTACAGTAAATAGAATTGCTACAAACTATATTAAGTTTGAGTGCTCAGAAATTATGAACTGTTTCCCATATTTTCTTGCACCCCTTTTTCTCACAAACTGAATCACCTTCATACATGTGTCAAATCTAATCTCAGACTACATACAACATTCATGCTATCAGTATTTGATGTGGGATTTAAGATCCTCAATGCTGTAATATACTACTGTAATATACTGTTTATGGTATTTTGAAAGGAGCTGCTTTGATATTTCACTGCATTACCAATTCAATCTTAATTTAATTTCAGGGGTGTTATTGTTTTAACTTCCAGTGATTACATGGCTGCTGAGACAAGCTGTTAAAATGAGAACGTCAGTGGGAGAAACACGTTTTATTAGCTATGTAATCTAAAATGTTAGGTTGTGTATCGTGTGCATCTCTGTAAAATAAAATGTCATATTTATGTGGCAGTAAAGAGCTATGTAAGGGAAAGGTAAAAGAGAACCAGGCATTTAAAGGCACCAGAAAAGGCTTGTAAATAGGTAAAGTTATCAATTACAACCAATAAATCAGGTGATAAGAAATGATGCTGTCGCAGCATGTATAAAATACATAATATAAATCTCATCCTAAAGGCCCATTTTATAACATAATGAGTAGGGTAATTTAATTGTAATCGATTTACAGTAATGGCTAAAAAAAAATTTTATTTGCTTTTTAAAATTTGTACTTTAAATCTAAAGACACACAACAAAAGACACATTACAGCCACCATAAATGCAAAGATCTAAGGAAAAATCAAATACCAACATGCCACCATATTAGCATAAATAACATTCCTTATTTATTACAAGACAGATTAAGCATTCTTTTTTAAATCTTAAACATCTTAAATGTACATTGAGGGTTTCATTTAACAGAGCACATGTACCCATTGCCTATGTTCCTTATAGCAAATAAGCCTGAATTGAATGAAAACAATACCCACTTAGAGCAATATGGTCAACCAGCTAGTGTGAAAAAACCTGCAAACTTAATTAGCTATGAAGAAGCACAATATTAAGCCCTATTTTCATATAAATAGACTGCCTGTAGCTTTTCCTTAATGACAAACCTTAGTAACACTGAAGTGCAAATAAGACTGGAGAGGCACAAAACAGGACTCATTCAACCAGCCAGGATGTGGGTGTTCTCATTATAACAGACTTATCTCCGCCTCCCAATTCGAGTGAAAGAACATGATTAGAGTGACAAAAGCTAATGACACAGTGAGGGCGGAATGTCACTAAATGCACATTAAACATTTAGACATCTGTTGAGAGTTATGCGTCACGATAATGTCCATGTTCTGCTTAAAGCCACTAGCAACCACAAAGTATATAAGGCTGAAGTGTGACAAGCTGATTGATAGGGCAGACAATTAGGGACTCTGTTAAATAGCAATGCCAGTTAAAGCTTTTTGGATTCACTTCTATTTCCATTTGTTCCAGTACAAATTACAGTTTCTCTCCACCCACAGTTGAGTGTCACAGAGGGAAAGGCAAACAAAGAAAATAACTTCTGCTGGCTACTCTAGATGGTTAATTACCTCAACAGTTTAACCTTGAGCTCAGCTCAGTTTTAGAAAGTTTCAAGTTTCAAAGTTGTCAAGCTCTGTCAATGAATGATTTTAAAGCCTTTAGTGGAGCTTTGGTTCATACTACTAATTCCATACCTTGTTTGTATTTTAACAGCAGTTCCCAGATACCCCTGCGTGCATAGGGGTCCACTCCCGCTGTAGGTTCATCTAATATGACGATTTTTGAGCCGCCGACAAATGCTATAGCCACAGACAGCTTCCTCTGCATCCCACCTAGAACACAGAACAATCTCCATTAACTACGGTATCCTAGTAATATATTTTGTCTTTGTGATTTTTAGGAAACTGCAGCTGACATGAAATGGATACTCATCTTTGTCCTGTGAATTCTGCCTATAATCAGTGACAAATCCTACACAAATATCTTTCATCATTAGGTTTCAGATGTAAAAGGGACACAATATTGGGAACTGATTATGGACTAAATGTGTCAAGATATACCTCTCCACGTTTTATTGTCTTTTGCATGGTGTAAAATGATTGATGGCAGTGAGGTAGATACACCTTCCTCAGGTTATTCCAGTCTCCACTCTCATAGCGAGCTCTTCAAAATGCATCCAATGTAGTGCTAATGTAGTGGAAATGTCAGCATAGATCAACCTTGAAAGTCATATTTCAGTGATTTCGCTCACAAGCAATCCGTGACTGAGGACAATTTATCAAGCAGGACTTGCTCATGCCCCCCAGACAATGAATTACAACCTGTGACACACAGGTACAGTGCATGTGTATGTCAAGACAGCTGCATGCACACGTGCTGGCAGTGGAAGGGCATAACAGGGCAGCTTTATCCTGAATAGAAAGGATAATCTACAGATGATATTCCTCCTCAAGGGAAATTAATGCACCGAGCACAGGAACTGATGAACACATCAAAAAACAAAATTAACATCTCTGCATTATTTCATTCAGACACTGAAATACACACATCCAAAACATTTCACACATACAGACACACCTGACAAGTTCTTAGCAAGATCCTTCCGCTTATGTGGTAAACCGACATCCTTTATCATCTGGTCCATCTCATGTTTCAACTCATCGTGGCTGCATCCTTTCAGCCTGGCGTAGAAGTAGATATGCTCCTCCACTGTCAACCTGTATAGGTGAAAATAATATAACGCCCATTTGACTGACATGTCAGGCGGCACGGGTGACAATAGAAGCTATCAGCTGCCACTTATTCATATGTAAGTGTTTGGAATAAGCAAAATGTCACATTTATGCATCTTGCGAGATCATCTGGCTCCACACTAAGAGCACTTTTGTGAACCGACGTAAAGAAAAGTCTTGAGCTTCATCATAACTGCCTCACAGGTGGGATCATAATATGACGTAATATCTATCTCTATGTTTGCATGAATATTTTACCCTAATTAATAGAGATGCTTTGACTGTCTGGGATTACTATTAATGAATGTAATTTGCAGGTGCTTAGCCATAATTATGATGTAGGACTTGTGTTGAGTTGCAGGTAATCAGTTTGTGGGGAGAGAGAAATAGAGGGGGACTCTAAAGGTGAAATAAAAAAAACGAATAATGGTTGGGAATGATGCCATTAGAAGAAATTTAGTGGACGGATTGAGCAAAGTTCATTTAATTTTTAAAGAGCAAAATGGAAAGGGATAATTGTAGATGTGAAACATAAGCCAAGACTGAGCCCTCGTTATCCATATTATTAAATTGCAGTGTAATGACCTTTTCTCCCTTTCTTCCTTTTTTAAAAATACACCAGAAGCTAAACATGATGATTATACCAATAACCAGTGGAGAACATGGATGGATCGGCTAAATTTACTCACTCATTGAATAAGACATTGTGCTGTGGGCACATTCCCAAGTACTTTCGGATACTGTCCATGTCCGTGTGGATGTCATATCCGTTGATGAGCGCTGTTCCTGATGTAGGTGGGAACAGTCCTGTCAGAATTGACCTACAGAGAAATAAAAAAAGACATAAACAAGACACAAATATCCTTATTATAAAGCTTAGAGATGAATCAAGGCTGTTGTTTTTAACAGCAATTCGATAGGTCCCGCTATCAACACAACATCAGACTGTGTGATAAATGTCCTCTCAGAAGATGTCACTCTTTGAAAGCAGCAACCACTGAATGAATGTAGCAAAAGTACAGTCGGCATTGTGTACAAGTTAGGTTAATTGCACCTGGTGAAAATACATGAACATTGAGCCAAGTGGCAAAGCACAGGACTAATAGATAACGCAACTCACATTGTGGTTGTTTTTCCAGCTCCATTGTGGCCAAGAAAAGATGTGATCTGATTCTCATAGAAGTCCATACTCAGTCCGTCCACAGCAAGCTTATTTCCAGTCTTGTAGATTTTAACAAGATTGCGGATTGAGACCCCTGCTTTTATACCAGGTGGTGGTTTCTCCAGATACTCTTTAGAAACACATTCATAAACACGCACATATACATAAAGAAAGCAGGTAAAATCCGTTAAAGATGGGACTTTTAAAGACACAAACCATGATCCAAATGTAAACAAAGTAGCCCTTCTTCCAGAAATTTAAGGACCAACGCAAGATAACAACACAATCAAACTAAGTAATATTTATCAATGCTGCAAAAGGTTTGTTTACATTAGTAACATTTGTAGACACTGAAAAAACATGCCTTTTTTAAAATTAAGTATGTTATTATTCCTTTAATTCTTATTGTCAAGACTACTGATTAGGCAAGGGTAAAAAGAAAACACTGCTGAGCACTAAAAGACAAAAAACAACAACCGTAGCTCACTCCCCTGGATGTTAATTGGAAATAGTTTTTTTTTTTTATTAAGTTCCAGACTTGAAACTCCACACAAAGCGTCAAGCTCCATTATCACCCTAAGTGACAAATAAGGTGCTAATGTTTGTTTGCGACCCAGCCCAATTAACTTCTTAACACTTCTTATTAGAACTATGTTCCCTCTAGTACTGTACATGGCTGAGCTGTTGAGAATGTGACACATACATTCTAACTGTGTAGATTACACTACGGATACACACCACAGCTGAAAATTGAAAATGATTTGGCCGTTTACCGTTATGTACAGGGGAGTCCTTCAGCAAGCCGTGGTCAACGCCAGTCACTGAGGCTTTCCCACACCAGTAAGATGCAGTAAAAGGGAAGTACCATGGCTTCGGGATTCCATATTGTCCTGGGATCAAGCGTGGAGAACAATCACATTCAACAGCTTTGCATGAGGAAATAATAACAGTATATGTTTCCTCTTGACAGCCTGGCACAAAACCCTCTTTTAATTACAGTTGCATTAAGACTAGCCTGTTGGGAGGACTGCATGGCCTATTGATTTAAGTTGGGCTAAGGGAAGGCATCTTATGCAAAAGAGGAAAATTCTGTAGAACACCAAATAGTTGCATTTTTCCATCTTTTTTTTTTTTATTTTTTTTTTTTAGATATGGCAGTGTTACACATAACATAACACTTAAAGAAAAAGAAATTAAAGAAAATGAATACCTGGAAAGACATTTTCGATGTACCAGGTGAGCACCCAGTAAAAAGCAGCATCAAAGAGCATCATGATGATGGACACGATGAAGCTGTAGCGTTCTCCATCTTCTGGACTCTTTTTGATGTTGTACCACTGAATACCGATGCCTTGCTGCTCATACTTGGCAAAGTTGTCACAGCCATAGCCAAAGGCCACACATGACAACAAACTCTGGAGAATAAAAGATGTGCAAATAAAAACATCCATAGTTAAAAGGAGTAGTTAGACATTTTTGGAAATACGCTCATTTGCTTTTACGCTGAGAGATAGATTTCTCTTAGATTTACACCACTTCCTTGTCTGCACAATAAATATGTAGTTGGAGCCAGCAGCCGGTCAGCCACAGCTAGCCTGACTCCAACTTCCTGGAGTCTCCACTGGTTCCCTGGCAACTGGTCGGGGCCAAGCAATAGTCTGTCACATAACCCCCTGTGTAATAGTGAATGGTCATTTTTACATTCCAGTTTTTGTACAGATTAAACAAACGAAATATAACACGTGCTAGCTGTTGCGCTGTTTCCAGTCCTCATGCTAAGCTAAGCTAAGCAGCTGCTGGCTAGTTACATATTTAACCTACTGACATGAGAATGGTGTCTCTCTCTCTCTCATCTAATTCTTAGCAGAAACCAGATATGTGTATTTTCCAAAATGTAATTCAAAATCTATAAAGTTTCATCACAGAGATAAGAAAAGAAAAAAAAGCGGTTATTATTATTTTTTTATTAGTTAGTACAGATAGGCAGGAAAGGGAGGGGATAACACGCAGCAAAGGGCCACGGGTCAGATTTGAACCTGGGTCACTGCCAAGGACCTACATAGGGTGCAAATTCTACCAGGTGAGGTAGAGTAAACTGTCAGAGAATGTTAACATTATTTTTGGGGCTTTTTCCCTTTATTTGAAGGTGACAGGGGATATACAAGAAAGGTGGGAGAGAGATGGGGGATGACACACAGTAAAGGGCCGGTTCGAACCCGGGCAGCTGCAAAGGACTGAGTCTACTTGGGGCGCACGCTCTTACTGGGGGAGCTAGAGGTTGACCCAGTCAGAGAATGTTTTATTTAATCATTCAGGTGATGAATTAATCTTAACACCCAGGGTCACAATAAACTGATCAATAAACTATTATGGCAAACATTTCTTCACTGTGTTTTTGCCTTTGTGAACATTTTAAAGGACTTCATTTTAGACAAGAACAAAGATGGAGGCTAAAAAAAAAAAAAAAAAAAAAAGAGTACTGAAAACAAAAGATTTGTTGGAGCCTTCATACTTTAGGAAATTGCAAATGATACTTTGCCCGTGAGACATCATCTGCCATGGCCTATCACTCTGCATTGCCATGTTGCCCGCCAGCTGTTTTACCACGCCTCATTTGCTCACAGCATTTTCACTCCGGCAGAAGCAGCAGCATTTGCTGAAGCTTCAGAGACAAACAATCATGGATACTGTCTACCGACGTTACATTGCCAGGCAGAGAATCTGGAAAGCCTTGCAGTGACACACAAACCTCTATCCTGGCTGCTAACACTGCTGGCAACCTCCTGTGCCCATCTACTGACAAGCAATCAACAGAGAGTCAGTAGATGAGGGGTGACAGCAGGGCTAGGGGGCATCCATCCTTGACCTCTGTATGAACGGCTGACAAAACCACAGGAGCCACTTATTTGGCTTTTGAGAAATGGGCAGGAGTTGGGTAGCAGACAAAACAAGCCCCCTCTATTGAACACATGTCGACACTGCAGATTAAGCCACCATTCAGCTGGCTGCAAACAAGGAGCATCGTTGAGAAGAATAGAGATCAGCGTTCCAGCTCTTTCTGGGAAGTCATTTTCCAGGACATTTATGACAATTAAAGCTGGGATGAGGGACAGGATCAGAACAGAGACAAATGAGTTTGTGTCTGAAGAAGCGTCTATTAAAAGCTGTAATAATCTGTTCTTTGTCGTACATGAAAATGTCAGAATACAACGTGTGTGTGTTTTAAGCGTTTCTCAGAATGAATTTGAGAGCTTGAGGGAGCAAGAGCTGCAATAATCATACCATTGATCAATTAGTAAAGTGAGGGGAAATTTGCAATCCTTTTGATAAGTGTGTAATTGTTTTTTTAAGATTCCCATTTTAGCTTCTCCAACGTGTTGATTAGCAGCTTGAATATCTTTGGGTTTTGTCCTGATGGTCAGACAAATCAAGCAATTTGAAGACGTCATCTTGATTTTAAGAAACGGTACGGGCATTTTTCACAATTTGATGACCATTCTTTTCATTTTACAGACCAAAGAATTCATCAATTAATTCAGAGAATAACCAGCAGGACATTGTGATATCGGATTGGTCAAGGCTGATACTATATAACTTCAAAGCCCCTGGTTCGATTCCGGCTGTAGGCCTTTGTTGCTATTCATTTCCCTGCTTTCCTGTCTGCAGTTGAATAAATGTAGTTTTTGTATGTTATATATTAGAAATGTCAGAAGAGTCCCATTACTGCAAAAAAAAGTTTAAACAAAAGCTGTATGCTCAAGTGAGCTGCCAGATGTGTCAAAATCATAGATCAATTAATTGATTGATTTCAGCAAAAGGAAAACCTGAGTAGTTTTGCAGGAATTACCATTTTACTCAGGATTTTTCCACCTTAAGGTTAACTGAAAATATTTTGGGTTTTCCAAAACATGAAGAAACTCTGGGCTCTTTCTTGTTTCTACCTCATTAAAATTGGATGTACAAGAGGGAGAAAACAGTGAGAGTAGATAGGTACTTGGATTGTGACCATGACCCATCTTATAGTGACCCTCTGATACACCTGTAGATCTCCTTTGGCACACGGCTGCAATCAAAAACTCTTCGTATGAATTCAGGTGATCTTTTGAAATTCTGTTCCGATTAAAGACTTCATTATCAAGGACAATGTGGGGGAGAATTTGTATGCCTTGGCACAATGTAGTTTCATCCGAGTTGGGAGACACACACACACACACACACACACACACACACACACACACACACACACACACACACACACACACACACACACACACACACACACACACACACACACACACACACACACACATGTAAGGATGAACTGGATAGTGGTTTGGTCAGAGAATCATTGCTCATACTAATTAGAGGGCTAGAGGGCTATCCATCTAGATGGAGCAGGGGAGAAAAATCTCAGCGCCGGGGGAGGATCGAGCAATGGCACTTTGTGTAGAGATTAAGTAAGGTTTGCAGTGCTTTACATGTAAAATGCCTACATAACCTGCATTCAGTCTGGAAATGGACTTAAAAAGGTTTTTCAAAGGAAAAGAATGACATAAAGACAAGCAATTTTAGCTGGTTTGCTGGCACTGCTTGTTGGCAAAAGCAAGGTTTACCAAGCGTCCGCAGACGAAAGCAGTAGTTACTTCTGTTAGGTGTATTATTGACTGCCAATACTTCAATTTGTTAAATAAGACGCATAAAACTGTTCGCCTTGGCCACCCACACCTGATACCGCATTGTTGGAATTGACAAATAAGAAAACCCGATTTTAATAACCCTAACCCGATTGAAATTCTGGGAAGATGCACTCGCATGCATGGCAATGAAGATCTAAGATTTTGCGTCTCTGTCTGCAGAAAGGACAGCTTGAGGACAAATGATACCGGCACCGGCAAAAAGGCTACACTGAAAGTTGAGCAATGGTGTACAATGTATCTTTATTCCTTAGAGGATAGGAGAAAATCCACAACTTCCTTACTTTTATTTACATAAAAGAAGAGACTAGACAGCAGGTTTGTGTAAAAATATGTCAGAACAAATGGGAACCAATTTGTAGTAGCAGTATTAATATTTAAAACAATTCCTAAATGATTTTGAGTTCAAATTTCACAGTACTTCTAAATTTATCACGCAAACACACCTCATTATCAGGAGAATTATGCAGGTACAATAAAGGCAAATCTCTCACAGGTATTGTTGACACTGGGAGTAAATCCATTTGCTTTCATAACAACCAGCACCAAATCAAATCAGACTTGTGCCTGTTTGGATATAAATGGAAATTTGGATTGCCAAAGGGTTATTATAGTGGCAAAAACATAACACAAGAATGAAACTCAAAATGCAGTCAGCCCTCATGTATGATAACAGCAGGGGAAGATATTAAAACCATGTCAGAGCTAAAGACAGACTTACCACAACAACCTTGGCCTGAAAACCCATGACGTCGCTCCAGGCGTAGCAGAGGATGTGCGGTAGGTAAAGGACAAAGTAGATGAGTCCGCCGCACGCCGCTGCTAAATTGGCCTTAGAGAAGAAGACGCTAATGAGGAAGCACTGACTGATGGTGGCCAGGCAGAACACCAGCAGGAAGACAAAGATTACTGATGGGTCGCTGTATTGTAGCACCTTGCCATACTGTGTCAGAAGAACAAATAAAAGACAGGAGAAAAACAGAAATGTGAATTTTATGTTGAAAATGTGAATTTTGGTAGAGGAGGTTATCTTGCAGATTATTTATCAGGAAAACAAAGAGATTCAGAAAGCATGATTATTATAGCAGATTTTTTTACAACACAGTAGCCAGAGTAAAAGAGTTTTGAAAGGGTTAAAATATCTGGTGTATCAATATTTCTGAGCCACCTGAACATTTTTCAGTTGACTGATATTCTATTACATAATCTGAAAGTCGTTAAATATGTCACTCTTTTACTGCCAGTTTGAAGGAGGACCCTTCTCTAATTTTAGTGAGCTACTCATGAATCCATCCATTACACCATGATGTCTTCTCTGAGCCAAATTCAAAGAGGCCCTTGGAACTGTTAGGATAACGGTGCTATTGTAATGGATGCAATTATGATTAAAAAAACCTTATAGAGGACACTGTTACATGGAGCTGTATGAATGTTCATTATAGAAACTCTTTCAAATTTGCAAGGACTAAATTAACTCTCAAGCACAACTGTGCTAGCATCAAGTACAATTATCTCATTCTAGTGCTTCCCTTTGTCCTCAGATTAACATCTTCATGATTTTAAACAAAAGTCTCATTACTCCATGATACTTGATAGCCCAAACTCTCCAAAAGTAGTGCTGGGTCCTCCTTGAATCATTGTTAAATCATTTTTTAAATCACCTTCAGTATAAGGGCAAGGAGAAGGGCGCTGATGGCCAGCGGCAGCACACTTGATACTGCCCAGCTCAGCCAATAGATGGAACTTCTTAGGCCCATGATCCTCACTGTCTCCTTAAGCCTCGCCTCTTTCTCTGCGACGATGCCCTTAACGATCATGGCCACTGAGTAGATCCAGGCTAAAGTCATGTATAAGGGGAGGGAGCGGGCCAGAGACCGGAGGAACCTGAAATGTGGAGGAGCCCAGACCAGACAAGACAATAACCCCACATACATCTGGTAGTAACATACAATCTGTATCTAGATAATGACATCTGATCGCAGACCTTTACAAAATACTGATATTAACCAGAATTACTGATAACACAATTCTGCCAGCATTATGACTGGATCTCAATACGCAAACTAGGTGGGCAATCTTGTCATCAAACATATCAGGTCAATGAAAACTACAGTATGTTGCTACATGGGGTCTTCTTACTTTTCCTTTTAGGTAGCAGGAATAGGCAAGATTGGGTGACTTCTAAGCTTAGCTTTACCTAATCATTTAGCCACACTGACATATTATCAACTTATAAAGTTAAAAAACTTTTGCTAACATATACGAAGCAACATCAGCATTCATTTAGCCAAGGACCTTTGTTACTGCGATCACCAACTAGTCGCTAACTTTGTCTGTCTGCTGTTTGGTTCCAAGCAGGTAGCATACAGTGGGTTTTAAGAGCTTTCTTACTAAAAACAGCTGCCTGCTGCTGGAGATGGCGCTGATGGCAGCGGTGAGACTGAACTTAAACAGTAAAGTTGTGGGCCATAAACCCAAATAATGAGCTGGAAGATGCGAGAGCGCTCTGTAGAGCTGAGCACAGGCTGATGATTATATTTGTGGGTTCATCACTACAGGTATAAGCAACCTTTTTCCCATACACATGGCCATTTGATCCATTGTTAATATAAAAAAATGATTTAAACTGCTTTAAAAATGTAACCAAACTGTACAGAATGCATTTACACCTAGCTGAGATCTTATCACACTGTAATCTATAAGAATTCTGATTACAACGTGCTCTGCATGCATTTACACCTTGATTATCGTGTTTTTTTTTTTTCAGATACATATTTCTTGTTATTACCAGGAGTAAATGGGGATAAGTCTGTCGGTAACTGACAGACTTCTCATTATTATGGTGATTAAAAAAAAGGACTTGCACATGACAGTGCTGTTGAACAGTCTCACTGTGCAAGTTTAACACAAGTGTGAACCACTGTCAGTGGTGGAAGAAGCACTCAGAGTAAAAAAAAAATAACAGTAAAAGTAGTAATTTCAGAATGTAAATCTACATATAAAAGTCCCGCCTCAAAATTTTACTTAAATGAATGTATGTAAGCATTATCTGCAAAATGTTTATTTTGCTGCTTACGTTTAATATGTAAACGTAAGCAGCATTTTAATGTTGTATCTAATGAGCGCGGTCTTAATTACAATGAACAATGTATCATATTTTATACAATTAGCTATAGCTGTCAAATAAATGTTGAACTATAAAGTGGAGTGTAGTGGAAATATAAAGTAGCATAATATGGAAGTTTTTAAGTGAAGTACAAGTACTTCAAAATCAGACTTTAGTGCTAAGGTAAATGTAATGTTCCACCAGTATACATTTATGGATCAATAGTGTCTAATTTATTTTAGTCCTGTGTGCGTTAGTGATTGATGACATGTTAATAGCTGTCTTCTAACTGTGAAGGTGGTCTCTGACGCTGTCATTTGCACAACAAATTAATCAGATTGACAAAGAATTTGAGATGGCCTCACATTCTCAAAACAAGGACATACTGTTTGGGAGAGCAAATGTGTATCGATCATCACTGATTTGTGTTGTTTTCATAAAAACAAGCACCTTGATTGAGCTGGTTTGAGACTGGAACCAAATGTGGGAACAGTGAAATGACATCAATCTGGATGCCAGCTAATTAATGCATTACCTCCTCCATAATGGAAGAGAAAACACATGTAAAATGACAGAGGACTCAGGTGCAGATGACACAACTGGTTTTTGTCAAACCTAATCCAGATACAGCCTTATGATAATTACCATTTGATTTGCTATTATTATTAATCTGCTGAAAATGGCTGTGAAATTATCATTTAGAATGGGCCTGTGATCTGAATACACATTGCGTTTGCAGTTGCTCCTCCAAGGCACTCAACTAACTCAATTTATTGTTATTAATGTTTGCAAGCTATCAACAAATTGTAAACATATTAGGCTGATGGGAAATTACATTTCACCCAGCTGTTCAATTATCAGTTTGTATTTACCAGCCACATTTCCCAATTAAACTGAAAGAATTGATTAGGCAGATCTAAAATAACCATCCTTTTTATTACATTAGCATCGCCTGCAAAACAAGGGACTGTTGAAGGATGTGGTCTATTCAAAGGACACAAATAATAATGATGCTTGTGTCACCTAAGGTGCAAAGGGTCTCCCATTTGTGAAAGCAATGCTTTGTGCATCTTTTCTCATTGATCCTTTAGCAGGATCATTGCAACCGATAAGCAAGTCCGTAATATCCCACCAAGTCATTGATTTAACAGAGGGATCAGTATATAAACAACTAAAAAACATTCACAACCTATAATATATTTCCAGTATGTAGACATCTGCTAAAAAAATAAGAAAAAAAACACACACACTGCACACAACTATTGTTGTTCACATTTTCTTTGGCCTCTTTTCTGGGAATAAAACCAATTTAGATGATTGTACTTAAGAGTGCTTTATACATCATGAGCGTAATGATGCAGGAATAGGCTTCGCTTGTCTAAAGAATTGTTCTAACCTGTGTACATTATGCATGAGTTCAAAGTCAGGTGACATTTCGGATACAATAAATCTAAACATGGTGCTTTGACGAGTAGTCTCACGTTCAAATTACTTATGAGGGGTTATCTTTTGTTTTAGTCAGCACAGGAAAAAACAAGCCATATATTGCTCCTGTTTTGTGATATTTGTCTAACATAACACACGTTAAATTATCTTACTTTTTCATACAAATCAGAGCTGTGGATTAAAAAATATGTACTTCAGGGCTGCAAAAGGCAGTTCAGCCCACACACTAGTGCCCCTCTCTTAAGCTGAGGTCTTTGGTGTTCCACTATTTCACCCACTTACGGTTATTAATTTGAATCGTTCAGCAAATTTGTTTTAACATATTGTAACATAGTGCAGAGTGGCCAAAGGTAATATATGTTCATTGTAGGGCTGAAATGATTCCTCGAATAACTCGAATAATTCGATTACAAAAAATCCTCGATGCAAAATGACTTGCCTCGAAGCTTGGTTAAATCAATATTACTAACGTATCGCTGACGGACGGTGTTTCCGCTACTGTCGCACACCAGACGGCTCAGTCTGCTGCTGGCGACACATGCCAGAGTGTAAATAGTGAGGGGCTAAGAGAAGAGACCGGCTGGAGGAAACGATAGAAAGTGTCCGAAGTTTGGAATCAGTTCAAACCTAATTAAAACTATAACTCTGTACGGTGTGTCTACTGCAAAATCAAACTAGCTTACCACAATAATAGCACGACGTCAGTGCTTTAGCATCTCAACAGAAAACATTGAGTCTAACTTAATCATCCATTCCACGAAGAGGAGCGACAAAAGTAAATCACAGAGTCGTATGGACGATGAAACTACATCAAACACAACAACTACCAAAATCAAAGACAAGGAAATACGTAGTGGTGACCACGATCTGAGCTGACTATTCCTTCATAAAAACAGCTGATTGTTGCGCATCTCTCTCTCTCTCTCTCTCTCTCTCTCTCTCTCTCTCTCTCTCTCTCTCTCTCTCTCTCTCTCTCTCTCTCTCTCTCTCTCTCTGGAGAAACAGCTGATCAACGATCTAATAGCATAAGTGTAACAGAGCTGTGTGACATTATAATCAAATATATAAATGAAAATAGGTTAAGTATAACTAATATTTACATACAGGTCTAGTTTTGGTTGTTTAAAAACTTTTTAAAAAAAACTTTAAAAAAACTTTTTTTTTTTAAATATCCGATTAATCGATTAATCGATCGATTAAGTGCTAGATTAATCGATTACAAAAAGAATCTATAGCTGCAGCCCTATTTCATTGCAATCATGGAAATATACAGTAACAATAATTCACTTCTCAAATTACATAACACAAGACATCCTTATTGTTAAGACACAAAAGAAGAGGTGATGCAATTACAGGAAATAAAGGGCAAATACTTGATACTTGCCTCCTTGATTTTAATTTGACCAAATTGCAGATTTGGTTGCATGCTCAATTAATTAGACCGACGAGGCTGATTTGAAGAATCACGGAAAATGATTTGGTTCAGTGCTCATTAATTGGGTGATAACTAATAGAAGGAAAAAATACCAAAACACAAAGCATGAACAATTCTCTGACCTGTATGACCTGCTGTATTTGATGAGCGGTAATTTAATCTTTTGTAATCTTTTTTTTAAAGATGAAATTAGGGCTAGAGCTTAAATTAAAATTATTTTAATACAAGAAGATGCAGCCACATTGAGGATGCTACAATTCTCCCACAATGATGGAAAACCAAACAAAAAAGTGGAGAAAAAAAATGTATGCAAAATAAATCCTATTTGGGGACAAAATATGACAGAAAAAGCATTTCATACACACACATATTCATATTGTATGCTTTGTGTTTTGATACTTTCCATTGAGTGACTTTTTTCCACTGACCTTAACCATGACACTTATGAGCACACAGGGAACTGCGAGCAGAACAATGTTCTCTGTGAACCTTGCAGACCAAAGCGGACCGTTTTGAATGCCAACAACACGCAGCACTTCCTTGAGCCGGAGTTCCTTCTCCAGCACAAGGCTTTTGATGGTCATGCACACAGTGTACATAAAGGCCAGCACCAGGAACATGGGGAGGATGCTTCCAACACTCTGAATGAAACTGGTTGTAAAAAATAAAAAAACAACAATCAAAACATGTCAGGATTGCACATTGACAAAGAGAGAATATATGGACAAGGCTGTCTTTGATATGGAGTTAACACTGCCAGATGGGTACTTGTGTGCTTTTATTCTGCTGCATACTCTTCATGAGTATATAGATGTTGGGTATTCTGTGATTAAGGTCTGTATACTGTATGTATGTTTTAAGATATTTCATTACTGTAGAATGACATGAGGTGCGTCATGAAGATCTACTGTACGACTACTCCAACTGTTGCACTGCCACAGTGAATAAGAACAATGTGGGAGCAAAGAAACTGTGTGTGGATTCTACCATTTTTTTCCCCCTGGATTTTTCCAGTTTGGTCCACTAACTGTTGAAGAGTTTGCAGTATGTCCCTCTCTTCTTCACATGATTGTACAAAAATAAAAAATAATACTATTTTGGTAAGAGGTTATTCAATTTAAGTAATTTTTCGAAAGACATTCAGTATGAGATTTTGCTACAGTAATTTTCTTTGTCTTATGTGACAGTACATTGAAAATCTTTGTCATTGGGACTGTGGTTCGAACAAAACTCAAATTGCTGACATCACCTTGGGCTTCTGGAGAATGTGATGAACATGTTTCACTAGATTTTGACTTTTGATAGAAATGAAGATTAATTGATAATAAAGAGCCAAAAAGAGAATCAGCTTTTTACATGCCTACTCTATTTTAAAGGTTGCCTTTTGCAATCTCTAGCTGCACTTGCTCCAGTGAAGTAAAAGAAAATGGAAACTGTTTTGCAGATACTGAAAATGTTATAAGCACGAGGGACAATCAAGACAATCTGAGTTATATTCATGGACTCAATGCCACCTGAAGCGTTTTTTGTTTTCACATGCAGCTAACCTTCTTAAACCTGGTGCATCAGCTCAAACAAGCCATTTAGTGCTCTACCTCATGCCACAGATGATGTATGATGTGATGCTGTTACAACACAATAAGGCGATATTAAACTGGCTTCATAATGCCACCAAAATGCCATGTCAATATCTTCTCCTCTGCCAATATAACAAAGTGCTTCCTTTGCTTTATTAGACAGTGAAGGAGAAATATCAAATGGATTTTGACAAAGTATAGATTTCACATATCACTTATGCGTGCATTCCATAAATACCGGGGATATATTGCAAGCAAAGCACTGTTCAGCACAGATGTATAAAGTTAAGTGAATTTGCAGTAATTGGAATGATGCTTTTCTTTCAAGGTATTTAACATACACAACTGATAAAATTACACTGCCAGCAGATTTTCATAAAATTAATTTGTCCTTTAATTCTGGAAAAGTTTTTTTAAAGCCCTTTTTAAAACCCTGCCAAATGAGAACAGTTCATTCAAACATCTACTTTCCTTAATTGCTAGCTACGCTTGCATAAGTGCTTTTATCAGAAGGTGATTTTGAATTGGTAAGTTTTTTATTTTTATATATATATATATATATATATATATATATATATATATATATATATCTTACTTCTTTTCAAACGCATTTTCTTTCAAACTTTTTCCTATTATCGAACTGTGACAGCTTTCATCTAAGTGAATGACTTGAATGGTACCAAGCTATCAGGGGCCAGCAATACAACATTCGTACAAGTGCGTTCATTTTAAGTTTCAGTGTATACAAAATAATGTTTAGCATGGAGAGTTTTTTTCAATAAATCTACTGAGGATGAAAGTAGTGGACAGTCTTGCAAACACAACAAACCGATTAAGTTAGTTCCTGCGAGACCTTAGAGGGACTTCAGTTATACAAGAACTTGAATGAGAGGGGGACAGACTTGTTTTCGAGGACACTTCCCCTGTCCTCGTGGGATGGATCACTTTCAAACGAGGCCTTGATAAGCAGCAAGAAAGGATTGGATGACACAGAGTTTCTAAAAGCTCAGAACGAGAGCACTCAAAACTAAATCTTTTACAACATAAATAAAAAAAATAAAAAACTCTTTGAGACTCCGAATTCAAACTTTAAAAGCTTGAAATCGATACACTTCAACAAATAGAGTTAACTCCTACATTAGCACCTTTTTCTAGGGAGGTAAGCAGCCTCAAGTTGCAAGAGCATCAGGTTGAATACTAATTCTGGTATTATCTGCTCCCGATTCTACCCTTACATCTCTGTAACAGCTGACAGCCTGTGTGAGTTAACTCCTTCTGTGACTTCTAGCCCTGGAGGGGGAGAGATCAGTCATGCACACCGTGTCTGACACTGACAACCTTGCCACCAGATGCTCTTGAATTATACATTCGCTGATCGATCAAGGGTGCTTAAGTAATAGAACTCCCGGCAGGTCTCTTTTACGCGGCTCCAGTTACATTGGCAGCCTGACCTAAATTTAGGGACGCTAGAAGACTGATTTCTCAGTGAATCGAGAGATAGTAGAGCGCAGCCTCCCCAGAGGTTGGCCTTCTATGCTTCTTGTGTCATACTGAGCAAATATATCGTTGAGTTCCTTAGCTGGATAAAAATGAGCATTTCATTGAAGGGAACAGAAGCTATTATTCAATGTGGATCATCTCATTGCTGGTACAAATTATTGCTTCAGGAAAAATGTGCCTGCGGTTACGACATAAAGAGTATTTAGGAAACCATATTTGTGTTTTTTTGTTTTTTTTGTAACAGCAAGATCACATCCATAAAAAGAAGTATGACTCCATGAACCAACAGTGTAGCAACATTTTGAGAAACAATTTCAAAATTCAGTTATTAAAAAAATAATAACTGTTAACCATTGATAGTGATGCACTGCTTCCATTAGTCCTTGCTGAATTTCTTTAAATAATTCTATAAATATTAATAACCGAATAAAAATTAAGAAATTAAAAGCATTATTTGTTCACAGAGTTATATCAAAGTGGGGACAACACCTGTGAGAGATGAAAGCAAGCATTACATTACATTTAGCTGACGCTTTTATCCAAAGCATCTTCCAATCAGTGCATTCAACCATGAAGTTACAAACTCCAAACAGCAAGAATCATGTACAAGTACATTAGCTTCAAATAAGCCAACCACAAAGAGCCACATTTCAGTGCAACATGTGCGTGCAAATTTGTTTGTATTTTGTAGCATCATCTTCTTAGTGAAGTCAGAAGATGTGTAGACTTTCAGCTGTCCTTCAGCAAGCAAGACATTTTGTCTTACGTTCAGCAGTCAGTTTTACATGCATTTTATTTCTTTACATTTACGACATGAGTTCCTACGGTTTGCATTTGTTTTTCAGTAACTGCAACCCCAAGTTTAAAAATGTAAATAAAAAAATGTAAAATTAAATTAAAGAGCAAACCGAGAATGTCTTTGAATATATAGATCAAAATGATTCTAGAATATCATTCAGTTTAAAAAAAAAAAAAAACTATTGTGAAAAATATATTTTACATTAATCACAAAGTCACCAGAACTGTATGTGCCTGGATGGTATGAATACTGCAGCATCTGCCATTGGGCCCTCCATCTGATGCCATTAAATGCCAGGTCTTAAAAAATGTCACACAGGGTTAAACAAATGAATAAACAAACTAATTAATGTTTCAACTGCTCTTATTAAATGCACACTCTGCTTTAGCACTAATCATATTGATTTGCTATAGTCAGGCTTTGTATTGTGACCATTTAGCATCCATGTAGCATAAAAAAATACAGTATCTGGGCATCCTGGAATCCAAAAACAATATTTAGGAAGCTGTAATTACAATATATTATAAGCCCTTTTTCGGCCATGGCTACAAAGGGGTCTTTCAATGTGTCATACAGAGAATATTTTCACTACAGCATGTGTCTTTTGCAGAGAGCAGAGGCACTGTAAACATGAAACAAAACATTGGCAGCTTATTTCCCTTGTTATGAGCTTCAGATGTCCCAAATATGCTCAACTTGTCCGCCCACTCTCAGCACAGATAGTGCACACATTAGGTTAATTAGCTGGTGTAGATGGACAAGACCATATTCCTCTCAAATCCTTAAGTTTAAATAGTCCTCACGTCTACTGCGGCCCTGTTATGTATCACTGAAAGCAGCCTTAGATCTCACATCAAGCCCTTGTGAATGTGAAAGACCTACTGATGGGGAGCACAGCCTCATAATCCAAACAAGAGATGCCTCTGATTCAGCAGCGTGCAATGGCGCACAGGTCGCTGATAAAGGGCCAGTTTATGTGCTATCAGGCCCTGCAAGGGTTAGGCTTTATCCCACACCGTCATCAGACCTGTGCATAATGTGAATACAAAGACAGTGGAGGCTAATACACTTTGGCTATCTCAAGTTTGAAATGCCAACAGGGTCAGCTGTGGTTGAAGTAGCCCGGATTGCTGGTAGTTGATCGGGTGCATTACAATCAGTGAGGAAATGAAGAACGGAAAAATGATATAATTTCAAAGGCAGGTCTGATGTTAGGAGTGTTGAGGTCAGTGCAGATAATACTACCTTGCTAGTTGAAGTTTATCAGTGAAGTAGAAATATTGCTTTTTTTGAGTTTTTGTGGACTGGTAGCTGGATATGTGCCAGTTCACCTCCTGGGCAACGAACCCCCAACAGCTCGGAGCGCCTTTAATGGGCAGCCCCCTCACTCCAACATCTCTCCATTAGTGCATATGAAGGTCCTGGGCATGTGTGTGTATTTTGGGCCTGTGTGTAATGTGTGTTATAACTAACAACAGAGTGAAAATGGTAATTTCCCCTTGCGGGATCAATAAAAATGTATGTCTTAATCTTAATTCAAAGAAGGATAAAAAAGAAAGTGATTATATATCTTACAGAAACTAATGATGTAGTTTGCAACAGTTTCCTGAGCGTCCCTCTTTGTGTTATTTCACTCTCAATTATTTATGAATGAAATAGCAGTTTTCAAGTGTTAATAATTTATAGAAATGGTCAAATGGCTAGGCAGGCGGAAGAGTAAATGAAGGAGGGACTGAGGGTATTGCAGTGCTTTATGGCTCCAATGTTCTGTAATTATTAATCCTTTGTGTTAGGAAGATGAAAGTGAGTCAATAGCATCTGCATTAGCAAATAAGCTGTACCATGACAGATCATTATCACAACAATGAGCTGCAAATGATGAGGCAAAACAATTGCTGCTTTTTATTTGAAAACCTCAGTAATCAGTAATGCTCCATGTTTAGCATTCAACCTCTGACAGTGCTGTGTATTACTGGAAAATGGAGGAATCTGGTGCTACCTTTTGGTTGTTATTGTACTGGAATAAACCGGTAAAGTAAGAAAATGCACAACAAGGCAACAGCGGGGATGTCAGTCTTCTTCCAACTGCTGTGTGTCTCCTCGCTAATGTATAGAGGGGATGATTTTGCGCTTTAGTTAATTCAAAATGCAAAAGATTATCTCCACTGGGTGCAATATTTAGTTCAACATCCCTCCAATTAGTTCTTCAGAAACTTTCCTATTGCCTGGCGTGCCAAACCAAGTACACCCACTTAAAACAAATATGAAATGTGTCTTCAACCAACTTTACTAAAGCAGCTACAAAATAAAGTGCAAAGCAGTGAAGCTCCAGTTAATGTTAGAGCCACAATGAGAATATAAATCTGAAGAAAAGCACTTAATAAAGAAACAATAGAAACCCCAAATGATGAAAGCCATATCAATAAAGCAATTACTTTGAATATGGATTTCATAGCACTAGGTCTTCTTTGTTTCCAATGTCTCCGAGACAAACATGTGGTACAGAATAGGGCATTATTACTTACTTATTATTACTCAAAACATGTAAACATTAGCAGCCCAAATAGATCTTCAATATGAAGTCAGAATTGTCATGCTTCTTCTTGCTTTGGCTTCTTTAAATATGTTGATCCAAACACTCTCTGACTGTTGCTTGACTGTAAATTCTATGCTATCCAAAGCACATACAATTTTAAAATGAGATCCCTAATCTGTGGAACTGCGTTTTCCCACGAGGAGTGAATATTGTGGGTCTACTGAAAGGGGCGTATTGTGTTGTTGGACTTAAATCTCCCTGGTAATTATCTTTTCTCTTGATGGCATCACTGGGATTTTCCTTTATTAATGGAGATCATAATGTTGTGTGGATGGCAGTTATTTCCCAGACTCTGAGGAAATCTTTGCTGTGGAAGATTAAGAGTGATACCGCATCATTTCTGTCCCTAAGTGAATGATTTAACATGGTCGAAGCCAATGCAATCAGTGGAAACATACACAACACAGATTGAGTCCTGTTATCAATCGTTGCTCATGATGAAGCTATGTGAGACGTAGGGTGCGGTACTCTCACTTTGCAGAGAATTAAATGCCTCGGAAATACAAGGAAGGAAAGGACTCATGATGGTTGCTTAAATAATTTATCATCCATGAACTATTCAGGAATTTCCTGTGGTTTGACTAAAATCAATAGCTTCAGCCCACTCATTCCCTCTTGCTGCCTTCATTCATTTATTTTCCATTGCTGACCCTTGATTCATGATTAAATTCATCCTTAAGGATGCTATGTTGACTTGTTATGTTTACATTGACATTATTAGATGATTTCCCAACCTTTGTCCCTTCATCTGTGAGCAGCGATAACATAAGACAGCAGCAGACTAGCAACACAGACATACAAAAGGGTAAGTTAGACAAATAACGTAACATCTTGAAGTTTCCAAAGGGTTCTGGAAGGCCTAAGTGACTGATAAGACCATAACTCAACTATGTGGTGGTAGTGACTGGCAACTCCCCAGAGTGAGCCAAATTGTATTGCTGTTATACTTCCTTCCTCTTTCACTAATCACATGCTGACAGATAAAAGCTTTTGTACTCACGCGTCATTCACGAAGCAAGGGTATGGCATTTGCTGGGCAAAAACACCCAGGGGTTGTGTCTTTGACGTTTGCACTTGTATAATGCCATGGTCCATCATATCCTGCAGGTAGGCGAAGCCTCCCCATATATAGCGCAGGTCGTTAAAGGAGTTGTCTCGAGCTCCGGGAGACCATGACCTTATTAAAAGCAGACATACCATGATCCGTCTTAGCAAAGGGCAAGTAAACTACAACCGGCATGATCAGAAATACTGTCAAAGTATCACGAATGTTTATAGAGGTTATATGTTTTGACAGTAAACTTTGAAAGACAAAAAAAAACACAGTAAACAGAAAGGACAATAAAATCCAGCATGTTCTTCATCTTTGGGCTAAAAGGAATACTTTGGCATTTTTGGAAATTATGTTTTTTAGTTGTCTTGCAGAGAGTTCGAAGCGAAGACGCCAGCAGGTGATGAGTTTAGCTTGAACTTTATTGATCAAATACAATCATTAGCATAACGTAGTGAAATTTGACGTCTGCATTTAACCCATCCTAAGAAGCAGTGGGCTGCTAAAAATCACCTGGGAAGCAACTTGGGGTTCAGTGTTCGTCAAGGACACTTCGATATGCGGACGAGAGAAGTCGGGGATCGAACCACCAACCTTGTGTTCTCTACCTCCTTAGCAAGAATACTGAAAACTGAAAGCAGGGGAGAAACAGCTACCCTGGTTCTGTCTAATGGTTAGGTTAGTAGTGCTGGCAGGCAAATTGTCTTAAGGAGACAGTTTAGCTCAAAGGCAGCTTCACACCGGGCCAATAATCGGCCGTTGGACAGTCTGGCTAGGGCAGTGACTCAAGTCTGTTCGGTGTGTTCCATGCCATCGCCCGTTGGAGGAGCTGTCGCACTTCATTTTAGCCGACCTGACATGCTCAGTCGGAGACAGGCCAGTCGGGAACCACCCGGAAATGGCAAGCGGGATGAGCGTGACTAAGCCTCTCAAAATCTGACGAAAATCTTTTAAACTGACCTTTGTCGATCTGAAATGAAGACAGATTCAGCAACTGCATGGCCTAAAATGTTTTCAGAAACACGTTTCGGTGAACTATTTTAGTACAATATGAGATCGTATTCTGAATGAGTCGCCATTAATGGCCGGTTGAAAAATCAAAAATCTGGAAGCAGCAGCCAGACCCACGTGACGCGTTCGTCCAATCAGCTGCCGGTTTTCATTTTTTGGGCGACAATACAGATTAGCGCCGCCTGTTGTTATGGAGACGTATTACGTCTCGTCGCTTTGGTGTGTTCCGAGGCATTTTTTTGACCAACTCGGGGAGACTGATCAGTCCAACTGCCTTTTCTGCAAACAGTCAGCCGTCTGGTTGGTGTGTAACGGCCTTAAGCTTAATTGAGCATAAATACTGGTAGCAGGGGAAACTTCCTTAGCAAAGTTCAATTGTACCAAAAATCTGCATACCAGCACCTGTAAAGCTGACTAATGAACACATAATTTCTTGTTAGTTTAGTTACCAACATTTACCTTTGGACAAGCCAGGCTAGCTGTTTCCCCCTATTATCAGTATTTATGCTAAGCTAACCATCTCTTGGCTGTAGACGAAGCGTACGGATATACTGTAAGCCTTATATCAATCTTCTCATCCAACTTGGCGAAAGCAAACAAGTACATTTCCCAAAATGTCAAATTATTCTTTTAATCCAAGCAACCTGTAACATAAAAAAGTCAGAAGGAAAAAAGGTTGCAGTTTTTCAGAAAGTAATAGGTATTACCTTTCTTTCACTTTGTTGGTACGCTCAACCTCATCAATGTCCATGCGTATTTTGTATTTGACATAAGGAGGGGGTTGGCTGGAGTTTGGCTGGAGGTTTTGAAAGACAACACCAGCCCAGTATGTACCATTCTTCAGAAGCTCCAGTGCTCTTCCCACCAGATGGTTTTCAGTGGGGGCTGCCTCAAACTTATTCAGGTCTAAACACTGTCAACAAATACAGAGGTATAACAAAAATGTCTTATTTTCAGATATTCTTCTTATAGTAAAACATTCCTGTTGCATATAAATCATTAGTATCCACAAAATAGGGAATAAAACAGAGACAGGCATGAACTCACTGACAGAATGGCAGATGGATATTCAGCGAAAAGTATCACTCAGCTATTGACTAAACTGTGCAGTGTAGTTCCAAATTATCTGGAGCTGCCAGGGGGTGGGAAATGTTTTGGGCTTCAGCAGAGAAAAGCAAATGAGATACAGCCTCACTAGCACTCCCTGTTCTGTAGCCTTGTCCCCCTGTCTCATGAAACGATAATGAGCTAGCCATCCTGGGAGGCAGTCACACCTGACAGCTGTCCACACATCCCGGTGCTGCAATAGTTTTATCATTTCTCGCCCAGGATTCTCTAGTCTGTATTATATATCAAGCTATGGTGGTAAACAAAATATCACAGCAACAGCATTTGTTCCGTATTTACTGGCGAGGATATCACAGCAGTTGAATGGTTAAGTTTGGACAAGTGCTGAGTTTAACATATAGAAGAAATTGATAGGACCCACGTTAACTGCTACATTAAATCATAATTAATCATCTAGCAGAAATATTTCTGTTCTACAAGTATATTTAAATTAACTAAACTAAAATCACAGTCTACTGCATTTACAAATGGCCTTTAGAGCCTTTTCTTGTCTCTATTTAATCTTTAAATATCAGTAATATTCTCTGTCAGGACAAGCCTTACCAACCATGATGTTTCCATAAGAGATAGAGCACGATTGTTTATGCATTTTGGGTTATCTTTTGTCTTTGACCACTGGGCCAGCAGTTAAGGCTACGCTGTCTGTTATCCACAATCTGACTCCAGCTCTGGACTGAGAAACTGGCCCCGCTGATAGCTCGCCGATCCCATCCTGGTCTAATTCAGAGGAACATGCAGGGCAACACGATGAGTTGTTCTGGTTCTGGTTGCATCAGGATTGTAGAATATCTACTACACAAACTAAAAAAGACTAAATGAGTTAAAGTATGTGTCCAAACAGCCAAACATTACTATACAGCAATGCAACATTCTCAATAAGCAACAGACCAGTGTCGTCTGAAACAAGTAATGATGTGTTATTCCCAAGATTATGAAGATGATGCAATGGTGATGTTTATCACTGTTACTGCTGCCAGGAACACCTTCATAATGGCCCGTTATGCAGTTTACATGACTATTGCTATCATTATTCTTTTTTAAATAAATTCCATTAGCATCTTGATCCTATTAAGTTGGGGTGCAGTTCATAAAAGAGGCAGGGCAGCAGATATTATTGGCCCTAATTTGGGCCGGTGCTATTAAAGAGATGCAGCCTGATTCCTCAGTGTTTATGCTGGTGGTGGCAACATAGTGAGAGAGACATGCCAATTACACATTGACCACAGATTGTTGGGCATTGATCTTGAGTTATACATTTGTTCGAACAGATTATTATTTCAAAGATACACATTACTAATTTGTTAGCACAGAAATGTGCAGATACAGATACAGCACATTTTCGCCAGGTTAAAGAAATCAGATTTTTGTCTAATTGGTCATGAAGCAAACATTCCTACTTTTCCTTTTCTATCCAACAGTAAATTAGATTATATATAGTGTGTCATTGTTAGCCTAATTTGCGTTACTATTTTAATGTATTTTCCTTATGGCTATTGCACCTGGCCACTGCATTGTCAATGCTGAAAAAATATACTATTCAGCCGTATACTAAAAAGGAGCTCTCCACTTTCTTACAGATGTATTCACTCAGACAAGAGGACACCACAGTAAAGGTTGTCCAATAACTGTCCCTATCCTGGGATCAATTTTGAGCAATGCAATTACCATTAGGGCAGAAAATAGATTGCATTATGTTGGAATTTCATTGCCCATGTATGGCTAAGCCCAAGGGCCCAACCTGCCATTTTACCTGCCTGTGGATTGAAATTATGTTTGTGTATGAGTGTGGTAGGGGTTGTGGGGGGAGGCTTAGTACGTGCGTTTGATCACACAGGGTTTCGCTGCACGCTGTGCCACGAATCGATATATTACTGTCAACTGCGTGTGTGTTCCTACTAAGAGACACCACTTTGTTTGATGCCAAAACAGATTCACTATAGTCAGGCCAATAATGTTTTTTTTATGATTATCATGGAAGCAATGTCGTGACAGATCTTCCTGTGTGTTTGACAGTTTGCTAAGTCAAGGACATTACACTTTAATAAACAAAACACCAAAGTCTTTTTTGCTTGTTCTCCAAAAAACACAAAAGGTGACAGAGTGCGTAAGATAAAAAAGAAAAAGAAACAACATGTCATTCAAAAAGCCACAAGACACAAAAACCACTGTGGTAGACATGCACACATTGTGTGCTAGATGCTTAGCACCATGCTTAAGCACTGTAGCACCCCTGCTGTTGTGTCAGAGTTCTGTTACAGTTGTGAACAGAAATTTACAAGGGTAAATTAAAGTGCAGTAATTACGTCAAGGATACAGGACTGTTTGCAGATCACTGTCTTATGTATGTAAGCAAAAGTGTGTGTGGTAATTGAATAGCTGGCACTGTAAATTGTTTACATATCCCAACTGGAAAATTACCATTGACGCTGTAAAATAAAGTAACCTATATTTAAGGTGGACAGTAAGATGCTGCTGCATTTGCTTGGCATGGCTTAACTTAGCTCATCTGGATCATGTTTTTAGCAAACAACCCATTTGTTATTTTTTACCAAAAGACAGTTTTGTTTGAGCACTTTAAAAGGTCATATAGCACTTGGTTTTAACGCCAACTCCAACCAAAGAAATCACATAGGTAATATTGGGTGAACTGGATAAATAACACAGAAGGGAGAGGCTAAAAGAGAAAGTGGAGGGCAGAAAAAAATATGTATTGCCAATTTCCTCAACAGTGAGAATTATACTTTATGAAATCTTAAATGTCAGAGAACAGCCCATCTTTTTAAATCAAATCTCTCACTTTACTGAAGAGGTCACACAACCCTCCGGTGCATGAGTGAGCTCAAAGCTGTGTTTGTGAGTTGCTATGCATTTCATAAAAGTACAGACAAAAGAATTACATACACCGAGAAAGTTGGAGAGAAGCTTCAGGATCCCTGTAGTGGAGTTGTAAACATCTCGCCAGTCATAGGGTGGCATGGCTCGTGGACGATCCTCTGGAGGCCCGTTGTACAGGAAGTTGGCCAGCAGGTCGGCTGTCCATCGTGTCCCGTTGAGACGCTGGTTGAGGAGAGCAGCAAACACTGGATTTGCCAGCAAAGCCTGATTTCAAAGGCAAGGAGATGGGTTTAATTATAGTTACTCTGGTTACTAGAGATTGGAATGGAATTTGAATGAGGACCAAAGTATTTTAGACCACAGTGTATTATTTTAGAAGGGAAAGCATGGGAGGTCAGCTTTGTGCTTTGGTGGCAGTGACATTCATTTGTCTGCAGCATTAATTAGGAGTGTTAAGATAGATGGCACTATTGTACTTCAGGCTCTGGGATACACATCAAATATTCTCCTGGCCAAGAAGTGTTCATGTACAGCCACAGAATAAATGTACAGTAGACATACACATACAGTAGCATATGCACATTTGAATGAACACACATTATAAGCAGAGTGTGAAAATAAATGCAAACTAAAACTGTGGACAAACAAACATACACACATACATACATCATACGTACACACAAACAAAACTCAATTGCACAAAACAGAGGTAAAGGTACATGCTAATTCTCCATCCTCTCAATCCTTAACTAAAATGATAAAAAAATATATGTGAAGCCTCTTTCAGGTCATGGATCAAGCTGTAATTGCTCTTATCATGCATTAATTAATAAAAGCAATATGCTGGGAGCAAACCTAACCTTGCTACAAGTACTTAAACCCTACACACTGTAAATTCAATACATGCATATGTATATGTATTTTTGTTGCAAGAAAGAAATGGTTATGAGCTCCTCAAATAGCTCTCACATAATAAGATATTTTTACTCCCACCTATGTGTTTTAATGTGTTGCCCTCTATTTACTAGCCATAACCATTCCCCTCACTCCCACCCAGTATGGTCATAGTTTTAGCTTGCTGTAAAATCAACACCCAATTATTAATATGAAACTGTTCCTGTAATGACAGTGTTACTACACAAACTAAACATAACAGTGATAATTGACCTGCCATATTGTACACAGGGAAAACTGAAAAGGAACATAAACCCGCTGAGATAATAAGTTATTTTAAATTACCCAACCACTTATAATTTGAGGGGAAAAAAACATAACTACTCTTTCCAAACCACTCATTCCAGTAGTTGATTGTGTACGGTTCTTATTTGAAAGTGGATAATGTGGACTCTGACTTTTGAAGAGGAAAGGGCACTGTACGTCTGCTGAGAATTGGGCTTCTAAAAAAGAAAAGAAATTCTGAGTTGAGATTTATATATATTCTGGCCAGTGTGCTCTGTGGCATTCCAGTGTCAACACTTTTGATGATATTCTGCTCAACCTTAGGACAACGTGTCAAATTAAGTAATCTCTATGCTGCATTTGACCTTTTAAAAAATAAGTACATCCATCTTAGTGGGTGTTACATTAAGGACATAAGCCATCGAGAATTTGTATATTTTAAAGTCTTTGAGTCATTTTGAAATAGTAGTCACATGTGGCATTTGAAGATATGCTGTTTAAACTAGTTGGTCATGTATAAATGTTTGTCATGGGAGGATATCCTAGTGAGGAAGTGAAATGTATTTGCTTGCCTTTATAAATAGTTAGAACATTGTGGCAAATGGCCAATGAGAACTCACTGAAATGCATACTATGTTTTAAAATGTATACATAGGTGACAGGGTTACATGGTAGTGCACAAGTGTTGATATTTGCGCATGTTGGAAACTATTTAATTTAATGTCCAGAATACAAAAGTTGTTTTCTGCAAAGATTATGGGTCCTGTTATATTAAGTTATTACCTCTCTATATAGTAGTTGTTATTGTTAGCGGCAGGGTCTGCCATTCCCACACCGGTTTCAAGTTGCCTTCTAATACACAAGTGATTCACAGGAAATGGCATGCATGTAACCAGTGTAAATGTATCTTCTTGATAACAGCTTGGCTGTTTACGCTTTGCTTTCTTTACACCATGCCATAAATGTATTAAGTTACAGCTAATGCAAAGGAACGACCTAGTGCTACTGCATGCTTCACAAGCATTAAAGCAGTGTATTTGTCATTGCGGTTGTCCTAATGTCTGGACAGCAGATCACTGTTATACTGTTATATATATATATATTAAATATTACAGGGGGGAATGGAATTAAAAAAGAACCATTACAGTGAACTGTTTGATGAGGAGTTCTTCAAGTTCTTCAACTTCTGTGCTCTGCTGTTGTGTGGAAAACTACTTGTGCCAAGTGCAGCACGAAAATCAGATCGCAGTTGCTCATGGCATCATGGAAAAAGGCCAATCACGGACTTCTTTATTAAAACAAAGTGAGTCTGTTTGGCTGCACCGTATTGTATTTCTGACGAAAAGGCTGCTCCAGAATTCTGGGACCTGCAGTTTTAAACTGCACTTGCTGTTACCACGGTAACCATTGGTGTTACCAAATCAACTTAAGGATTACAACTTTAACGTGTAAACACTATGTAAAGCCATGGGTAGTTATGTCAAACATGTTTTTTTCGCCCACTTTTATTCGTAAGCCATCTCTGTACAGTCCTGTATGTCTCTGATATGTCCTTCAATCCGGCTCTGCACGCTAGATCTTCTATCTCATATGTAGTTGTGGTGGTGATGGTAATTGGTCCATCAACGTAAAAACGTGTCTGTGACCTTGAAGAACCTCTGAAGATGACAAACCTCCGAAGCCACCGGCTTCGTAGTGCAATGTGGAGACGGAGAGAGAGCCAGGCTGGGAGAAAATGAAGACAAAGGACGAGTACCGGCCCATTTGTGTAAAGGTTAGGGCTAGGGTAATGAATACCCTGGCTATATGGAGCTCCCAATGTCTGCTCCCCTCCAGCTGCCTATAAGCTCATTTGGAGTGACACTGGAGTAATGTCAGTGTCAAGGAAATGCGGCAAGAGGCAAAGAGAGAGGAAAGGAGAGAAAAAGGGAGGGAGAGAAGTGGTGGCAAAGAGTCCATGTCCTCTACTTCCATAGATAATCCTTTCAGCCAGTATGAAAATTATCCTGCACTTATCCATAATTACTTTCCTCCCTTGGTTTCCTTATCTAGCAGAAGGTGCAACACATTGATATACATGACATGTATATTCTCACCTGCAGCATATATAAGGCTCAACATTTAACTTTTTACTGATTTTTATAGAGAAATTCCAGGATTTTTAACATAGGCCGTTTGTTTTTGTATTTAAAAGTGCTTGCATTTTCTGCTGAAAAACACACAGCAAGGTTTTTTTCTACGACTAGCCCAGCTTGATAAAAATGCATTTAAATGAAGAAAAAATGTGTAAATGAGCCACTGATCATGTGCCAGAGAACGTCTAAGTAATTAAAAAAGAAAAGAAACTGAAAAGGATAAATGTTGCCATCACCGTAATGTTGTCAGGCAACCAGTAGATAAGCTGTTAAGTCCAGCACATAACCCTCCGGAAAACCACATTGTTGTTTTGTACTTTTTTATGAACAAAAGCAACGACACAATAATGAATACATTATAGTTAATTAGTGAGCTTGAGAGGTACAGGTAGGTGACTAGCTGTTTCCCTGTTTCCAGTTTTTATGCTAAGCTAATGGACTCCTGGATGTTTCTTCCCATTTATTGTATAGATAGTGGTATCAAAGCAACTCTGGGCAAGAAGGCAAAAAGAGCATATTTCACAACATGTCAGACAATTCCTTTAAGTTTGGACTATGCAGGTTAAATGTGAAAATGCATCATACAAAAGCTGCTTTTTGAGACTATCCAACTGAAGCCAAAAGTATTGCAGGTGAAATTTGACTTTGAATTTTTACACTAATTTGAAGAAGTGGGACTTCTTAAGATTTCTGCAAACATTATTTTTCAGTATTCTCTGAAACTTGTCACTTGTCATCTGTTGAGAAACTAGATACTAAACTTTTCTGAATACCTAAGAAAAAATAAATAATGTGGGATACAGTTTTTTTGTTGTAGTGCTTCTCAGTGCAGAGTCTTACCCGTAATGAATTGACTTGACGGCTATTTTGAAGGAAATTCCAGACACGTGGCCCGAGTTCATCCCACGAATCAGCGAGCTCTTTAAGCATAGCCAAGGCATTGAATGTGCTATTTGCCTGAAACAAAATAGAATATTTAAAAAAATATACATACAGTAGGCTATATAGTTATCACACTTTTCCCTGACTGAGAGCATACCCATTTTACCATTTTCTACTCGATGTGAGCCAATCCAGACATGAAAGTACTCCACATCTGCACATTTCAGCTAATCCCTAGAGGAACTTGTCACATTGTAACACTGCCACCCCCACAGTGACAAATGTAAATGGGGTTATTTACCCCTGAACATTGACTTGTAAACAATCTGACTATGTCTGGTGTGAAAAGGGCCCCCTGCTTCAGCACCGGGCCGCTTGCTGTGAAGAAGGCAGATTTTGCTCATTTCCATTATGTATTCTCAATGCAAAATCCCCACTGCCTGCCTGTTGTTTGTTTTGTTCACGCAGTTATCAAAATGATAAAAATATCTTGAAGAAATGTCATGTCATGAAAATGCATTTCATTCACCATGTTCTCTGAACAGGCCTCCTGACTAACTATTGTATTATTTTTGTTTTTATTCCCCAGGTGGTAACTTTGTGTCACATGCAGTGAAGCTGGAGGCTTCTTCACTACTTCACAATACTGATACATGCAATTGGCCTGATCCTGTGCATAGACTATATTCAAATACTGTATATCAACAAAACAAAGAAAATGGGTGTTTTTGGCTTACACTAAACTTGCTCATACCATACACCGATATGAGCAAGATATTCAGCTACTTTTTAAGTTCGGAAAAAGTCAGTGTCCATGTAAATGTTTTTTATTTCTCTTACCTCTTTCACCATGAGGCGAACAGCGGGTGTATCAGGTGTGTAGAGGACTTTGCCTTGCAATAACGGCTTGAAGGTGCTCCAAATGTAGCGCAGACCAGGTGTGCCCTCCAGGGTGTTGACAAGAGTCTGACAAAAAGCATCTGTATAAGAGAAGAAAAGAGGAGAGAAGAGAGGGAAAGTCAAGCCAAGACCAAGAAAATACTTTTAAATTTCAGAACCCTGTGCTAATGTACTTGTGCTCCAAGAGTAGAAACAAGCCGTTTCATCTATACAAAATCATCAAATTTGCAGCACCCAAGAAGCAAACATGATAAATACTGCACATGAGCTTGAAATTGATTTGTGGCTACCATAACAACCCTCACAATACATTTTCTCAATCCAGCGTGAGCAAATATGAACACAGTATGCAATAAGGCATACATCTTAACTATTTAATTGCATTTTTATCACTAAACCAGCTTCCCTATCTTTTAGAATTTATTTTAAAGTCTTTCTAGTCTAGTCTAATTTTCAAGGCACTAAATGGCCTTTTATAGCACGGACTCCATATCATTTTATGATCCTCTACGAACCCTAAGATCCTCCACAGCTGCTCTTGTAACTGTTCCCAAGGTCACAAGGGGACAACTCTTTTACTGCTTCCAACGTTAGCTACGTGATTGCTGGATATACCAAACTAACTTCTTTTCACTTTCCTGGAGCACGAAAAAATAGCTGAAAGGAACATCGCGGCTGTAGTGTGGAATAAGGTTGACGAAAAAAAGGCCTTACGCTTTTCAGTGTCTATTATTTTGCTAAGAGGAAAACTCAAAAATCTCTGACATTATTCCTTCACAGCGCTGTGCAATGCGAGAAAATCTCAGAGTTGAACCAGGCAGACAGCAGTTTTCCTCAGACTCACCCTGGGTTGGGTCAATTAAGTCTAGGCCTACTGGGCGCCTGGTTAGCTCACCTGGTAGAGCGACGCAGCGGCCGCGGGTTCCACTCAGACCAGCGGCCCTTTGCTAGATGTCATTGCCCTTCTCTTTCCCCTTTCAAGTCTAAGCTGTCCTATCCAAATAATAGGACTACTGCTAACTTACAGCACTAATAACATTATCGTCGCCAAAATACACCCGCAAATCAAATCCATACTTCACCGTTAGCCGTCAAGCCATGATTACATTCTAAATCTGCCACGTTCTCTGTCAGGTAAATTAGTAGTAGGCTATACAGTGGAGTTGCATATGAAGTGGATTGGGGTCCTTCTGCATTTAATTTTGGAGTACAATTTGGTTTTGATGAATTCTACAAGCAGCAATACCACAGGCCAAGCAATCTGCCCATTCCAAACAGGCACATTTTCAACGGGCACTGCACTAGTATTTCAAATATGGCTTTTTAACGAATATTTGAATTAAACCTTTGCCTAAATCGAAGTTTGCATGTTTATCCTATGAGTGTTGAAATGTGAGAAAATCACATTTATTCAAGTAAAATAAGAAATCAAATCTAATATATCTATTAACAAACAAAGAAATAAACATCACATATACTGATGTATAAAAACTGGCTGCTATGCAGAGGTAACATACTGTAACATACATGAAATGTAAGCAAATAACTGGAAAGACATGTACACCATTAGGGTCAGTATTGTTGCCATCCCTGTACTTCAGAACAGATAGCTATTATTTATAACTGCTACTAATTACGTCTTTTGTACACTCATTTGTACTTTGAAGAAGTACTTTGTCCCAACAGGACCGACAGCAGCTCCTGTCACTCTGATACAACGTTTAGGAGTAGAATTATTTGTTGAAAGTGTTTATTTCAGTTTATTGCAGCATATTGTTAGGAAAGCCATGTAACTAGTTTTTGTATTTCTTAAGTTAGAAGACTGACAAACTGACGTTTTTGGAACGCAATGAATTCTGACACAAAACATCTAGACTTGTTTTTCTTCTTAAACATTACTTATGGAGAGACTTTGTGAATAGTTAATTAATGCTTTATTTTACTTCGATACTTTTTGTCCTCTGTGTTCTGTGTTTTTAGTGTTTCAAGTTCTGTTTGTATATTACTTTGCCTTATGTTATTATTCCCTTTATAGTACTTTGGAATATATTAACTATATATTGTTTAGACGTGACTCCAGACTTAGGATCTAATTCTATCTGTTAAAACACACCATTGGTGTGTCTTCCAAACATTAGCAAGATTTTTTTCTGGGTATTACCTACCTGAGTTACTGAAATAAAAAACTCCCATGAAGTAGACAATGTGTCTGTTGCTGTTTTTTTTATAACGCATCAACAACCAGAGAGTTCCAAAGTGGATATATATACAAGACGTTTTGGGATTATTAATTTAAAAATAAAAAAACACACACACACACACACACACACACACACACACACACACACACACACACACACACACAGGCAGAGGAAAATAAGAACCAAGAGTTTAGACCTGAGTATATAAGGAAACGTTTCTGTGGAGCAGAGGGGGAAAGTCAATATGCTCAGTAGCAGTGTGATCATTACTAATTTAACTCATCTGCCAACGTGAATATTGCCAGGTTTGGAGAGTGCTGAATAGGTTACATAAGGACCTGCACTACAAGGAATGGAGACTGAAGTAGCTTGTGCTTAGCTTACGCCTGCCCCTTGTTGTGACAGAATATATGTGATTCTGTGCAGTGCAGTAGTTCAGACAAATGATCAATCTGGTTTGTCGTCTGCCAGTCAATATAACTGTCTTCTTCTTGATCTGTTGCTAAGTGTCCCTTTTGTTCAGACTCCTTTTTCATGTCCCCCGTCACAACCACAACCTCAATCCTCCACTTCTTCTCATCTCACCAGGGTGACCATTTCCCCCATCAGGGAGATTTTAGAAGCCATTTTCAATGCAATTAAATGTTAGCCTTTCTGCCTCCCGGCCATTTTCCTCAGGTGCTCCTGGGAGCTCTGTGTGCGGGCAGCTAATGGCCAACCCTTAGTCTGAGTCTGGCCAGCTGTTCTCTCCACGGACTGCACAGATGCCACTTCCTACAAACACTTGAAAGAAAATGAGTGTGACACAGCTCAGTAGCTCTTTGCCGTTAGGTGCCTCTTGTCACTCCAAACTATAAAACATTTTGTATTTAGGAAAAAATATATATACTTATAGTTAATTATAGATCATTCTATATTGTGCATGTCAATAAAAGTAAGGAAGGAAAGGGATTAGATTTCTAACAGAATAAAATGCCAAAATAAACTGATCAAGGGACTGAGAGACAATGAACATGAGAGGGCAGAGTAGACTGATGATCTTGAAGCAGTAGTTCCCATTCTGGAGGTCTGGACCCGGAATGGGGTGCCAAGACAAATCTGAGGGGCCACAAAATAATGAAATAGCTAAGAAAGAAACATTTATATATTGATGTTACAAAATGATGTGTATTTTTTACAGCTTCTCTGAAGTTTTTGCTCTTTTGCTTGTGAAATACAGGACCCTTTTATCTACAAATCCTTTTTTTTTTTTTTTTTCTTAAAAAAAAGAAAAAAAAAAATCCCTCTTGGTTAAATTGCTTATAACTCACATGCACATAGGCAGGTAGCCTGACAAGTTTTTGACCACTAGCGGTGCAAGGGAGTGGGTCCATTCCTGACGCCAGTTTCACTCTATTCCACTGAATGACAGTTACATTGGCAGTAACATGCAAAAAGACACAGGACCAGTGCCATGTGTGGTCTTACAGGGAGGTGTGTTCAGGTGCATTCTTGGCATATTGCTATCTTGAGGCAGTGGAAAGTGATCATGCCATTGACCAACAAAAACCTGGTCTAAAGTCAATAATGCAGCATTTCATTGTTATTTTAACATTAGTGAGCACTATGCTTGTTACACACACACACACACACAGGGACACGCAGTAACACACAAACATGCAAAAGATTAAAAAAAAATAAAAAATATTAAGCAGCAAATCCGCCATCATAATAGCAATTCGCCACAGTACAAATGCCCCTGGCTTTTAAAGGGAATGGGAGATGACACTCCGATTGGTTTATTGCATGTTACGCCCAAAACACACCTATGACTTAATGAAGTACAACCCTTTGAACCCTTTTGCAGTTAAACTAGCAAAAGTGGATTCATACACGCCCTACACGCACCTGCGCCAGGCGCTTCACGCCGTGTGCTTAGATCGTTAAAATAGGGCCCACAATAAATCAACAAAGGCAGTGATGAAGAAGTGCTGCTAGCTGGAAAATAGACCTCAAGGATACACATAATGTCTAAGAAACGCTGAATGTAAACTTTACTTGTTACTAGTGTTGGAGATATCGGCCGTAGAGACGTCCGCCTTCTCTCCAATATAATGGAACTACATGACACTCGACTTGTCGTGCTCAAAGCGCCAAAAAACACATTTGAACTTAACAGCAATGTCTCTTTCCAGAAATCATGAAACAGAGTATGTGAGTATGGTTCCTTCTGCGTAGTGATACGGTTGGTAGGTGTAGGTTTGGTAGAAGGTAAATAGTTCCTACATGAAACTGCTCACAATCTGGTCTGTGGATTATCTTGAGTAATCTGGTTATTATTTCTAGAAAGAGACATTGCTGTTGTATTTTTCAAATGCATTTGTTGGTGCTTTAAGAATCTAGTAAGTAAGTAAGTAAGGAAAATGTAATTATAAAGTGCTTTTTCACAGACATAAGTAACAAAGTGCTTTACAGGGGCAAACAGAAGAAACAAAATTGTGAGAACACGATACACAATCAGTACTACACAATGATATTGAAAGAGCAGACAATGTGCAGATCAGTCAACGAAACGCCTGTCTAAACACGTATGTCTATCTAATTAAAAAGAATCCACAGAAACAGCCGACTGTAAGGGTAGAGGCAGAGCATTCCATAGTTAAGGTGCTAAGGACTCAAAAGCTTGATTAGCTCGGGTCTTAAGCAGTGTGCGTGGGACAGACAGTAAATTTAGCATATTAGACCCAAGTGAACGAGCTGACAAATATGTGTGAAGTAGCTCAGTCACATATGCAGTAGTCTGACCATGCAATGCTCTGTATATATTGTAAGTTTTAGAATTTTAAACTGAATCCTAGTTCCATTGTATTGGAGAGAAGGCAGTCATCTACTTTAATTTAAAAATAGGTTCTGAATAATAAAAGGGATTATGAGAATAGACAGCAATGCAAATGGACCTTGACCAACTTGTTCGGGCCAATTACAAGACAATAATTCTAGTCAACAATAAGCATGGATATAGGTTGCAGTGACAAATGCACAACAGTCAAACATTTGTATCATGGGAAAGATTTATCAGATATTTTGTGTGCTAAAGGGAGCACCAGAATACAGAGGTTAGACATTCTTTTTGACAACAGATCTTTACTTTTGTTCTTTCAAACTGCTGTTTTGTGAAAAAAAAGAAAAAAAATCTGTTCTTTACACCAGGTTTAGCCAAAGTAAAATAATTGCATTGAGCCTCAAGTCAGCACCTCAACTTACCTGGCAAATTTAATCAATTTCAGTTGCACCCTGGAGATGGGCTCAATTTAACACGATGGCGAGACAGTGCCATTGGCAAACTACAAATGCTTGTGCTTCGTATATGCAATCACATCGATGTGTGCACACCCATAGAAAATGAGAGAGAATGATATGACTCTAGGTTCACAATACTCACATTTCAGGTATTTCATGCAATGTCCAATCAGGAGCACACAAGCAGGTACACATATATGCACCTGAACATGACATTCCAGTCAAAAGTGAACTACCCCCTGCATCAGTCAAGCAGCACCTACTGTTATGTCTTACAAGCAGTACAAATTAAGTGCTGTCTTGAAGCATTCCAACAGAAAGATAAATCAGGTTGAACAAATGTCATTGAAGTCACTCTCTCACAAGAGAAGGAAAGAGGCCGCTTTGACATTCAGTAGAAGAGCCTCTCTCACTCCAGTATATATTAAAGGTCCCATGACATGGTGCTCTTTGTATGCTTTTATATAGACCTTACTGGTCCCCTAATACTGTATCTGAAGTCTCTTTCCCGAAATTCAGCCTTGGTGCACAATTACAGCCACTAGAGCCAGTCCCACAATGAGCTTTCCTTAGGATGTGCCATTTCTGTGTCTGTAGCTACTGAGGAGGAGAGATGGGGGGGGGCAAGGTGGAGGGCGGGGGTGTGGCCTTGACCAACTGCCACTTTGCTCGTTTGAAAGCCATGATGTCTCTCTCTCATGGGTGGGCCAAATTCTATGGGCAGGCAAAGCAGAGAAAGGGGAGGTAACCTTGCTCCTTATGAGCTCATAAGGAGCAAGATTCCAGATTGGCCCATCTGAGCTTTCATTTTCTCAAAGGCAGAGCAGGATACCCAGGGCTCGGTTTACATCTATCACCATTTCTAGCCACTGCGGGACCATAGGCAGACTGGGGGAACGCATATTAATGTTAAAAAACCTCATAAAGTGAAATTTTCATGCCATGGGACCTTTAAAGGGAAGTGCTTAGAACGAGAATTAAAGTGTAACAATTTCTAATAATTCAAAAAGACGCACATGGGCAAAATACTCAGGAGGATGACAGTATGAGTCTCGAGATAATTAGGAAATGTTATGAGCAATGTCACCAGAAAAGAGAAAAAGCTTATTCTGACGGATCAACAGAGATGCATTCATTTGAAAGGTTGATGTTTGGGTACAAAAACACACACATTCGAATCAAGAACTCTGTAGCAAACAGTTAAAGTCACAGTTAAGGTCAAGTCAAATCACCAGGTTTACAGGCATGGCTATAGTGCTAATAGTTTTAGCCTATTTCCATTTGCACAGAAACCAATTCTAATACTCCATATAGTACCAAATAATGTCCAATTTAACAACAGCGAGGAAAGCAACCTCTAAAACGAGTCATGTGTATAAGAGCTTACAAATGCAAAATATATTTTAACAAATTTCTCCAACAAACGTATAAATGTAGTAGTAAATGCCATTGCAGAGCCAAGTACAGTAATCTACTGACAACTTAAAATTACTGTTGTGGAAGAACAGTTACCGCCCCAACTATTCTGTATAATGACTTAGATGTATGTTTTTCTTGGCTGTCAACGATTAATTGGGAAGAAAACATTGCTAAGCCATTAACAAAAGCTCAGTGTTGGCCTTTATTGTTGCCATTTTACTATTCCTTTGAGTGTACTTTCACAGGTATAAAGGAGTTGTAATTGGCCATTATGCAGACACACTGCATATTCCAGATTCATTTAACGTACATAGACCAACAGAAAAAAATGCCATAGCAAATCCAAAACAGCCATTAGCATGCTAAGAGATGTTAGGACTTATGTTGTATGGATGACACAATGTTTTCGCTAATTTGCGCTGGCACAAGCATGCAATTCCACTTGCAGCATAACTTTATTCCCAAGGAATGAAGGCTTCTTATTAAAATCTAATTTTGTGCATTTGTCTCCAAAGAACAGGCATTTAATGAAACAAGAATGCATGGTCTCTAATGAGCATGAGGCTGCAAGAAGTTACACTGAAGATTTAATTTTCAAGGATTTTATGGAACTGTCCCCACCACCACCTAAATGGTTGTGCTACTTATGTTTATTATTCCTTTTTAATAATGAGTGGCAGACAGTGATTTCTTGGCACAGCCCCAGTAAGAAAATGTGCATATAATCATTTTTTGAATATGTATTTTCTCAATTATTTTTCCTTGACTATATATTTCCTAATTACTTATTATGTGCAGTACGGCATGTATTGGACAATCTTTCCATATATTTAAATATGTATAGGTATATAAGAAATGTATGTCTTTATATGTTTGTTCTATCAGGGTTCCTTTTTTAATACAATGTGCGACTAAATTAACCTTTATTTTAACAACATATTACATTTGAGGAATTATAGCAGAGAACTTTACTTAAGAATTATTTATTTATGTAGTGAAACAAACAGAAAAGTTTATCCCCATGTGCAAAAAGTTGCCATCCCTTTAATGACTAAAAATATAATCAGGTGCACTCTGAAGGTGAAAATGATAAAAAAAAAAGTGTTTTAGTCTTAGAAGGTCCACCCGTATATCAAGATCAGACATATGGCCACTACTCGGTTTAAACGTTCTGGTATTATAGATATTCACAAATAAAGAGAATCTCAAGCTGCTGCCAGTGTGTTTAGAAGAGGTCAAATTCCCAATCTCAACCCATTTTAAGATGCTTCAACAAGTTCTAGGAAAACCAGAGTAACACTTATGATGTACAGGTACCTCTATCCACAGTTACTGTCAAAGTACCAACTATAACACACATTTGATCCACATGGCAGCTCAGGAAGGTTTGCCTAGGTGAAGAACAACACTACTATAACAACGCATTCTGTACTAAGTCAGGTGTTTAGTAAACCAAAACATTGCCTTTGAAAAGATCAGGCTTAGTCATTTCTGAAGCATTATACAGTTTCTAATTTTGATGGGAAAAAAGTAAGCATCAACGTATCCAGTATACTGTACCTGACTATTACCATGAGTTTACACTACAAGCAACATGGTCACCACAAGTAACCTTTTGTCTGTTACACAAAAAGTCACATAAATCACTAAAATCTTTAATGTATGTAGAGTGTGCCTATTCTAATTGATCTACTTGAAAGACCTTAACGGTGGACTCTGTGATTCTAACCAAACACTCTTTTTGTCAAATTCAGCAAATATCTACTCACGGTCCGCGAGCTGTGTGTGTGTTCTATGAAAAACACAGCCCTGGCTCTGTAAATAGGAAAGAAACAAATGGCATTTTTCCATTACATGGTACCTGTTCGACTCGTCTTTTTGGTTTTCCATTATAAAAAAAAGTCCCTGGTACCGGCCGACAGGTACTTTTTTTAGTATCACCTCCGTCAAGGTTCCAAGCGAGCTGAGGCGATACCAAAACGAGACGTGAAAACCTGCAGACTACTGATTGGAATCGTCACTAATCACTGCCTCATCATTGCTAGCGAAAGATGGGGGTGTCCTGAACAAACCCGCCTTTTTTAAATAGTTTAGCCAGCGGTGGGTTTTTTTTGCTGCCTCCAGCTTCTTTTAAAAGTAAATTTGTCTTCTGGCAAACAGCCACATGTCGAGAATCAAAAACAACACACCTTCGACGTTCTGTGTGTGTGTGTCGCGTTAGGTCACAGCAGTTTCCTGCATGAAGCGGTACTAAATCTGCAATGGAAAATGGAGGACAGGGCACTGCGGCCAAGTCGAGTCGAGCCGAGCCGAGCAGTGGCTCGAACTAAGCCAAACAACACTATTTCGTCCATGCTCGTGCACAGGAGGGGGCAAGGGCCATGAATGTATAAAGAGAAAGGTGGTGGGAGTGAGACAGACGGTAAATCTTGCACATGCTAACAGTCTGTAGGAGCATGACAGGAGGGTTGTATTTGTTAGATGTTGAGTTCAAAAATCAACTATCTTTTCCAGAATAGCAGACTCCACCTTTAACCACTGGACAAATTTACACATCAGAAAAACACTTTGCTTTGCTGGCATTACTGTATCAAAGTGTTGTGTTAGATCAAAGGGTGATTCATATCAGTACTCGACTATCTGCCATCCACATGCTTGAAGTATTTATCTTCTGTTTTATTAATTGAATCCTTGCAGCCATGAAAAAGCTCATTCACTTACAACCTTACTGAAGGTGGGTGGTGCAGTCCAGATTTTCAAAGCAGTGTGAATACACTACAAATTCTTCTAATGTGGCTACCTGGCATATACCTTTATTAAAGGAGAATTCCAGTCAATTTCAACACGTAGGTCTGTTTGGAAATTTGGAGTGCTGGCAGTAGCAAAAAAAACGAAAACAATCGGTGTTGCTTACACCGTGTTATCCCCCTGCTAGCGTTAGCACCCAACAGGCTTAAACAGGGCAAGTTTTAAACATGTTTTAAGCCTCTAAACATGCTCGAAATGTCATTACAAGTGCCTACCCATGTGTAGTGATTCCTTCCAAGGGAACACAGTGAATCTGACTGCAGTAGATGTGACAGAAAGGCATACAAATTGTGTTAATCCAGCTAGTGCACATACCTCTGTTTATTTCCGGTTTTCCGGTCAAGTCCACACTAGTCGATTGTCGAACTCATACAATCCAAAATTCCAGTCAAATTTGCTGTGTTCCCTCGGAAGGAATCAGTGCACATGGGTAGGCACTTGTAATGACATTTAGAGCATGTTTAGAGGCTAAAAACACGTTTTAAAACTTGCCCTGTTTAAGCCTGTTGGGTGCTAACACTAGCAGGGGTATAACACGGTGTAGGCAGCACCGATTGTTTTAGTTGTTGTTTTAGTTGTTCCAAACAACAGAGCTACGTGTTGAAATTGACCGGAATTCTCCTTTAAGCACAAACTCTATGTTTATACCCTGCATGAGATCAGGAGTATGGGGGACAATGACATCCTGAAGATGGACTTGACTCAGTCATTTAGACAGCTTCAAGACATTTTAAAAGGCATTACTGAACCAACTGGCCAAGATGGTACAAAATACCAGTTTAGAACTCAAAAAAGCATTTTAATGACACCATCTGTCCTCTGTGGAAAGTTTGGGTTGCCATATGTTCTTATTTAAGATGTTACATATTTGCGCCTTGTGACTCTACACCATCCAGACAACAACATCAATTTCCACTAGTGATAAGTTTCTCTGGACTTTCCTCTTCATTAAGAAAACATCATTATGTCAGGGAGGAAAGTGAGTGCACAGCTTTTAAATGGAATGAGAAAAGCTGATTTGATTGGCTACGATTGATGCCAGCCCCTGACACAGTCGCCAATAATGTATTCCTAATTAAACCCAGTTTCCAGCTCTGGCACAGGTGCCAACTGTGCCACAGGTGCCTGTTCCTGCATGTGCACAAATAGTCACATCCTGTGCACCCTGCACAGTTGACTGCACTGTGTACTTGCACCACTAATTCATCAAAATAGGAACCATTTTTTTACCCCTGCATGCATATTTTGATAACAGGGAACACTGGGGTTTGCTTTGAATCTGTCTTTGCGGAATACTTGACCTAATAAAAATACTTTTATTCTTTGTCCATACTGCCTATTGAGCCTTGCTGGACCAAAGATATCTTGCTGGACTGACATTTATGTGCTGCACTACCAAGGCTACAGTAGTGCCATGCTGTTTGCTCCATAAAGTCTGACAAGATACAGTTTTTAAAGCAGAAAAAAAACTTTAAATTGATTTAATTTGCAACCTACTGACCAAGCATAATTCCCAGTCCTTCCCATTTTTACAAATGCAACAAAGTTATACTATACGCCTCTGGCCGCGTAATTACCAAAAATCGTTGCCATGTCCGGTGATACTATAAATCACTGGTTGCAAAAAAATAAAGGAACCCAATTTTGTCTATTTCCTGGCTACATACAGTACTGTAAAGCTAAAATGTAGATAAATGACGAAGACATAAGTACTTTGCTTAATAAGGAGTTTGCTACAGCACTTACCGGAACTGTTGCCCGTAATGAAGACTGACTTCTTGTTATCCATCTGTCTTAGTAAGCGTAAACTGATGTTGGGCTGCTTTTCACACAGTAGCATATTGATACTGCCAATCATGTCCTTTTGGAAATCCAATGAATTAGCAGCTTTAAGGATCGCGGAGTTCTGCAACCTGGCCATCTGGATACAACAATGTAAAAGTCAGGAAAAATAGCCATATCATCATAGTGTATAATTATGGATTCCTGTGTAGTGTACATGACGCAGTGGTAACACTAACCTCCTCAATCACTGGTAACGCATCTTGAGTGGTTTTCCCCATCAGTGTCACTGTGGCTGAAGGTACCTAAAGGAGGGCATGAACAGTTGATTTACAGAACATTACTGTAGCTACTACATGAATGGCCAACAAGGAAAAAATCCAATGTATTACTATGCCCTCTGTGTTACTATGCCCCCAAAAGAAATATAATATTTATGTTATTGTACTGCAAAGCCAGTAGCTACAATTATGTGTCCACACCTGCGCTGAAAATACCAGTTCCATATCAGCCTTTCCAGGAGAAGATACTATATAAACACACATTTGTGCATCTCAACCTGTAAATTGTATCCTAACAACATCAGCCCTGGCACTAGTTAATAAAAGTTGCATTAAAATGACAAATGTTACTGTGTGTTACTGTAACATTCTGAAGGTACACAGTATGAATCCAATTACAAGAACAAAATGGCATGCCCTTTTAACCAGTCATTTTCATGCATCAAGTGTCAAGTAAAAGCTGTTCTACCTGTATTGTCTTTCAGCAAATACAATGGCAAAGCTTAGAGACATATGCAAGACATAGGTCGAGTGGGCAGATCAGAAGGCTGAGAGATGTATAAAGAAGGGTAATACAGCATTAGTATTCACAATTAGAAGCCCATTCAAGCACATTTGGGACAACAGCCTGGCTATTGATTGAGTCTCGCGTACATTCTTTTAGGATCACTTTACTCTCAGTGTGTAGAGCAGACACTAAGGAGGATACAGAAGTCTCATACAATTTTGAGCAAAACAGCTGAAAATCACCAATCAATGGAAGGAGAGATTTCAGCAATGTCACATTAGGAGGTGGATAAAGTGAACCATGGCACAAAACAGATTTCTCAAGCTCATTTGTTAAACTCAATTTTTTACTGCACTTTGTTCCACTTGAAGACTTCAATGGTAACCAGGTAAGTCGATTAGAAATATAATGCTACAAGAATGATATAACCATACATATTTTTTTTGAATGGTACAAAAAGTTAAGATTTGCTGAGTTAATAAACTTTCAAAGGGCATTATGCTATCAAAGATAGACTAAATAAAGACACACTTTGACATTTAAATGACCACTATTCCCTATTCATTGTGTTCTGAAACTATTTCCAGGAACCCAAACAAAGCGCCACTGTCTAAATCACCCCTACTGCTAAGTAATAAACCCTGACTTCTTCCCTTGTCCTTTTCTTTATGTTGTTGTTGTTGCTATCACAATCATTCAGCAACGTCAAGCTTTAATTGTGAAGGCTTGATGTTCTTTTCCATCTATTTGCTTGCGGCACTGAAGAGCCTTTCCACTATATCTTGTCTAGGCTTTCTCTTCTTCCTGTGTCTCAAAATGCCCGTGGGCTTAAATTGTTCAAATGCTCTCTCCTACGAACTTCCTGCCTTATCACTTATTTATTGGATTTGCTGTCCCATATATTTTCTCTCAAAGATAAAATCAAAGGAAAGTGCAGGCTTCTATCATCCCAAAGGGAACTCAAGAGATTTAAAATAATTCAACAAAACATTGGTTCTAATAAATAATTCCCACCTGTTGCAGGTATTCTAGTCAAATCACCGGAAGACACAGAGGTGCAAATGACAATGGTAATTTTAAAAGCTTAGACCCTATGGGACATAAACTGTTTTCTCACTCAAAATGGAAGAAATTCAAATACATTAAGATAATGGTGCAGTAATAGCATGCTGCCTGTAGGTTTTGCCATAAAGTGGAAAGCTATTTCTTCATCTCTCTAAGTCACAGAGCCAGACAAGCATAACGTTTAACTTTTAAATTGGTTACTCAATTGGGTGGGACCGTAATTCATTGTCTTTGAATTCAATTTACTGCAAGCCATGCGAGAATTATAGATAGAACAGACAATGTTCCCCAAATACTTTTAAACTGTATTAAGCTGTGTAGTTTCATCTAACAGTACGTGATTGATAGAATATCCATGCAGAAAATGTACTTGAGCAGCAAGGATTTTTTTTTTTAAATATTCACTCATCAGAATAATTTATGACAAATGATTCTGATAATTGAATATTAAAAAAATAAAATAAAAACAGACGAAACACCCTTCAACCATGTTATGAGTGTTGGCGTTGCATAGTTTGTCCACCAGAGGGCACTCTACAACGTCCCTGTTGGCAACACTGATTTTTTTGTTGTTGTCTTTTTTGTTCAAAAGGACTTTAAGTTTCATATCTTAAGTTACGCATTTCTGGATTTATATATATATATTGGAATATCGGATTTTTAAATCATCAAATATTAGTATCGGTAACGGCCTTAAAAATCCTTTATCGGTCGGGCTCTAAAACGCATTTCTATCAACAACCTCAACTACACTTAGTAGTTTAGAAATCATATTGTCTCAGCAAATAGTGAATAATGATGTTAAGGTATACAAGGTTTTGCAAAACAAAATACATTTCTCTATCACTGTTGGATTTGGACAATGTGTGCTAAACGTTTTAACGCAATTAATTAGCACCAAAAAATCATCATCAGTCAGTACAGTAAAGTACAGCGTACTAAAGTTACAGGACTACTTGTTGATACTTGTTGATGTGAGTTTTAACAGTCTGGTCATTTACTATCACCACATGTGGACCCATTCAAGCACAGTACTGAGCTGTTCAGGCAGGAGATCTAACACTGACGAGTCAGTGCGAATATTAGAAAGCTAGTCTTCCACTTACTCATAGTAGAGGCTCGCTAGCCTAGCTTGCTGGGTTCCACTTTCCTAGTGGAATAGAATTGTAACTGTACAATGTTTTAAATCGTTAAAACAGTTTATATCGGTACATAACTTTTGTTAAAATGGGAAAATTGGGTCCAAGGTACTATGCAGGTCTCATCATTCTCAAATCAGACAAGTTGTGAGATTTGTTTCGTGGTTTCGGCGACAGCAAGAAAAACTTACCTTAGAAAGCACTTTCCTCGCATCCAGGTTTTGCAGAAGTACTTGTTGGGCGTTAATCAGCTGCTGTGGAGTGCGGGAGCAGCTGACATTTTGAAAAGCCACCTTTTCAGCTGTGCTGTTAAATTGGATATATTCATCCAGATCCGTCCCCTCACACAGGATGCTCTTTAGATTGCCCGGCCTCGAGATGCCCATCATCTGAAAAATAAATACAGACTTTGGTAGAAGTTGACAAAGAAAAGAACTTTGCATCCGACCATATTTTATTTATACATGTGTTGTGTCCTTTGGGTTGTTGTGCAGGCATATAGTATGCTATATCCCATTTCAAAATAAAATCTGACGTAGTGTTTTCATTTTAATTAAGGTTTATTTTTCTTGGATCACCCTCAAATAAAGACTGACATTCTGTGACAGACACATTAACATCAACACCCACACATACCAGATGCATACACACAGAAAGTGTTTTATTATACCAGACATTACACAGTGACACTAAGCAAGACAGGATACATGGCCACAAGACAGAGAATGGGTTGTGAACTGCACTAGGAACTTTCTTTCTGAGCACATTTGCAACACAGCACACTGAACCATGAGAAGAGCCTCATACACAGTAGGGATATTTTAATCAGTGCACATTGTATTTAAGCACCTTTGCCAATGTTAGTGAAAGATAATTACGTTATTGCAGCTCATCTAATATTACTTGGTACACACAGTACCATGGTATCAACCGGAGAGCATTTAGAGACAAGACACCCTTATTGCTGTTACAAGTTCATTTCATTCCAAATTACCTACTTTAGACAGCTTCAAACTACTTTTTTTTTAATCAAGCAACTGTTCTGATTATGACAATGAGTCCCAGAGGCAGTTTATGGCCAGGATATTTGTACATTTCAAATACTCAAGCACAACACTCTTGGCACATTCAGTCTTTTGAACATTTTGATAAAATTTCAATTATTTGCAGCTGGGATTCTTACTGGAGACTTGTTTTCAACATGCAAGCAGAATAGCAAAATTATACTCACTGGATTGAGTTTAATCCCAGCATTCATGAGGCTTTGGACCACTGATGGTGGAACCGACAAATTCTCTTTCAAGTAAGTGGAGAAAGTTTCATTGTCTCTAAGAATACTCCTTAGGATCACTGGTTGAGCTTAAACATAAAGATTGAGAATCATTACTTTTGCAGAACAGCAATTGATACACAGCAGGGACACACAATCTGAAATACCGTGTGCAGTAGTGTAGTTGATGTTTACATGTGTGATGCTGACAATTGGACAGAGATGGGAAACTTAAAGTGAAATATATGTGCTTGTTTTTAAGCCGAGTCTTATTTCCATAGTTTAGCCATAAATCCTCCTTACTTGCCATCTGCAGTGCAGATATTTTACAGCATTTCAGCAGCATTTCTGTCTCTGCCTCCCTTATTTGTCTATCTGAAATCCTGCATTTGATTTCCACACTACCTTTCACAAATATGGGTGCATGAAGAGACATGTGTGAGACTTGTGTCATTTGCCCTAATTGACAACTATGCCAACCATGGAGGGGAGCCTGTTGTGTAACTAATAGGACAGCAGCCTTTTCATTCGTCTAACCAAAGCAATAGAGGATTGATTCTGTTGTTGAAATGAAAAGGTTAAAGCTAAAGTCCATGACTTTAAAATCACTGCAGTGCAGCTGCCGAGTATAATATTATCCTAACTGATATAAACAATTGCCAAACCCGTGAAAATAAAACCTACAGTGAAACAAAATCATTTACTTTTAATGTGTGCATGTACTGTAACAAATCAAGAATTCCGAATTCTTCACAGCATTTTGATTTGGTTTTGTTTTACATGTTGCTTGGAGTGGCTTTACAGTCTGATGAATTTGACTTTAAATTATTATGCTTTCTAGTTGCAATTAAATCCTTCATTGGCGCAAGTATACGTTAAACACTTGAGTTGAATGAGGGTGTGAGAAGAGCGATTTGTTGCTAAACATGTACCAGATTGTTAACCAGCCATTTTCTCCTGATTAGCTGCCCACAGATAGCCAGGATTTAAGAGAGACAGCTTCACAACCAATCGACTGTTCATTGGTACCCCCTCACAATGCCGAATAGCAGGGATCCTACTAAAGTATATACACACACCCATGCACATACGGTATCTATTCAACATGTGTTTTCTTCGCTCTGGGACTCCAGCATGTGCTGTTGAGATGATAAAGGGGTTACGTAATTTAATTAGATTAGCCCTTTCGCAAGTGTAATACATGCAAGTCAGTCAATTATCAAGATGAGGGGAGGAAGTGACATACTGGGTTATTCAAGGTTCAATTAAGATAAATGTTGGGTAAAAATAACATCAATCTGTATTGTCCCGAATTAATTATGCTGTTTGCTGCACTACTTACACTCTATACAACACTTCCTGATTCCTACTAAACACATTATTATGCCCCGCATGACGGCAGGAGCATCAGGGGGATGGAAAGGGTTCGATTATGGGGAAAAAGAACATGCTCTGGGTTCTTCCTGAACACTGTTGCATTTCTGATTGAAGTGACCATCTGAGTCTTTTAATCAACCTTTGGTGAAAACAAAAAAAGGACAACACAATCACCTTTGCCACCATAGTCTTTTGATAGTACTCCATTCCCCATTCTTGTTAATGACCTTTTGTTCTCTCGCCTCCGACAGTGAATCCCATTAATTATGCCCAGGCTTAGATCTTTGATGGATTTAATCTTGTATATTACAAGCCAGCGACCCCAAAATGCAAATGGCCGACGAGCCGTTTGTTGAACAGCAGTACCACCCCCACTCCTTCCCCCTTTGTCTCTTTGCAAATTAGGTGCCGTATGAAAATCTGAATATCATCAGGCTAAATGAGCCTAATGCAAAGCAGCAACTTATCAAGACAAACGATCTGTCAGTCAGCACAGCAAATTGCATCATAAATAATCACGCGCCATTGTTTTTAAGTGATAAAGGGGAATAACAAATCCTCCAACTTGTCATCCACACGAAGGGGATACTTTCCTTGATGGAGAGTACTTAACAAAGACATAGGAGAGTGATTGTTGCTGTGAATCTTCTCTATTTATTAATTTTTAAACAATGAAGCAATGAAACTTGTATATCAATAAAGACCAATCTGCACGTTGAATCTGTTGCTTTTCACCAATTTTGATGATTGTGTTTGATAATAACCTAAAATAAGGTAATTTGAATGAATGAGTGCCATTGTTTTAAGGTCAGTGAATCAATAATTTGTATTCAAATTCTCTTACCAATACCAAGGTTAGACTGTGAGAGGACTGAATCCCACTGGTCGAGGTCATCTGACAGCAACTGTGCCTTGCTGAGAATAGATCTGTTGACCAGGAGGGTTTGCAGCTCTATCAACATCCCAGCAATTCTGGTTTACCAGAAAGATAACAAAGATCATTAATGGTCGTCTTAGATATAATCTGAAATTATAACCAGAATATTCTGTTTTATCCTAATGTATAATGTCTTAGACAGAGGTGGGACCAAGTCACTGTTTTGATAGTCACAAGTAAGTCTCAAATCAGTCAAGTCCCAAGTCAAGACAAACAAGTCCCGACTCAAGTCCAAAGTCCTAAACTGTGTGTTTTGAGTCCTAAACAAGTCATAATGCAATATTCACCAAAACAGAGTAATAAATTACATTTACACAAATCATGAATGCCTTTTCAAATGTGTATTTTTTTTAAACAAGTTTTATCAAGTGCTAGTGAACTTAATAACACTGACACTACACTTTCACAGTGTTTTATGTCTAAATCAAATAAAAAGACAAATGCAAAAGTATCAAAAATAATCTGTGTGTACATGTGAGAGAGAGAGAGAGAACATAACAGTTTGCATAAAACAACAAAAACAAACCCATTAACAGCTTTCCCACAAGGTTGTTTTTTCTGTTACTTAGGGTCACCCCACATTTTCGCTGTTTTAACATTAGCAGATTGCAGCGCGTAGCCTTTTACTTTTAAAGCGGATTTGTCATCTTGTTTCAGGTTAACATCAAAATACTAGTTAGGGAGGGAACGCACAACACTTGGCCGACACGGCGGTTAATGAAATGATTTAGCCTCGACTGAACGTTACCGTTCTTTGTGCAGCTTCAAATGTCAAACAAAGTTGGAAGTTGTTACATCTCCATAAGTAATTTTCGACCCGCATGTATGGCATATTGCAATCAGTTTTTTTTGTTGACCACCACATAATCTTTAGACGCAAAAAAAATTATCTTTAGTGTCAACATTTCCAACTGGCACTCGGCGACATAACTTCACTTCTTCATGATTCTCTCCGGTCCGTGGTCTTTCAGATTAGTTAAAGTGGATCTGGGAAATTATGCATTCATGAAGTATAGTCTTGCTGGGGAATTACTAGCATTAGTTGACTCAGGAAATGAACAGAAATTAATTTATTTGTAGAAAAACATGTTTTAAATGACATACTTTTTAATCTTTGAGTTTGGGGAAAGGTATTAAGTCTTTTTAAGCCAAAAGGCTCAAGTCCAAGTGAAGTCACGAGTCATTGGTGTTAAAGTCCAAGTCGAGTTGCAAGTCTTGAGTATAGTCTAAAGCCATCAAATATGTGTCTTGAGTCTGACTCGAGTCCAATCATGTGACTCGAGTCCACACCACACCTTGGTCTTAGAAGACAGAGAAGGGCACATCCCAGTACGTACATGGAGTTGTTGAAGTTGTTGACTTGGCCTGGTGTCTCCCCCGGTGTTGAATAGTTTAAACAGGGATTGTCGATGTTACAGATCATACCTTGAAGCCAGGGCAGCACGCCAGCCGATGGCATGGCTTTGTTTGGGTAGTGGCCTACAGGAATACAGGTGAATACGTACAGTATCCATGAAGTCAGCTGCATTGCTAACACATCATTGTTTGGATATACTGTATAGGGGCAAGTATTTATTTTTTTCCTTTCTAGATCATTATATTTTCCTCAAGATTTTGAAGTATACATTAGCTTTGAGTTCCTAGTTATTATTGAAACCCCCATTTAAACCTGAGGAGTTGTTCTGTTACCTGTTCTGCAAAATAGAGTTCAACATTACAGCTGGGCTTGTACTTACATTGGCCTTTATAAAGCGGCTCATTGGTGGACCGCACCCACACCAGTATGAAGAAGAGAAACAGAGGCCATATCACTTCAATGACCAGCCGCACCTGCACAAAGGATAAAGTGGTCTTATTTTCATAATTTGTTATTATATAAAATTATGGCTCACATCATTTGCAGTTAAAATTGTGACTTATGGGCGCCCGGATAACTCAGTTGGTAGAGCAGGCGCCCATATATAGAGGTTTAGTCCTCGACGCAGCAGGCCTGGGTTCGACTCCGACCTGCGGCCCTTTGCTGCATGTCATTCCCCCCTCTCTCCACTTTCATGTCTTCTGCTGTCCTATAAAAATAAAGGCTGAAAATGCCCCAAAAAAATAATCTCAAAGCAAAGGTGCCTGGACTATTAATTATACTGTTTATGAATTACTAAAATGACCTCATGAGGCTGTGTATTGATGTGATTGTGCTTACAATGTAGCTGCACATTCCATAGTCCATTTGTTTTGCGGTTAGTCTTGCTTTTACTCTAAGCACTTCCTGGAATGATAAAGAAACCTCTGCTTGTGACTCCTCAAGCTGAAGCTATCACACGCTCTCCATCTTCTCCTCGACACGACAATTTAATCCTCTTCTGGATGAAGAGTACAAACCACTTCCTTGCTTTAATTCAACTACTTTAACACCTGCCAGAAGGTAGTGCCCCATTTGACATGCTTGGCTTTTATTTCAACCTTAGGGATGAAGAGCGAAACCAACAAAAGCACAAATTGATGGCTTTCCTTCTCCACTGGGTTGTTTCTCATATTTCTTTCCTTCAGTTGGCCTTTCAAGCTTCCACATTTTCCAAACACACCTACATGATGATTTATACCGTTGCGGTCAATGTGGAAACAACAAAGTAGTGCAGTTTCTTTATACATAAGTCAAGGTAATGTGCACCTCTGAAAGCTGGTGGCCAAGTAACTTTTGTACAATGGTAGATTTTACTTTGTAATTCAGCAGGAAGTAATATCCAACAGCAGATGACTTCCAATTAGATATTACAATGCTGCAGGTCATCCTTTTTTGACTCTTCAACCCCACACCTTCTGCCATCTAGGTTTTTACGCATCCCTAGACACACCACTGCTCAACAACCCCGCTCACCCAGCCATGCACTCACCCACTGAGCCCTCTCTGCTCACCTCAGCTGACCTGGTCTGCCTGCACACTCAGTCCTCTCAACATCTCTGCTAGAGTGACCTGCTTAGAGAAATCAGCTGAAAAGCTCCAGTCAACCAATCCCCTGCTCCTGCTATGGTAACCTGTTCAGACATTGTATCTGATGACACATTAGCACAAATAATAAGAGAAGACATCTATACTGAGGTTGGTGTCTTCATAATTAAGCTGGAGGGCAGGCAGAGGTGTCGAAAATACAATAATAAATATTGCCTGTAATGCCCGGCACCATGGTAACCTTACAGAGTATATTAAAGTAAGGTTTCTGCAGTAGAATAGGTATGAGGGGGGGGGCTGAACACATTTAATTTAGTTCAGTTAGGTATATAGGCATATAGTGAATCAGTTTATAATTTTATCAATGAATTACAGATGAGAAAACTGCAGAATATCACATATTCACAAGATAGAATTTTCAAATTCAGTCTTTTAATTCCCACCAGTCTGCGTGTCAGAGAGGATGTAGTTCTGCTGAGAGGGTGAATTATGTATTCCAAAGAAAAGGCATGAAGAGGGAACACAGAGATCATGGGGACTTTCTCAACGTCTGGCTCCCCAGGCATTTGCCATCGGACACTAGCGTCTTTGTGAAAAGATAATCTCCTCCTATGAAATTATGTGAAATACTGGACCATAAAATCAGTTTCATGCCCATTATAAAATCTTAAAATGCTTGGTGAGGCATTCATATAATTGGTCATTAACCTCCACAAGCCCTCCAGAAGCACCATTGTCCTTGCTAACTCCCACTGGTTTTGTCTAATACCAATATTTCACGTTGAAATTGGCCAAATATCCTACATTCCACGCACAAAACCACCACTGTCGCCTTACATATTCTAGGAGAAAAGTAGGCGCATATTTCTCCCTGGTACAAAAGGATACCAACCTGTTCTTTCTGCTTGTTGATAAAATTAACAAGGGGAATGTTTCCCAGATACAAAGTTATAAAATTGCAAATGACTTTGCCTTGAGTTATTCCAAGAAAGTATGAACTTAGATGAAAGCAGATTTTTTTTGTGATGATGTCTTTTGTTCTACTCTGGCAACAGGCACACCGCTGTGCTCGAACCCCTGACAAAACAAGTGGGTGGATGTGACTCCTATCATCAGTGCAAGGGTATAAATCAAAGAACACACTGCAGCTCTTTGTAACATCTATATCTGCTTCAAAATTACTGAAGCACACATTGTAAAAGTTATCTTCTTGCAGCATGTGACCTCGTGGCCAGTGTGGGAGACATCTGAGGCAATAAAATCCACCATATATGATTGGCTGATCATGTGTAGGCTAGTGTCTGTTACAAGAATGAGGAAGTAATGACTTGGGTTAAGGGAACGGGCCAGGGCAAAGGGACAACGCCTCAAGGTTAATTATATCATGAGCTTTGCACAGGCTTGCATTCGTATAAAGGCAATGCCAATATTTATGTTCAAAAATCTAGATTTAAATTGACAGTTTTTTGTTGATTTACCTGTAAATCTTTTATATTCAGCAAGCATTTGTATTTAGTTAGGCTAAACAATTTTGTCTATCACCTTGTTTAGTGTACACAAATCAAAAGAGTTTCACATAATCCAGAGATGAGACCATAGTAGAAACTAGAAAAGGCTATCTGAAGACAATATAAATGCGCTTGCTTTTATAGGGCTGGGACGGTTCAGGGGTAACGCCATTCACTTTTTTTTTTTTTTTTTTTTTAACTCTTTATTTGGCATTTTTCTTATTTACAACACAACATACAAAGACAAAGAACAAGGGGCACTATATATTGTATAACAACAAAATTAAGTATTAAAATTGTTCCGCTTCTTTATATGCAAACCATTTTGTCCAGCGCTTATTATATATGTGTCCTTTGATACGAAGAAAGTATGTCATCTTCTTCATTGAGTGTATCTCTTCCACTATTTCTTTCCATTGTTCAGTCCGAGGTGGATCAATCTTTAACCAAAACCGAGTGATAACTTTTTCACATGTAATTATTAAACTTTTAAAAAGATAAATGTCATCTTTTTGGACCACCTCACCAGGTAGTAGACCTAACAAAAAAATCTTAGGATCTTTAGGGATGACATAACCCATTATACTGTCCCGGAATTGTTCTAACTTTGAGCACGTCCAAAATATATGGGAGTGATTGGCGTTCCGATGTCCACACTGACGCCAGCATTGCTGTTGTTCACCCCTTTGGTTATTAATAATATGAGGTGTGATGAAAAATAACGCCATTCACTTTACCGGCAGTACTGACACTAGATGAAGCCACCGTGTCTTGAGAAGCTCTATCTTGTTGTTTTATTGTTCCCTTTTAACTCACTTTACATCAACTTTGCTAACTCTTTTTCCTCTGTCTTTTCCTCACAGCGGCAGTCATACGCTACTCTCCATTACCGCTCACTCTCCCTGCGCGACCACACGGGCACTGACGTCACTCACTTAAGGCACCCTGCCATTCTCGCTCTAACTTATGCTACTCTCGTAAGGGGGTTGCAGTATACCGCGGGAATTTCTGGCTTTTCAACCACGGTAAGAAAAAATTCATACCGTCCCAGCCCTACTTGCTTACACTGAAAATCACAGGTGCAAACACTGCAAATACTTTAATAAAATATCTTGAAATGTTAATTGTTTGCTCTAAAGCAGTTGAATGGTGAACAATGAAAGCAGGTACAATTGTAGCTGAAGTGGAGTGGCAGAGAAACTATAAGCACACTGTAAAAAGTTAAAGGGTGTGTTGGTATCCAAGGAGTGACAGCAGATGGAATCTCAGTTGGAGTTTTTTTAATTTAGCAGTTTTGCAAATATTAATAACCTTTAATTGCTGGTAACATTTATGTAAACTGCAATGACACTATACCTTTGAAACGCATTGCTGAGGACAGGCTGCAGCAGTGAGTTTGTAAGAAGAGCCTAAAAGAGTGTTTGCCCTTCAAACAAAGCATTTAACATTCGTCACTCCCTATCCTGTTCTATTAGTCCAAAAACTGGCTTTGTTAGAACTAACACACAGGCAATGTGACATAATGTGCACAAGAGATAGATCTCCAAAAATTGAAGGTGACACTTTGAATTGGTCGTCATTAGGGTAAGATTGTTCTTGTTCTCTAGTGGGAGAGTTGAAGGCGGCTTACTTCTCTAGGAGACAATTTTCACAGTAAATCCCTCCTATTACCTTCCCCTCTCCTGAATAACTTAGTTGCCCTTGATAACACAATCCTGGGACCATATCCCCACTTTCTCTCCATTGCTGACCAATTCTAGCAGGTATATGTTGATTTGTAAAGGGGGGATTGGTGAGCAGAAGTGTACCTTTTGTCTCTTCCGGAGAATGAAGTTCTTCCACAGGAGCAGAGTGAACTGCGTCAGGAGACCCATTACGGCTTATCCTGGCAATATCCTGCCAAAGCGTCGCTATGGCAACTGGCCCACTTAATAAACCCTGGAGGGAATAAAAGGCAGAGTTTGGTTTTAATACAGAGGAGCAATGCATCTTGGGGGAGTGCCACTAATCATTCACTTCCCCAGGCCTTGGGGCTTATGGTGCAGCACCTGTTCGAAGAATTATTATCACCTACACTCAGCAAATCTCAGGACGGGGCAATGTCTCACGTGGAGGTTGTGCAATTTGCATCAACAGTATAAGAATCTTTATTAAAGACCATGTGGTTGTTTTTAGTAATGTACTGCCTATAAAACTATTAGTTCAAAACCAAAATCTCTTTTCCTCCCAAAGGGGGATGAGGCTATGTAAACGGTGTCTCATTACACACCACTGTGCTACACATTCTGTCAATTAGTCTTTTTTTGGTGACCAGAGCAAAATAAGACAAAAACGTCATGGACAACTGCCTCACTTTTCATGTGGACAAAAGATTACTGTTAAATATTTTACTGCAGGTTTTACAAGCCACTGAACACTGATTACACAGATAATAAACAAATAGATCTGCCGTGGCATTTTTACACTGCTACATCAAGTATGACCTTTATTTAAACCTCCACAACTGACAGTCTCTGCTTTGACTACAGTTCATTCAATGGCCTGCCGGGAGGTCCCTTTTATTACTACAACAATGTTAGTTGCTTTTAAGCCCAATTATCCTATTAAGAGTTTTAACAATTTACAGTTGCCATTTAAAATGCGTTCCAGTAAAAATATCCTCTCTGTAAATAATGGTTTTATCCATGGTTAGGACCATCCATACATGCATGCGATGTATTCTATGTTAAGTCCATGTATTTAACTCAAAGCCAAATAATCTACTGTATATAACGTAATGTAAGTGCATTTTTTTTTTTAAATGTGGTAGTAATTGATAAAATGTTAAATTGTGTTAAATTAGTACAGATAGTTTGGGGTAGTTGGGTCTACTCCATTGTAACACAAACAGTTTGACATACATGACCTACAGTGAATATAATACTCTATATGCAAATATAAATTTGTAATATATCAAAAGATACATTTGAATATAAGGGAGAATTTGAGAGATTTTTTTTTTATTTTTTAAAGCATATATATGGAAAAATGATTGTATGGTAACACCTATCAACATACCCTAGTTCAGGATATATCAATTGCTACTAACTTGCAAACAAATACTCCATTTGCTATATTATGTCATTAACTTAACATGTTATTTAATGTATGTTGATACTGTATTTCAGATCTTGATATTGAAATATATATATATTTATTTTTTTCATTGCTTGTTGTGGAGTGAAAGTTACATGTGTTACATGTGTAGGAGTACAAGTTTGATTATAAACAATTATAAATGCAAGGAGGGCTTTTCATTCTTAAAAACATTCAAAGAATAGTTATTAATTGTTATTATTTAATGACCTAGGTGTGTTACCCAACTGTGTTTCATGTTGCAGAGCACTTCAGCTGATGCTCTGTGGAGACATGATGTGTACTAGGGGGGTCAGGTAGGGATGGGCTTTTTAGCCCAAGGGTAGTCCTGACAAATGTGCTACCTTTTAACGCTCCATTTCCTCTTTCTGTACAGGTTCCATCTTCCCTCTGTGTGTTTACATTATTTACTGCTACTTCATGGAGGTCTTATTTACTGTCATGGGAAAGTTGAGGCTACCTCACCTACAAATGGCAAAATAAGCGCTCTAATGGACGCTCAAGGCAATTCAATAATCTATTACAGAATGTTGGTGAGATGTAACTGCTGAAGCATAGACTTTGCTGAATACATTTTTGTTATTGGCAATGCTAATTTGTACTGTTCATCAAATATGTTGTTAAGATATCAAATTCCTCGTTTTGATATTTATCAGAGATTGCTGTAGGTTGAATGTACTGTCAATACACCACCTCCACCACAGTAGTTTTTCTTGTAGTGTACTATACACTAGTAAATGCATGAACACTCAACTCCATCAAATGCTTGTATAATTGAGTATGTGCTGCACTGCTTTGCACAGCTTTCAAGCCTTGTCTTTTGAAACATGTAATGCGTAAGAAACGGACTGCTTGGTACCACCTCCACTCTGAAATCAGGTCAAGCATGAAGGGTAAACAACATCTCTAAGGATATACTCAACCCATACGTCAAAAATGTGTGTGCATGAGTTGTGTTGGTATCTGAGAAAAGAGATGTGTCTGTGTGTGAGATGTGTGTGTGTGTGTGTGTGAGATGTGTGTGTGTGTGTGTGTGTGTGAGAGATGTGTGTGTGTGTGTGTGTGTGTGAGAGATGTGTGTGTGTGTGTGTGTGTGTGTGTGTGTGTGTGTGTGTGTGTGTGTGTGTACCCATTTTCAATTCCACATCTAAAGAACAGATAACAAGTAACAAGAGAGGGTATGATTGGAATTTGAATTGCAGCCGCAACATTACAACATAACACAATACTCCAGAGAACAAAAACCATACACTGTGAAGAGTGCTTTCTAGATCATCATTTTAATCTACGACTAGAAACACAAAGAATAATTGAAGTAGGTTCATTTTGCCACTTTTTTGACTTGTTTTTCACAAGAGGGTGGCCATCAGGTGCTGGCATCAGCTTTTCATGCTATCATTAGTTCCAAAGAAAGCCCCAAAATAGGAGCAAGGAAGGGAGAAAAAGGAGAGAATGTAATGATACAAAAAAGGAAAGCAAAGTATTGAAAGGATATAAGTGCGGATGCATGCTTGGCGTTTGGGGACCAGGAGCAGCAAAGTGCATTATTTCAGCCCCTAGGATGATCGAAAGACTACACAGGTATTTGTTTTAATTACAGGTAAAATATTATGATGAAGTTATTATTTTACAAATGAGCACTTTTTTTTTTAGGTTTTTTTACACCGGCATGATCATGCTGGTAATTTAATGGCTGTACAACGTAATCACCAGCATGAGCTGATCATTACGGTGGCCCTGAAGTGCAAATCACAACAGCAATTAGGAAAACACTTCAACAAATCACAAAATACAACGGCATTAACTTCTACCGGAAAAGGTAGGGCCTATCTAGCAGAGGACGGACCCTTCTGATTGGACAGACGCACTGTCTGTCTTTTACGCTCCCAAATCACCCACAATCCTATGCGCGCGACTTTGCCAGCTCGTTAAAAAAAACTAAAAAACAATGGCGGACCTAAGCGGGAGTTGGAGCGACATCGCTGATGTCACAATTAACATTAAAAAGTAAGTATATTTAGTGTTTTCCGTACATTTGTTATCACCGTTAATGTGTTACATCAATGTAAAGCTTAACGCATTAATGCTGGTACAAATTGCTATTATAATTAGGTAGATACACCCCGAGCTAACGTTAAGCTAACTGAACCTATCATTTAACATTAGGCTGTTAGCTAGCTGCGTTGCTGTCTTTTATGCCATTTGTGTTCGTAAAGTTTAATGTCCGGTGGCATTTTCATCTCTTTTTATAAGCCGTTACTGTATATGCGTAATGTTAACAGAGATTTAGAAATTGGTGTGTTTATCAGTTGTAGCTGCAGGATTGGAGGTAAAGCTGCACCTTGTTAACTTCACTAGCAACTTTAAATGAAAGCTAAAGTGTATGAGTAGTTTCCCATGTAACAAGTATAATGTTCCGTTATAGCATTTATAACGGTAAAGATCTTTTTCTTGTGTTTGCTGTCTTTTAACAGGGGACTAAGGAACAAACGGAGGCTGCACTAGCGTCACCAGAAGGGAGAGATGAGGAGGAGATGGACAGCAAAAGACAAGCAGGGAGACAGAGGAGCCAGGGATAGAGAGATTTTTAATTGATTTTTTGCTATATTAGAGATTGCCATTCAAAAAACAAATGCATTAAATGAACTGGTTTGTCTGTGTCTAAGTTTTTGGGTGTGTATATAATATAAACTGTTTTTCAATGTTTATTTTTCCATCAAATTATGACCTGGGGCCTGTTTCACAAAAGCATAATATATAAATCCAGGATAACTGATAAAGCGAGGCTTGACCTAGTCTAATCTGTGCATCCTGCCTTGGCCGTGGTTTCACGAAGGCCAAGCCAGGCTGAGGAGGAGCGACTAGGTTGAGCCAGGCTGAAGTAATTCAGATAGATGCGCGTCCACGGCTTTCCTCAAAAGACCGTGAGGTCGATCACAGATTTACTGATGCCAAAATGGAGAATACGCATTGTACATACTTTATACAGAGTGAGCAGCGTGGAAGTATGATGATGTGAAACACATTATTTGCATAAAAAGCAAAGAAACACGGCCGCTGTGAAGAAACAGCGAGAGAAAGCGTAGCAGACGATCACGGACCGACTGAATGCGTAAGCAGCCTAAAAATATACATTAACTGACCACTGCTCTGAATTGAAACCGTCATAATCATTCTATTCAAGGATTAGGCTACTAATCATTTGCACAAATTAACAGTTGTACTCTTTGCCTTAAAAGTAAGCAGAAGATAATGTCACTCATGAAATTTACCATGAAGATCAATTTTCTACAACGCTAGAATATGATGCATAAATATCTCTTTCACTCTGTTCCTCCCTCTCTCTCATGGGCTAAAATATAAATTTCCTAAGTCATATTAACTTCCACTGCTCGCTTTTAATGCAAAGTGTACAACTGTTCGTTTTTGCAAATGACAAGTGACTCATTGAATGGTTTCAGTTAAGAGCAGTAGTTCATAAATGTATATTTTCAGACTATCATTCAGTCTGCCCACTATTATCTGCCACGCTTTTTCTCGCATTTTTTATAGAGGACGAGTTTCCTCCTCTACATATTATATGCCTTGCTCCCTTGTATATATGGACATAGAAAATAAAGACACTGAAGAAATTGGACTAAAATCTAGAAACTATAAAGAGAATTAAGTGATAAATTCCATGCACACTGTAAACAGAGTATATTCATCAGTTATTTCCCCCCCAGCAAAATATAAGGTCAAAAACCATTGAGGTGTCCTCTCCCTGTTACATGAATGTACAGTAGCCTACATCACTAGATAGTTACTGGTCCAGTGAACTAAGACTATACTTCGGGAGGATTGTACAATTAGGATTTGTTCTTTAAATTGTACAATCCTCCCAAATTATAGTCCCAGTTTACTGGACAACACAAATTGTGTGCTAAGAATGCCAAATACAATGCACATGGAAGCGGAACAAACATGATCCTTTATTGTTAAAGAATTTAAAAAAATGAATCAACTAAAATGATTCAAGGTGCATTGGTCAACTACAGAAATGTACAGCATTGAATGTATTGCCCTTAGTAACAGATTTAATTTAAAACACATTTGAAATGTTATCAGCCTTTTCTAATTATCTCAACAACTGCCATAATATATTCATCAAACTTCTAACAACAATATGAACAGCAGTCTTCATACAGCAATATAACAGTAACAATGACTGTCACATGAATAATTATAAAAAAAATAAATAATGGTCAGAACTTTAAATAATAACAGTACTTAAATGAACAGCTGTATGCACCTGTTGTATTTTAATCCAGGCTGATAACAATAGGGTAAAACCACTGCTGGGTGATCAGAAAAGGCTCCAGGATTAAATAAATCCTGGCTGTTAGCCTGGTCGGAAGCAGGCTAGCTGCACAGAATAAATCTCCATGGTGATTTATGTGCCTCCGCTTTAGTGAAACCGAGTCAAGGCTAAATTCATCCAGGATAACGGGGAAACCCCGGCTTAATCCCTTATCTTGGTTTCGTGAAACAGGCCCCTGGACACAGGAAACTTCTAACTGAATAATTATATTCAGATGCTACCTGTTTTAATAACTAGTTAGGTATACAAGCTCTAAAAAGACATTAACAAAACTTGTATCTTTATTATAACATTTATTCAAACATTACTATATACTGTACACAAGTATATTCAACATGAAGCGCCGATCAGACACAGCTGCCGATGATGGGGTTGCTTCAAGACTGCAGACAGAAGGAGAAAGCTTTAGGTTAGGCCAGTAGTTATCCAACCTGTCCTGGTAAGATTAGAATTGTATCACAAGTATATTTAAGCATACTGTAACATGAAGGTACCTCATGCAACTGTGTAGTGGTGTAGTTTCTTCATCATGTTCTTAACTAACAACTGTTGACCATTTGACACACTTACACCTAGCTGCCTTTACTGTGTTAGTGGGTGTTGATCAATGGTGTTGTTCTGATTTTTCATATGTTGATTGTAGCCTTGTAGCTTGTGTGTTTACAGTACTATTTACCCTTTCTCACTTGCAGTTTACAGTATATCATACTGCCTGTGGTAACTCATTAGCTGGTAGCGTTTACCTTGTAGTTGCTGATCATATTTTGCACTGCATTTGTCTGAAAGCTAGAAGCTACTGGACAATGAGCTAATGTTGCATACATGCAGTAAATTACAAGCTAATGTAAACGGTTAGCTACTGTAAGCTTAATGTAAATTAAGATTAATTAATGCATTTCTCCTTACCGGTAAGTGTTATGACTACTACAAACATGAACTCCCACGAGTTTTTAATTTATTGATATGGGATAAATAAGAGAAAACGACTATTGCTTACATTAAAGCCTATCAGTGTCGGTAACGTTACCTACCTTCACACGTTGCGGTCAAAGTTCCTGACAGAATATTCTCCTCCTGCAAGCAGACTGACGCTGATTCACCAACAGCACAGTTCACAGTTCCACATCCATTTCGTCCAGTGTTTTGAAATGAGAAATGGCTAGTCCGTCTGTTAAAAGCGTAGACAATGAGGCGCTTTTCCGTGTTTTTTCACCTCGCCTTCCTGTCAAAAGACAGACAGTGCGTCTGTCCAATCAGTAGGGTCCGTCCTCTGATAGAAAGGCCCTACCTTTTCCGGTAGAAGTTAATGCCCTTGTGTTTTGTTGAAGTGTTTTCATATTTACTGTCGTGTTTTTCTATTTGCCGTTGTGTTTTATGATTTGTCGAAGTGTTTTCATATTTGCCGTTTTGTTTTCCTATTTGCCGTTGTGTTTCATGATTTGTTGTTGCGTTTTTCTAATTGCTGTTGTGATTTGCACTTCAGGGCCACCGTAGATCATTCAGCTTTAGTTCATTGTTCAACAATAATCTGAACTGATTACATTTTCAAAAAAAGAAAAATTAGCCTTACCTGAGGTATTGTGAATTATAGAGTATAATAGCATGCAAACAAGCATTAAAACTGATACCTTTAGTTGGTTAATTAGAAAATTGCAAAAAAAAAGTATAACTTAAGAAAATTTGTTGTGCAGAGGAAACCGAGAAAAACAATGTCTACAACATCGTTCAATGATAAAAATGGATTTAAAAAACTGCTTTCTGTAGCTATCCAAATGTATGAAAACTATTGCACAGCAGCTCACTATAGCCTACTGTCAGTTTACTTTTAATAGCAACAGAAATTATATAAATATAGTAAACAGAGTATAAAAAAATGACAAACACAAAGATATAATGAAAATATTTGTGATTAATATAGGAAGGCTATACGAATAAATTTATGGCAGCTACAGTCAATTCTAAAAGTGACCCAGTTTCATGGCTAAATTAAATATCTAAATGTCAATAGAAACGTTTAAATCCATTTCTCTCTCCATCGATTCTTAAAAAAAAATGTGGCTGGGGCAACCTCTAGCTCACCCAGTAGAGTGTGCGCACCATGTAGGCTGAGGCCTTGGCAGTGGCCCGGGTTCGAATCCGACCCGTGGCCCTTTGCTGCATGTAGTCCCTCCTCTCTCTCCCCTTTCCTGTCTTCAAGCTATCCTGTCTATTAAAGGCCATAAAAAGCCCAAACAAATATCTTAAAAAAAAAAAAGTTCATTTCAGTTTATTGCATTGAGAGTATGAGAATCACAGACCCATTGGCCCTGGATACTCAAGCTGCACATTTCTCCAGTATTGACGTCTCTAGTTCAATTCATGGTGATGTAACGCTACCTGTTCAGCACAATACAATGTCATATCATGACATTTGTATTGGAGATGGGCCAGTTGCAACAATGGTGACACATGGTGTCCCATTGCTCTGTTGACCAGTGGGACATCTCATAATGTGAATGTGAGTCCTCAACAAAAACATTGTGCTGAATATTGTAAAGGAATTATTTTTTATGTTTTTTTTTATTGTGATAAATATTGATCGAAATGGAAAAATATATCGTGATCACATTTTTGCCATATCACCCAGCCCTAATCTGCACTATCAACAGCCAGTAGTAGCTGCAATAATGTCCTTTGCAGCTCTACATGACTTTAGGTGTGATACTAAACCTTACTTATATTGTCTATCAGCACCTTGTTCTCTCTGGGGCTCCTCTCTTCCCTGGCCTTGTGCCAGCTCTGCCAAAATGACAGGGAAGAGTTTACTGACCCACAGATGACTCTGGGCCACCTTTTAGACCCTGACATTGAATTCTTAGCAATATACTGTGAAGTCCTTCTGGAATACAGTACTTTGTTTTGGAGGAAGTTCAGCTCATATCTCAGCCTTGTCCCCACTATCCACAGGCTTATACAGCAGCAATGCAAGCTTTTAAAATGTCAAAATAGCCAGACTGCTTACACAATACTAAATATGATGAACTATTATTATGAATTAATGATCCGACATCAGACGTAAATAAAAAGCCTCTTATGCTGAACTTCCTTATGGGAGAGCATATTGACAGCTTATAATAATTAGAGATTGTGGTGTAGTATTTCTCTTAATTGTGCCCAACTTAAATATTTATTATTTAAAAATTATTTTTATTGCACATTTTATACTCATCAGTGTCCACATCAGCAAATAAACAAACACACATTAAAAGCAGTATGTGTTGTGCTTAGTGACATTTTTTATTATTATTATTATTATTATTATTAGTTATTTACTTGCTACACTGACACATAGACCTAAGTATTGACAACAACACTGTCGATGCATTCACATGATGCAAGCCTTCGGTGATCGCGCACAACCCCCACCCCTTCTCCGCGCAGTTGCTACTAGCTCAAGGAGGACACGGAGGGTTAAAAAACATGATAGATTCTTCAGAAGAGGTAATTATGTCCTCTTCGTCTCCAAAGCTGAACGTTGCTGTTGTCCTTTCTCAGCGGTGACATATAACGCATCACTCAAGCTTCTGCGTGTGAAAGTCACCAGACGGCACCATTTTGTAAACATAGCCATACTGAGAAATACAGAGAGTTTTGCGGAGCCGATAGGCTTAACTAGCTTTGTATCAGCTCATTTGGCAATGGCTTGAATGTAACGGACGTTCATTAATATGAAATCGTTTGCGCACCATAGCTTTAAGAGAACAATGTGGGAAATATGCTGCTGCACACTGGTGTTAGAATCCATGACACTTGGTGTTAGTTTTAAGAATAACAAATAAATTATTCAATGACATATCTTTATCCATGTTTTTTTCAGAGCATGAGTGAAAAGTGAGTGTGCTGTTTTCCTTCAAAACTGTTTAATTTCTTCCTTATTAAATATATCACAGCTACTAGCACTAAATGCTTGCTCTTGGGGGAATTACTAGAATTGTTGGGACTTTATAAATTATAGTGTGGTCTAGACCTACTCTATCTGTAAAGTGTCTTGAGATAACTCTTGTTATGATTTGATACTATAAATAAAATTGAACTTTAATGAGTAGACTAATCAGGTTGGTTGATAGCAGCTGGTTTGATATTCACTTCCTAAACACTTTCTTTTAACAGCCCTTTAAAAAACTTTTGTTTTGTTTACCTTGAATGAAAGACATACTGTAAGTACATGAAGTCTGTGTATGCCACATACTGTATTGAAGCACAAACCAAAAAAACATAACTGTGGTTAAATTCAGGTAGTGGCAACCAGTATCTAGAATTAGCATTGCTAAAACGTAGCTTGTTACAATAGAAATAAGTGTGTTTGTACTTCTTTCGCTAATTCAACCTTTTTGCACCAAATCCCTTTAATCACTGAGACTTTAAGCTGTGATATTGGAGTCTGTCAAAATGATATTGCTGATATTAAGTCAGTCATTACAGGTAATTAGTTTTAAGAGAAGTAATATACCTAAGCTCTGGTAACTGTGCTTCATGTGGCAACCTGTCAATCAATTTTAGCAGCTAATTACTCATTAATTAGAAACAAATGAAAATGATGAATACAAAAATTACAGGATACATGTTAGCACTTAATGAATCATTAAGACATGTCATTCAAGAAGAAATTATCTTGCACACACAGTATACGTTACAAAGGCGGTACTACCTCTTTACAACTTTTTACATCAGTCTAGGCTCAGGGTAAATCATTTGCATTGGAGTAATGTTGCTCAGTATGGGCTAAAGGTCACCATCCTTCCTCTTGTGACTCAGCAAACAAGCTGGTAGAATATGAGCATGTGCAAAATTCATGATATGTAGTCAACTATAACAAAACTCTAACAATTGGGAACTTAGTGTTCTCCTGTTATTGTGAAAGGTATCCATTGAAATCATTTCTTACCTTATTCAATTGTATTTTAAAAGCAGACGGCCTGGAGGCCAGTTTAACTTCAAAAAAGATAAGCAGTTCTCACGGCACTATATTTGATCCACTACTGACAAGACAGACGGAGGAACACAGAGACAAGTGCATAGAGACCCAGGCCTGAGCTTGAGCTAGCCTCAGGAGTAGAGAGCAAGCTCCGATAACAACAACAACAACAACAGAAGCGAGGCAGCATCACAGGAGGTTTCAATACAAAACATGTGTCCTGTTAGAGAAAACAAACTCTCAAAAACAACCTACCTCCAAGCAGTTTGGTTCTCACCCATCAGCACATCTTTGGGACTAAAAATGGATTTGACCAGTTTTAACTGCCGGCTCTTATGAGTCACGCAAAAAGCCACACTTTTATCATCTCTTTTCCTCTCTCTCTCTCCCTCACACACACACCCTGCACACCTCTCATGTCCCTACCCTCTTTTACCCTAGAGTCATAAAGTATGCAAATGACCTCTGCTGAGTCATCACCACAGTAATACCACAGCCAAGAAGCACACAGGTGGTGTGCATTGCACAGCATATTCCCTTAAGCTTAGCCCTGTAGCAGAGCACATATGTCTGCTTCTTGTAGTCTTGTCTGAGTCACCTGATGAGACGAGGAGGGTGAACAGGAGAATTGCTCTACATTTCGCTGGCCTTGTTTTTGCATTCATGGGCTGTGTAAGTTTGTCTCCCAGGGTCTCTTACATTAAATTTCAAAATTGAGTCACCGGTTGACTTAGTACAAATTATTCATGAGCTAATTAGTCCTTTTTCTTTTATATAAGTGAAGCGTCAGTTGAAGAGGTTCAAAGACCTGATGGGATCATGGGAAGTGTATTTATTTACTATGAGACAGAGCCAAGCTGAAGATGTTGATGGTGTTGTTGATGATCGACTGAATGTGTCACATGTGGGGGAGCAGCTAAGTGCAGTGACTGTTGGGTTTTATAGCAACTATATAATTTGGTAACAAGGGGACTAAGAGTTTATTACGTTAGGTGATAAAGAAGAATACCAAAGCTGCACAGTGAGGACATAATTATGCAGATGAGATGGGTGTTTAGACAGGGAAAAAACAGGGATGCCTCACACTGGATATTTCTGAGTTCATTAGTATGTTATTCATTAGTAAAAACAACTTCTTTTTTCTCTTTCAGACCAAAGCTAAAAAGGGCCATAAAGTTCTGCATTTCATTATTCCCTTTAAAAAATACATTTTATTAGCATTCCATGTGAAGATACGTTTTGAAATACCAATTCAAATTCTGACAATTACTGAAAATACCAATACCAAAACAAGATTTGAAAATACCAGCCAGATCTTGAAATAACAGTATAGTGTGCCAATCAATAACTCTAAAATGTCACTTTGTTTCATGATTGTGATAAAAATCTCTCCATGCTCTTACAAACTTCAAGAGAAAACTTTTTTCCCTCACAATCAGTGAAGGGTTACTGTGACTTGTTCATGAGGTGTAGGTCCATACTCTCAATTAGTTACTCACACTCATCAAACCTAGGTGAAACCTCAACTGCCCAAAAGTAATTGCTTCGACTAATGAAGTGCTGCCGCTCGACGGAGCTAGCGCGGTGGAGTACACCTGCTGTTCCCAGGTCAGTAAACCCTGCATTATTCTAGCCATACTAATGAAAAACAAGGTGCACATTTGCAACAGCACTACCTTGTAATTTGTTTATTGCATACCTTAAGAAACAAATGATAATGGGAACACAACCTGAACCTGGCAAGAAGAAATGAGCGTAAACTGAGGAGCTGGATGAGCATACAGTAAAGTAAAGCAAATTTGTGAAAAAGCTATGATGAAAGCAAACATTCAGTGTAGAAACTAATGAAGTGAATGGTTTCCATCTCTGACTAGCTCAACATCAGTACATCATTTACTGCCTTTGGGACGTCTGCGTAGAATAATGGGCACATGATTTTATTATTCTGAAGAGGAAACATGATATACATGATACTGGATCAAGCGTTCCTGCAGACTAGATGCATAGTAAAATGATCCGGGGCATTTGGATCAATCTCTTTATCGACCCAAAAAAGTGAGATTAGTAAAATAAGGCAGGGAGAAAAGTTGTCTCAAACCAGCTTGTTCTCCATTGTACTTTAATCACACTAAACACCATCTCGCCACTCAAATCATTATAGAGCACTGTTTGCTGTCAAAGAAAAATATTCCTAACCACACAGGCTAGCCGAAGGAGTAACAAGCTTATTTGCAATCCTTGCTGGGGAAGACAAGAACTGAAAAGTTCACTGAATGACTTATGTATGTGCATCAAAGTTCAAGCTGGCACTATTACTGTGTTAGACCCTTGTGTGCTAGCATTTCAATAAATTTAAAAAAAGAAAGAACCAAAAATTAATGATCACCGATGAATACCCAAGCAAGGATAGTCAATATCCCAGGCTGCTTACTGAGAGCAAGCCATATTGAGTACAACTGAGATCTCCCAGAGAGTCTGTGCTAGCTAGCTAGCTACAGTAGCTAGCTAGCTAGCCGGTTTCTTTCTGCCCTTACTTTCTACAATTTCTCTCTCCCTGTTGATGAGGTGAGAAGTATCACACAGGTGCTTGTTAACCATGTTCATCCAGACAGACTGGACAGCTGATGGACACTGGGCAGGGATAAACATTCAACAGCACTATAGGGGTCACAGGCATTTTGGCTGTCTGGTATGTCTTCCTCTGAGCAGGCGAAGAGTTGTCCTAGGGAAAGGAAAACCAGAAAAGTTGAGGAAAACAAATAACAGCCTTCCTCGACAGATGCTGATGCATTTTCCTGACTGCTGGCCATGGCAACAATTGTGTTTGTTTTGATTTCAGCCAGCACAGCCCTCACAGACTGTGCAGAGGCAGAACACTTTCTTTTTAAACTTTTGTAGTCTATTTTGACATCGCCACTGTATGGACTGCAGTGAGAACATGGTGTGAGAAAAACAACACCTTGAAATTTGGACTCACAAGGCCATTCGTTTCAAGCAGAAGAATTGTTCCATTAATTCTTCGCCAATTCTATAAGATTCCAAAGATAAATTTTGTCAATTTCTTTTGGATACGATATGAGCAAAAATAAAAGCATAATATTCAACTTTCAAGCTTGATCAAGATGGGAATACAATCACACAATAAAACGGCTCCATTTAGCGCTCTCAGGTACCAAAATTTAGCACCGTTTGACTTAACATGAATGGGTCCTCGATAGTACCGATGTAATACGGTCGCTGTCCAAAAAAGTACCGAGTTCGGTACCCAACCCTACTTGTCACTGCACTAGTTGCTCCTGCCAGTTAGTCTGATCATCTACACAAATGGGGACAGGACCTGTGGCTAGCATTAACTTGAGCAAATAATACGCTGTCTAGGCTACACCTGCTTGCTGACAACAGAAAATAATCAGCTGGTGAATCCATGTGTTTTGGAGGAAGCACATGGTTGCCTACGGTCTTTGGTGTTTTTTTCCCCCAACATCTCCTCCCAGGCAGCGCGGCAATGGTGATGTTTAGGGTTAGGGTTAGCTGCCTGGAAGGTGCCGTTGGAGGCAAAAAAACACCATTGAGCGTTGCCTACACCCTCCCTGGACCAACAGTGGGTGTTAGCAGCGACACTGGCCCTACTAAATAGAAAAGGTAAAACATTTGATTTTTCTCGTCTTTGCATGTGGACAGCCCATGGAAAATGGGCTAATAATCCACTAAGCCACAGCCAGGTGTGACACCTGCTGCCCCACTGGCATACAGACCCACAGAAACAACAGCGCCAACACAGCAATTGCCAGCATATTGATGGGGCCAAAGTCAGCAATTGTATCATCTGGAGTAGTTGGTGCTGCTCCATCAGCTTGGTTAGCTGGACCACTCACTTGTTGGTGAAGATTTTCACCTGACTGAAAGGTTGTTAACAAGTCTTTTGGGATCCTGGGTGCAATTCTGACTAAATCTGAGTGTGTGATCAGTAGCTGTGTTGGATGACGTTGACATGTGTTACACAGATGGCCTTGACGCCTACATTGACTTGAGCAAGATGCAGTGCTGTATGTTTTAGCATACATTTTAAATTGATTAAGCACATTCCAGTCTCTTTTTATTGCCCAAAATTTAAACAAAGTCCTCAGTAACCCTACAATTTGATCCCTTTGGTGAAATGTCAATGCAGTTTATGTTTTTCGAGGATAACGGATTTAAAAATCCCCAAGGACGCACTTCTAGCCATAGGGTAAAGGCCTTTACACACTGGAGACGTTTTGTTTGTGCGATTAATTCACACGTCAATATATATTTTTCGAACTGTTGTTTTTGTCACGAGTACTTTCACACAGAACATGAATATTAAGCGGCGATAAAGCACCCTCATTTTTTTCCCGGAACGATGTTGATTTTTCTAAGCTGTCGTACTGCGAATAAAGACATCAACCACATTGTGTTGTTAACCTATGCGGATCGTACAGTAATACAACAACAGGAGGCTGTATGGACAGCAAACGTTATTACTACTTTCAACCTTGACAAAGGCCGCGTTTACCAGAGACAGTCTTTCCGTTCTTACCTTTTGCAATAAAAGCCCTAGACATATGCTACACTGCGTAACTGCTTACCAGAGGAAATTAAATTCACTCAGAGTATTTCAATAAAAGGAAACTCAATTTAAAAAGCTTACAGTAGCGGGAAAACAAGACAGGACACCTCTTTTGGTCTTGAGGAGCTGCAGCATTTATTTGTGCTCAAAACAAAGACTCTAGCTACTGTATATTCATTTGATATCTTTACCGCTAAATGTTAACTCTTCTCTGCTCCGATCACTCTCTCGTCTGCTCACACCGCATCTCCCGACACTCTCTCTCGCTTCAGCAGCTTCCCTAGAAGGACCTCAAACTGTCCCACCAACATGGTAGATGAGCTTGCGCGAATATTCAAACCTATTGAAAAACTGTCGCAAAATTGCATTGCTGTTGGTATGAAGTTTTGATGCCAACTATTCGCATGCAATTATTTTCCATTTTTCTGTTTATTCATCAAGCCACCAGTGTGTCAAGGCCTTAATTCAATCAATTTCAAATGAGGAGTATTTGTGCTATCATCCTCTACAGTGTTCCTAAATTTAACTCGAAGACACATTTCCCAAATTATTTAATGCTGTTAAAGTCTTCATTTTCAAAGCAGAGAAAAGACATTTGCAACAAAGATAAAAGCAGCACTAATGAGAAGTTCTGCTTTTTTATCTGTATCCCTCATGGAAATATGAACTATTCTTCACTGTGGAATTGCATGCCTGTGTTATCTGTAAATACCTAATTGTTAATCTCAAAAGCTAAGTTTAAACAAAAGTGAGTCTTGACCATCAGGTTTCATAGAGAACATTTGACAGGGAGCATCAAGCTCTATTTTCACAGATATGAAAACTGCATGTGGTCGTTAATCTCTATACCCATTCACGTGACTGTCAGTCTCCAGAATACTATTAAGATAAACACGCATACTGTATATTGATGCTATACGTTCTGATATCACACATTTCACACAATAACCAAAAATAAAACAAAGATAAAATGATGACTCTGTGCAATAATACTAACACTGCAAACTGTTTAAAAGCCAATTTACTTTAATACACTTATCCCTGAACCTTGACCCTAACCTTGACGCTTATCTGAATTGTCCATACAGTGTTTCACTGAGGTGTAACCATTAGATCTGTGTTTCTCTGTCCCAAGCTCTGTTTTCAAAATGATAATCATATAGATCTTCCCTTAATAAGCCTTGTATGTTCCCAGCAGGTGAGATCTCAAGCCTGTGAGACTGGCCCCACACAAAAATTCTCTTTCCATTTGTAGGCCCAGCTTGACCATTCCACAAGTCATTATCTGGGAGAGTCACACAGATAGCATCATGTAGACTGATAGATGGCCCTGGAAATATTTTACTGTGAATAGGTTTAAGACTCAATCTGTTGTAGAGCAAGCTGCAGAGTGGCATTTTTTTTTTTTTTTTCCAAACATGCATTGCAAAAAAATAAGCAAATAAATAAGTGAGTATGTGAACCACATCTGCCAACTGGGGGAAACTTGAGCCCTGCATTTGACCTAGCACGATAGAGCATATAGTGACTCTGCACAGGCAAAGTGGATGTTTTGTTGGTTGTAAGCTGATTTTATCTTGCCTGCACCCATGTAGTACATTTACTTTTGGTTCAGAAAAAGTGGGAAAGGAAATGGCTCAATTTGTAACACTTTTGCAATAAATACTTTAAGTAATACAGAGTTTTTTGTTCCAATTTTAAAGACAGAGTGACATTCATATTTCAACACTGGGAGTGCTCAGCATCCCTTTGACTTCACTTTTGAAAAGACACATGGGGTTTGTCTGATGATCTTAGCTCATATGGATAAACGGAATCCAACGTAGAAACTCGGATAGATGTTTGCTTTAAAAGGTAATATATAAAAATCACATTTTCAAAAGCCTGGTTGCTGTATTCTGAACTAGCTGCAAGGGATTAACAGATCAGAATACAAAGATCTACAGCACTCAATACGAGATTTAAAATAAGGAAAAGTTGCTCATTCCCTGTCAAACAAAACTTAATTTGGAGATAACTCTTGATGACTCAGTCTTGAAAACATGATAAAAAAAAAAAAATCCAACCTGAATGATAGATGATATGCAAGTTCCTGGCAGCTAATTTCACATTCCCTGCAGTATGTTGATAATTTGATTTATAGAGAATGCAATTAGTGGAGAAAAGAAGAAAAAAAACACAGTGCAGATATTTTTAAGACTTAAAAAATCCATCTTTTACTTGTAAATAGACTCTTGATTTGCAACTGCAAAAGCCTTGCTGGATTTTATAAGGGAAAAAGCTAGGTATCATCAGTATGTTAACATTGAGTCTCTTTAGTTGGCAAAGGTGAATATATTTTTGCCGGGAACATATCTTTAACATATCAAACCACCAACTATTTCTGCAATCTGTTCAATCTATAACTCTAGTGTGTGGCTCAGGCAACTGTGGCTCTGCTGCATATGTCATAATCATTTTGACAGCATTGTCTAGCCTGTTGATATTTGATTCATCCGCCTCTAAAATCATTCCTTCTGCTACACAGACCGGTGAACGGAAAATAGATCTTGGATTTACTCAAACCACTAAATATAATCTGTATGCTGTATATTGGTGGGAAGCTGTGCCTTCATTGCAGTCATTATTATTGTTGAATAGTACATTTACAGTCAAATATCAGTTAAGTCAGTAATTATATTGTAGGCTATATGTTCCAAAGCATATAGTATACAACATAGAGTACCACCTAAATGCGGAGGGACACAACATAAACACCTTTTTATGTGTTCATGATATTCCAAAATTGTGACTGTCTAAGAAAGGTGTTCATTTAAATCCATGCAATGTTGAGCTGTTGTTCAAGGTTTCCAATCAGATCAAGGTAGAAGGGGTCTACATTCATCATCAACTTCCTATACACAACATGAGGCTTCAAGAGACACCCACAGTGGTGATTAAACACCTCCCTTACACAGTGGTCTATACATTATAGGCTTCACAGGGGTAGCATTTATTGCATGGCTGTTTATTGGGTTGCATTATTTTGTGCTGAATGTCCCACCCCCCTGTATGTCTACCTCCAGTGACAGTACCAACAATGTGAAAGTGCTTGCAAATCATTTCTTTACAGGACAAAATAAAAACAACAACTGATTGCGTATTGATTACTGCTAACTGAAACAATTAGAGAAAGGCATCTGGACCCTGATCTCTCTGCAATGGCCTTGGAACTCATTGTGACTTGTGGAGATAACAGAACCTTTTTCAAGTGTTTTCAAAAGGACCATACTAATTTTGAATGGAGGATGAGGTCACTGGACGTTTTGTACTCCAGACCCTTATTAAAAGTATGAATGTTGTTCGGCATGCATTGAAGCATGCCTGAACAGATGAAACCGTCAAAAGTTTTCCACATCACATCAGCACACAAAGGCAGTCTTGGTCTGGAGAAGTAATTATTTGCACTGAATGGCCACATATCTGAAGGCTCGACAAAGAATGGCCTGAGTGATGCTTATAGCTGGGGTCTCAACGAGACCAACCAGTGTTTTGTTGCAATACACCTCACCTGGATAACAAAAAGCAGTCTTTGACATATTGTCAGCTGTCACTGTATGTGAACGAAGGAAGACTTATTGCTTACTCAAAGCTCTCAAATATTGAAAATATCAAGGCTGCACACTGAGGAATAGAAGCAAGAAATAGAATTTCAGTCTTCTATTGGTAAGGGACACATCCCAAATTGACTCATTTCATCATTCTTTTTCTTTCAGTTTATGTTCATCATCATATTGTGTGAATGCCTTTGTTCAATTATTTTAACAAAACTGATAAAATATGAGTACTGGGCGTGGAAGATGGGACATCGTGTTGAGGGAAGAAAAGGGGATGGTCTGATTATTGACACAAAAATACATTTAGGTTTTCAATTATTAAGCATAAAACTACACACAAGTGGACAATATACCCTATTCTATTGATATTGAACCTGAATGCATTTTAGGGGCAAAATCTATTAAGGGGCATATTTCGTACAGTGCACACACCTTTGAAATTTACATTATTTAACATGCAAAACCTTCAAAGTGAATTTGCGTTTTAATTTGGTGAGCAGTGCACTATACTCACCGTTTATTGTTCCATGTCAAAGAAAATGGCAGAGTGCTAATGGTAGTTCCCAGAGTAAGCACTCCACCAACTCAGACACAAATGGACATGTACTAATGTCAATTAGTACAATTTACAAATTAACTGGTAACCTGCTTCTTTACAGTTTTCAGAAGTTATGTGCAGAAGATGGTCCTCTTCATTAAGGAAATCATTTAACCTTTCAGTGGTCACGTTTTATTTTAATGCCGTCAAAGAAAAAATAAAATGGGTTGAAAATATGTGGTGGTGGCACAAGGAAAAATACATTTGAAATCTACAGCTATTACAATGAGGCCTGCTAAGATGCCACGTTTATTATACTTTCTTGCATTTTGTTGTATGCTAGCTGCTTACACTCAGAGAAAAAATTAAAGAAATTATGTGTGGAAACCTTTAATATAGTTTCAGTCATTTTAAAGACCCACACTTTCAATAAGCCACATATAAAACAAGTACATGGAAATTAACCAGTTATTTAACAGTTTACAATTGAGCGAAGAAATATTTCGGGGTATCATGGCAAGAATAGAAAATTACATTTTTCTCAACTAGCAATTTTTCATGTTGGTTCCACAGACAACTTAAAGGACAGTTCACTTCAAGTTCTCAATGCTTTGGTTAACATGCTGGGACCCTCATTATGCTACCGTTGAAGTTTGGGGATATTTTGAGCCTTTTCAGTGGCATAAATAGAAATTTGTTTTTACGTTCCCTGTGCCCCGAATACTAGCGTTGTAAGCTAATCGGCGGTCCAAGCTAGCGTCTTTCAAGCTAAAAACTAATTCGATTAGCATGAAAACATGTCCCAAAGAGCGACAGAGTGGGTACACATCTGTTAATAACCCCTAGGTTCGTTTTGTGCCGGAATTGTCCTTTAAGAAACATAAATATTGTGATTAAACCAATTTTAAGTTGTAGCAAAGAGGCAGGCATATCAGAAGATAAGATTCTGTGTTTTCTTTCCACACAGAGTAGAGCAGCTCAAGTTGTTGTTATGGTTGGACCTTTCTGTAGGCTGCTTAAGCTATTACATTTAGCTTTGATAAAGGTCATATGATAAAAGACTATCAAAAGGAGGAATTCAGTGATTTTCTTTTTTTCTAACACCAATTTCATTCCCTGCCACGGCATAAACATCACTATGTGGCAGACAACGTAACAAAGGTGTTCTAAATTCTATTTCTGTTCAGAGCCAAGTGATTTAAAAAATAATTTCATTTAAAACAAAAATAAGCATGATATCGCTGTAACAGTCTAACTTCCAAAAAGGCTTTCTTTTTGGCAGTTAGACTGTTACAGTGATATCATGCTTATTTTTATGAGGTTTACGAGAGATTCATTCCCTCATAAATCTCTGTGAGATAATAATCCCCACCATTTCCCTTGCAAAAACTCACCCTACATGTTTGCTACAAACAAACAAATCTCAAGCATTTCATTGTCAGCCAAGTCACCCTGAAATTTCAACTTTAAGTCAAGCCAAATGCTTGCAGCATAAAATATACCAAAACAGGTCTAGCATGTGAGCAGAATAGGAATTAAATGGCCACTAAAACCCCTAGACGTTTAATTAGGCAGCAGAATGCCGTCTGAAATCACATTATGGCCATGAAGAATTTGATTAAGTTTTGAAGGCTCATTGGGGTGCTGAAGTAGGTACATGCTTCCCACCAGCTGTACATATGATCTGCATTCAAACAATGTGGATAACCAGTCATACAACTACAATTTTACAATTTCTTTTAGACAATTTAAACTTAAAAGGAACACGCCGACTTATTGGGACTTTAGCTTATTCACCGTAACCCCCAGAGTTAGACAAGTTGATACATACCCTTCTTCTAAATAGGAAAATGTTGGCGTTATTTTGTCACTTATTCGGAGCAGTAAGCTTGTTGGAACCGGTTACCTCCAGGATCCGTGCTAGGCTTAGCTAGCGCTGGGGGCATCAGACAGAGTTACAACACGCACGGAGATGAGAAGGGTATGTATCGACTTGTCTAACTCTGGGGGTTACTGTGGATAAGCTAAAGTCCCAATAAGTCGGCGTGTTCCTTTAAAAGAAAACTGCTGTCTTACTCTGATATGTGAAGCAAGACTTTCCACGTGTGAAAAAATAACTACTCATGATGCAGTGAAAGAGTTCAAATAAGCCGTTACTCATCACAAAATGCATCACATCCACAATGTTCCTCTACCTATTCTTTACACAATATGGCTAGGGTAACACACACACACACACACACACACACACACACACACGTTCTAAATTGATCTCAGTGTGATGTTACAGCCTTGAGCTCTAGCTGGGAATACAGGAAATTGACTTGTATCTTTTCATGCTGTATTTGAGAACAAGAGGTTGCTCTGATTCACCTCACTGCATGAGGGAATAGAGTCGATAAAAGGTGGATAAACTGGCTGTAGGACATTTGCACACGCTGCATCTGTCTCTTAATAAATACCAACACTGGAACACACCGTTTGGAGAAAGAATCTGCATGCATGGCTTTTTCCCCACACTTTACAGTACAGTATTTCCCTAGCAGTGTACTAGTGACTTTAAAAGGTAAAGTAGATCCCTGTCATGTAAATATATGGTATATCTGCAATGCACCACAGCTCTATACTGCTCCAGCAAAAGAAAAGTTACACCATCTAGAAGAGGGGCTTTTCACTAATTCACTTTTGAAAAGAAAAAACACTTTCATGCAGTTTCACAACAGTTACAGAACAGCTTCACTCTATTCCTGCAAGTGATTGTATGCCTGCTAAGATATAAAATAATCTGACAGGTTGGCAAACTATGATAAAGTATAAAGCAAAGGTCAATAATAGATAATATGTTATTATCTTCCATTAAACTCTTACAAGGTTTCTTTTGTGACATCTTTTTATCTAGCCTTTCAAACTGCAAGGCTCTGGGTGACAATGGATTTTTAAAAGCTTTGGCCTTGGATCCACACCTTTGAGTGCAGATGGCTCTGGCTGATCCAAATTGCTCTCTGTTCAAAGTCTGATAGGCATTTTTAAAAAAAAACAGTGTATTGATTTGCCCAGGTTATTTCCTCCACTGTGACACTCTCCCCAGGCTGTTTTCCCAGCAGGAAGTTGACCTGCAGCTAAGTGTAAGAGCAGGCAGCATGAGCTGGCTAGAACCACCACGTTACAAGCCATGGTCGTCAACAAAAACAGCAGTAGTGAACAGATCTCACGCACGCACGCACGTTAAAAGCCAGCATTCCAAAGTCGCATAATGTCAATAAATACAGTGTGCTGAAAATCGTTAGACAAGAATGATGTCCAACCTGTGTATCTTCAAGAATCCCTGACTGATAATATATCTGCTCTGGCAGTATGGCTCTGGTATACACAAGGGATTCCAACAATGAGTAATGATGCTGTCCCATCTCCCACAGGACATGGACAACACTTCATTTATGAAGCCTGGAATCTGTCTTGTCTACCATAAGTTTTTTGGGAAAGAAAACAGCTTAGCAATATGGTCATCTTGTTTATTGGCTGGCTTGCAAAGATGGTTACAACTAGAGATGCACCGATTACAACTTTCTAGGGCGATTCCTAGTTCCGATTTTCTTTGAGTTAGGCCAGCCGATACAGATTTTAGCCGATTCCGATTTCATATTTTCTAATCACTTTACAGCACACACAAATATGTATTTTCTTTTCTTTAATAGAAAATGTTACATTTTGCATAGAACATTTTTTAAATAGATAATCGATCGCTATAAAATACAACTATATAAATGTCTCCTGGTGTGGGAAATCCACACACATCTAAAGTGCAATGTTATGGAAGAACCATTTTCTTCTTTTCACATCCAATATTCAACAAAAAAAATTGGATTAATTTAGCAAACTAAACTTCTATATGTATGAAAACAGGGAAACAGGTAATGGCAATAAAATATATAAATAACATAATATCATAATAACAATAAAATAAATATAGCCTTAATGCAGTATAAAGATATTTCTCAAAACACACACACACACAGGCCTGTTTGAAGGTCAACAGTAACGTTACCTGAAAACAGCGTGTAGTTCCTTTTTTAGCAAGTTTGCTTTATGGGTTGCTGTCAACATGCTTATCTGCTAACGTTAGCTACCAGCGGTTATCTCGGAACAATCCAGCAAATAGACGGTACCCTAAAGTGCAGTTACCTGAAACAGATGATTTAACGTCACCGCTCATTTTACAGTTTAACAACAAAACTAAACTCTTTAAATATTACTACGTTTTTAATGTTGGTTTTGAGCAGTATGCATCCCCACTAACCTGGAAAGCGTGAACAGTAACGTTAATACAGCGTGTTGGAGGACTACAGCGTCTCTTTTTTGTTTGTTTGTTTGTTTTGTTGTTTACAGCATCTCAGGTCAGTGTGCCCAACGGTATTTTCCGATAAACTGTAGATGTCATATTTCACGGGACCCGCGTGAGTACGATTTTCATGTTCCAGTTTTTCAGCCTCAAAGGGGAGAGAGAGAGAGAGAGAGGCTGACTGTTCAAGCCGTGTATAATTACGACTGTATGACATTTCATAAACAGCTGATGTAGCGGCAGTGCGCCGCTGCTACATACATACAGCGGAAACCCTGCATGTGCATGTGTGGTGTTGCGCGATGTAAATCAGGCGGCGCCTGAGTGCATTTGACCGGCATAAAATCGGCATATGTCAGACTGACTGGCAGGTCGCCGGTCATGGCCAATGACGTGAAAATCGGCCAATTCCGGTCACCAGCCGGTCAATCGGTGCATCTCTAGTTACAACTTGGCATGAGTCATTATGCAACACTGTGCATGCTACAAAATACATATGAAGCATCATTTGAGTGGTTAATATCACAGCCACCTACACACAACAGTTAAAGGTACCCTGTGGAGTTTTTAATCACTAGTATTATGGAGAAAAAAACCCAAACATTTAATTGAAAGGTGCTGTAGGTAGGATTGCGAAAATCCAGGACTTAGCCAAAAAATGTGAACATCGACAACTTCTCAGTCCCTCCCCCCTTTCTGCTAAAGCCCAAAATGGTCTCATAAGCCCCTCCCCCCAACAAGGGAGAATGAATGTGTGTGCTTGAGCAATGATTGACACGCAGTTAGACACCCCCCCTGGCCCTGATTGGTGCATCTGAACAGGGAGCGGTGGATTTTTGCAAATCGCACCACAGGCTGAGGCCAGAGGTGAAGGATGTTTTTTATTATTATTATTATTATTATTATTATTATTATTATTATTATTACTTGCTTCATGTAGTTCTACTCGAACATGGGGTCAGTGTAAGCAAATATGACAGAAAGTTAGTTTTATAAGTCTTACCTACTGCGCCTTTAAATGGCAATGTTTTTGGAAGCAATGATGGATTTTTAACTGACACTATCAATTACAAATCTCCATATTATTGAGTGGGCATATATAAATGTATATGTATTATAGTATATATACATTTTATATGCCCACTCAATGTACCCTGTTATAATTACTCAATAAGACACTTGACATTGCTGTTGTCTCTTTATCTGTTTAGTGTATTTTGGAAACTCAAGAGCATCCACGTGTCCTCCTGTGCCCTGTGATCGCCTACAACAAAGGCAGACCAAAGAGAAGCATTTACCTGGAGTTTGAGTCTCAGAATGCTGTGTTGAAATACAGACCCAAATGAACCCTTCATCCACATCTCTTCACAGTAAAGCCGCTGGCCTGACAAAAAAATATTTAGCCCTGCCACTCTTTCAATATTAGATGTCACCCTCCATTGCCTGTACCATGGACCAATGTCAAACTCATTTTGCCTGGGGTGATTTTCTGTACCATGAAAAGCGCAATAGCTTTCATGAGATGATGCTGTCTATGAGAAGATTTAAAAAATAAAAGGTAAAGACATGGTTGGCTCAAATGGTACATTCTCTGAAACTAAAACCATAGAGAAGTGGCATGTTAACTGACTAATCACAATATGAATTGCTTTACATACAACCAGACACTTGATGAACTGTATCGTTTAGGCCAAGTAAATCACCTACACAAACATGGAAGACCCATACAGGTGTTTTCACTTACTTTTTCTGATTAGACCTCTCCACAGGACTGTGTGTGGGCACAGACCAGGCTTGATTGACATCTCCCTTACTTTCTGTTGAGACTGTCTAATTGGGACGGCTTATACCTTGAACATTGTAATTGGTATATTGAGTTTGGTGACCTCGCGTAATTCCCAGCACAACTTCAAAATTCAACCTTTTTCAGAAGTCTTATCAGCAAGAATAACTAAAAACCACTGTGTGGGTATGCGGGACTTATCAAAAATCAATTAAATATGCACTAAAATCAGTGAGTCTCTTAAGTGTTTAGCCAAAAGTGCTTCCCAATTACCCATTTTCTGTTTGCCTACACTGTTATCATTTCAGCATTGCTAGTGCAAAAAGCCAAGCTGGCAAGATACGAGGACTGACAGGCAGAAGAAGGAGGGGATTATACCACAAACACAGTGACAACCAATTTGGCAAAACAACCACTACCTGGCTGCCACAATATGATATTTCACCAGGGGAAGGGAACTTTACATGAAATGTCAGGGCAAACATTGACTGTGACAGGTTGACCATTGAGGTAATCCATTACTGGGCTCTGATAATGGTGCCACTCATGGAGCCTCCACAATCTTTCTGCGAGTCTCCCTCAACACCCTTGGGGTTTGGGGGTGGCAGGATGTCTGTGAATGATGTGAGTGATGACTGTAAAGATGAATGACTGATAGCGGAGCCAAGCCTGAGCCTCAGGGAGCACACTGAGAGTTAATACACCATCTCCAAATATGTCTTCCAAGTCCAAGAGCGCAGATCAACCCATCTGCTTCAGTGTTTGTGCCATCAGGTGCAGCAGTTATAAAAGGCCTCTGCAGAGGGATGTGCAAATTGACTGTAATTTCATTGTGTTAATACTAGAGATGGCCCGATACCATTTTTTGCTTCCCAATACCGATTCTGATACCTGAACTTGCGTATCGGCCGATACAGAGTACCGATCCGATACCAGTGGGTCATATATTTTATTATGTTTTAACAACTGTATACTACTATCCCTGTATGGATGTGATATGATTTCTATCTTTGTTGTCTGTCTGGCTCAGGTTAAACTCTTTGTGAAACATCGACAATGAATGCCACAGAACTTTCTTTTATTATGCAGTTTGGCAGTCAGTCATAACGGAAGAAGAACATAAATAAACTACTTTAACGTAGATTTTCTTTAGGGCTTTATTACGTGGTATCGGATCGGTGCATGAACTCCAGTACTTCCCAATACCGATACCAGCATTTTAGGCAGTATCGGAGCGAATACCGATACTGGTATCGGAACATCTCTAGTTAATACCTAGTTAAATAAAGATATATAATGAGATGCACCCTGGCAACACGGTTATCAGAAAATCATAGAGCACTGTTTGGAACAACCATTAAACTTAAACCAATTTATTCTAATGAAATTAAATAAACTGAGAAAGTGGATTTAAATTAGGTCATCTATAGACTATAGCACCAGAATTATGATGTTGCTTCTCTCACCATTATGCGTTCATACAGAGTTTCTCTGTTATTCCAATAGATGAAACAAATCAAGAACGCATTAAGCATGAAGCTTCAAAGTCACCAGTTACATTACTGCAAGAACTGCAGCTTTAGAGGTGGCCAAGCAACAGCTTACAACAGCTATGCCCCACACTGACTTAATTATATGAATGAAATCCAGCTCCCAAATGTGTTCTGTCAAAAATTACATGGGATGCCTAATAATATTCTTATACCAAAATTTATGAGGATGCAATGCTTGAAGTCCACACGAGTGTTAACCCCCTTTTATGTGTCATTTAAACATCCACTACTATACAAGACTCAATCACACACAAAAAGGATTCAGTTGCTGTTTGACAAATAAAAGGTCAAACGACAAACAATAATTCATTGGCATGATGCAACTCATTAGGTAAAATGTCAATTATAGCCAAAGGTAGCGCTGTCAGCAATAAAGAGGAATATGGATATGTTTGATAATGGATTAATCAACTGAGGCGGAATTCTGTATTTGAGATGACTAAGACTGAGCTTAAAAATGTGAACATATATTTAAACTCTTTAAACAGTTGGCTTTGTCTGCATATTCATTATTTTAATTAGGCAATCATTTAATGTGTCAAAAACCCCTGCACCTTGAACTCTAATATTTAATAATGTATGTGAGCTAGTCGTTTTTTACTCATTTACAGTACAGGCTCATAGTTTAAAAGTTGTGATACTTTCACTCTTACTTTTAAATCTATTGGGGAGGCTTTTTACTAAATGGTGCTTTACACCACTACAGCCGACGCTTGGCATTGCGCACGGTAATTTGAGAATATGTGAATTAGTTCTTAATAACTTGCCTGGTTAAATAAAATAAAATGTGAGGCTTGCATGTAGCTGCTTGGCCATGGAAATATTTGTGTGGCTCTCGTTTGTGTGCTGAACTCTGTAGTGAGTGATGCAACAGATGATAGTCAATTTTTATGCACTACGCGTTTCAGCACTCGTTGGCCCCACTCTGTGAATTTGCGTGTTCTACCACTTCGTGGCTGAGATGTTGTTGCTCCTAATTGCTTCCACTGCACAATAATATCACTTACAGTTGACCAGGCCAGATCTAGTAGACATTTCAGGAACTGACAGTGTTGAGTTTAAGGTCACTCAGCTCATTAATACACATTGCAAATGTTTGTGGAGATGTCATGTCTATGTGCTGGATTGTATGCACCTGTTGGCAATGGGTGTGGCTGAAATACTTTAGTTAATCAGCGAGATAACACAGAACGATCAGTTTATAAAATAAGGTATTTTTAAATGTTGAACTACCCAACAATACATAAACTAGTACAACTTTGCTCCACCTCAATTAGCTACAACAGTACAGCTCAGGCATTAATGCATCCATGATAATAATCAAATGATACATAATTTCACTCACAAGGTTTTTTTTCTGCATAACAAGTAGGGTTGGGCTAGCCTGGGTAAACCCTGACAAACTTCCAGCAAATTTGAGATTTGCTCTGCAAGTCAGTCTGGCAAAGAGCCCATTCAAGCCCATTTGCAATGTCCCCAAAATCGAGGCACCAATCACAACCACTGAGGTGGGCTTTACATCAATCACAACCGTTGAGGCGGGCTTTACGCGACGATGATAGCGCAGCGACGGCGAGCAGCTTTGACGGCTTTTTGTTTACATTCAACACGACGGCTACCGAAGCGCAGCGTCACCCGGATCGTTGGTCTGATTGGTTGGACTATCCAATGCGCCCAGAGGCATTTGAGCTCTGGGCTCAGTTACAACTGAGAAGGGTCTGGTGTCAACCAGGCTAGGGTTGGGCATCGTTTGGATTATAACGATTATGATATTGATTCTGCTTATCGATTCCGGTTCTTAACAATTCTCAATTCTGATTCTTTGAGGGGCGGGGTGAAAACAGATCAAATGTTTAAATTAGTTTTAAAAACTTTTACACAATTCATATTCACTTCATAGAGTTTATGGAACCTGTAAATTAATTTCTTACAGTCTAATTTGGTTGCTGTAATTAAATAATGTGTTTTTTATTCACTGTACTGTAACCCGCCGAAATGACACAGGATCCAACATACGCTGGGTCATTTACAATCAGCCAGTGGCCCGAAAAACATTTCATTTAAATAATTTTCCAGACCTTGCTTCAGGAGCAGCCCAGTCTCATGGCAGTTCATGAAATGGTCACGTTATTAAATCTATTGATTCGTGAACAGGACACGAATATGTAATTTTTTTCGTGTAGTGATTACGAATTTTAAATTAATGTATTTAAATGGTAAGCATATTTCGTGATCACAGCACGACAATGGTAGGGAGTAGTATTAAAAGCCAAAGATCCGCGTAGGGAGGTTGGTCGGGGTGGTGGATGGGTCAAACAACACACGACTTTCATCCCAGAGCGGGGATCGCGTCCCACGTGTTGCTGTTCCTTTCCGCGGCGTGAGACCGGGTTGTCAGGAGCGACATTACTACATCTGCCCTTCTCTCTGAGACTTTGCTCCCCTCTGTCTGTGTCTCTCAGCATGCTGACAGATACGGGCAGGCTTGTTAACTTCATACATGAAATGGCGGCCAATATAAACAACATACGAATTAAAAACGCAAAAGAACATTCATTGCGTCTTGGAAAAAACATACAACTGGGTTAACAATGGTATGTTCATTCTGTGTGTGTGTGTAGCAAGTGTGTGCGAGTGGGAGCGAGACAGAGCGCTCACAGCTGTTGGCGATTGGAGCGGAGTAGAAAACTTGCGGTCCATGGCACACGGCTGATTCACATGCTCCTAACTCTTATTCATCTTGCCCGTACTGCCTAAACAAAACAAAATGTATCGCTTTGCACAGCGTTGTCCAGTCCAAAATGAGTGCCGTATGTAGTTGGAACCGATAAGCAGAACCAAATCTTCTAATACAGGTACCCGGTGTCGACCTTTTGGAATCGGTTGTAATTTGAAACTGGGTTTCAGTTCTCAACCCCTAGTAAAGTACTTTTACTTGATGTACATGTTGTTGATAATACTGATGTACTTTTTCTTAAAAATGATTCTGAATGCAGAACTTTTACTTGCTACTTTTACTCAGTTCAAAATCTGAATACTTCTTCCACCACTGAGTTTTTACTATTTTTAAAATTTCCCTGATCTCATATACAAGTAGTAATTATTTATCAAGCATTCATCACAGAGAAATGTAATACTAATACTACAAGAACATTAATAAAATGAGGGAGTCAAAAAACTATTACAGTTCATTAGTTATAGATGACAGGAGCTGTCTGGTTGGTTAGGTGGTTACTCTGTCCCTCGAGGGGAAAGAATAGGCTATATTACAACCAATAATCTCTGATGCTGCCTTGGGCTTACTTAACAAGCGGAATATGCATTTTTCTTTGTGGAGCCAATTGCTTATGCAAAGAGACCTTACAAATCCATACACAACAAGGCAGAGAAAAGTCAAACATGGCTTAACTTATCGGTGATTTAAATGCATTCACAATTCACTGTCCACAAGCATCCACAATTTATTGTTTCACTAACACTCTTCAACGGAGTCACAGCTGATTATCAAGCTACATTATGTACTCTCATTATTAAAAGGGAGTACTAAAACATTGAGGGAATATACTGACATGAATGAATACACATTTAATTGTTCTTCACCTCAGGCTTGCTGCTGAATGAGACCATTACAGGGATACAATCGGAACCTCCTGCACTGCCCACAGGCAGGTAGACTGGTTGCAGTGCATCAATCCATTTGCTCCTAGTGTATGATCAAGTCAATTTCCTTCTCTACAGAGCAAGTTGAGCTGTCAAGATGCTCCTCAAACAATGATCTACAGGACAGCACTACGGGAGGGAACACACATGCAGATGCTCCTCCCTTTCCATTTAATAAGCGTCCCTCGGTCTGTGGATATATCGGTGAATATTTTAACACATTCAAGTAAGCAGGTTGCAAGTGCCTTGACTGACAATAAAAAAGGGCGAAGGGAGAGACGAGAGAGTCACAGAAAGAGAACGTGTTCGAGTTGAAATGCAAAGTTGCCCACCACTGTGGTATGTGTCATCAGTATTCTGGGTCACTCTGAGATACTCATTTATTTATTTTATTCTGTCTCTCACTTCCCATTCACAAGGTCTGGGGCTTTTCATATCACTCTGTGTGATGGAATTTACCCATTGTTCCCCCCTGGAGATTTAACTCCATGAAATGACAATTTGAAATAAACTGAAAAAAGCGATTCAAAATCCAACCCAAGCACTAGCGAGGGAAGGCAGAGCGGTGGTGGTGAGTGAGACAGAGTGGAGGGGACAGGTGTTGGGAAGGGGGTTCCAAGATGTCTTCTGATGTGTCTTGTGCGAGGGAAGAAGTAGAGAGTGTTCAAAATTTTGGAACAAGTCACCAAGTAGATCCTCTTTATTCCCGGAGCAAAACAGCCATCTTGGAAAAAAAAGTGTTAAATTAACTGCACATATTCTGCTACGGGCGACTGGACGAACCAGCAACCAATACATTGTAAAGTGCCACAGGAAGCTTGGGTGAGGAAGGTTAATGAACCCACCTTTCCCATCATCCCAGTGGGCGTTTTTATGGGAGAAAAATTAATTACTTGTGACAAATACATCGGTGCTTGGACTGCCATTTCTGCCAGGCGGCCTGTGAACAAAAACATTTTTCCAATGCGGTTATATTAGCCATGGACTTGCCTAATGAGTGTCCTATGCAGAAACTCAACACAAAAAACACATAACCAAAACTACATCCCTAGACTCACTGCCAAAACATGACAGCCCATAAAAAATGCAAAGTTCACAAGCTCGGACACTGATGGAACGCTGCTTCCAGAATAAAACACTGTACACTCGCTGCCATTATGCCTCTAGTTTATGAGGGAACGCCCATGCTAAATGACAGACATTCGTCCCTTTGAGGTCACAGATCCACCGTCTTCCGTCCCCGGCATCCTTACATAGGGAGAACTGAAGGGCTTTTTTTTTTTTTTCCTTTTAACGCAGTGCAGCAAGATGCTCGAAAATGGTAATGAAATGATTTGCTCCCAACTCTCCCACAAGCATTGCCATGATTAAAATTACATGTTTTAGTATCCCCCTTTGGCAGCATATTGACCCCATTAATCACGCTGTTAAACGCTGTTTCTTTTTCCGGATTGGTCCGTTTAATGAACTGTTCGTCAGGTTCATGTGTTGGAGAGTGCCAGGGTCTGAATCAGAATTATTAAGCTTATAAAGAATATGGAGTTTTAATAATTAAGATCACACTGGCTTGTGATTGCGTTCACTGTTCTTTGCAGACACCATAGAGACATGATATTGCATATAAATGATGCATTAGCTGTATGACTAAATAAATATAAAACCTCCTGACACCCAAGGAAACAGCTATAAACTATGTGGAGTGCTGCCTATAAAATAAGGCAAACTGTCTTTATTCTCTTTGATGATCAGCCCACTGACTATCAATACACTTCTGCTTCAGTATATGCACAAGGCCAAGCTCACCTTAAGTCCTTTGAGCTGGCCAAAAAGAAGGGTCCCCGAAGGAGAGCATTAATCCTTACACGTGAGTCATACATTTGTATAATCCTGCAAGAGAAAAACAGACAGAGAGGGAGAGATATGACCCAAGAAAGAAAGGTAAAGGATTTAATGTGGATGTAAAATCAAAATAAAGCAGAGGAGGTAATTTACCAAGGCTTTAGACACTACTGTCATTGAAAGCACTGAAGTATAGCCACAGCAAGACAATTAAATGGCTATCCATTTCCTCTAATAGTCATATTTGGTGGAGGAATGACAAATTAGAATCCAATGATTTTCTACTCATTATAGCTGGATGCTTGCCTTTTAATTGCTGTGCTGTGCCACCCTGAAATCACAGACAAACTACTCAGAACAGCACAGCAATGAATTATTTATTATGTGATACTGGACATAATAAGTTGAAACTTCCACAAGAAAAGAGGTACAACTTTGAAAATGTCAATTGATTTTAAGCCTCAATTCTTCTGTTTTGTTTGGTTAAGCAAACACAAAACACCCATTCTGATATTAATAACACAAATTTATAAAATATACACATATGAACATGAAAATCTTTTGTCTATTGTCTTTAACAATGCCTAGTTATAGCTGTAGACCTGTCTAACTACACAATAATCTCTGGAGGAAAACTACCACCTGTGAAAACTTTATAAAAATGTCCAAAGACAGCAACTGAAAACATTTTTATCAGCTTCCAAACTTGAGCATGAACACAACTATCTGGTTGTTGGAATCATCATGCAAATGGTGCGTCACAATATACTATAAAAGCATTTGGCATCAGTGTTTATAGCTGTATGGAAAGTAACCTTGATATCCAATCCATTTTTAACTATCGAGGAGCTGACCCTAAATAAAGACAGTAGGTACTGTTATATAGAAAACAGTGCACTGTGTATCAAACAAACTCAGAAAATGCATTCGATTGTACAATTTAATCAATCTACTTTGTCTAGGTGTCCTGCTGGGAATCACACTTAATTGACACTATTCATGCATGAATACTAAATAAGCAGTGGCATAGATTGCCTTTAAAGCTCTCTTCGTGCATAATTATGGAAACAGACACAGATGCTCTGGGTGATATGATGGCATCAGAAGGCTCACTTAATTTAATGCAGGCACATCATTTGTCCTATGGGAGCTTCATCCTAATACAGGAGCTTATTGCAGATTTAGTTAGATGCTCATTTCAGTCATAACTCACATAAAGGACACCAGAATTGCTACAGCATAAAGTGTTGAGGCAATTTACGAAGGTTCTGAGTTGTATATTAAAGATGTTCCCAGAAGGATGGAGGACATGACCTGCCTGACAGGAACGTAAAGACTGACATGTTTTTATTTTGTTATTGTATATATAAGCTTGCTTTTCCTATAGCCATTTCTAAATAAAAAAAAAAAAAACAGGTTTATGAACTTTGTCAAGTAAAGAATAATGTGGACACTCACAGTTTAACATACAATGAGTATTTAGTTTAACTCCTCAGTATATTTTTAAAAAAAAGTCTAAAAATCAGTTAAAAAGGCAACTACACTTTTTATAAAGTATATTTTTTGACCTACAAATGTGGATATTTTATTTGGAGCAAATCCACATATCTGATACTTTTAAAAAGAGGTGCCAGACATACAGCTGTATTTTCCTCTAAGATATGATAATACCTGGAAAGGCTGGAGTCGACTTTCTATCCAGTTGGTCATTTGTTGCCTTAAATTGCTCCCAAGACAATGCCATTTGGTTCACTCGTGTATGATCTACTTGAAATGGAATATTGTCAAAGGTTCGGGAGACTTGTCTTGGTTAGCCTCTCTACAGGGGAGGAGAATACCACAACTGTCCATAATATCAGATATAAATGAATAGCTGCAGTTCTGAATTGAAATTGCTCTTGGTAAGCATCAGGGTCATTACTTTAAGTTAGATGGTAGAAAGGGAATTTTGACTGAAACTCATATCTCAAGAGACAATGTAAGGTCATGGCAGTAACATGGGAAGGGCAGTGTGTTGTAGGACCATGGATCATGTGTTGAAAGAGCACCATTTGTAACACTGACTGATTTACAAAACAACTTACTGTAGGTTTTGATGACAGTAATGCTTCCAATTAGGCAACATTTAAAACAAACAGGATGCCCGGCAATGAAAAATAAAACAAACAATAGATTGGGCAAAAACTGGGAGTCTGTCACATGCTGTATCTTTGCTATTCTTTTGTGATTTGACAATACATCTAGGGACTACAGTATGACATCTACTCTAAGACAAGGAAACAAACAAAAACATCTGTCACCACAGCACGGACAAGGATCCCAAAAGTTCACTTGCCAATATCAAAATAATGAGGATGCATCAAAAGGAGAGATGAAGGGAAAAGTAAGAACCAAGAACCTTTATGAGAAAGACATCATATCCAAACTGTCTAGTAAGCAGCCAGCTAGCACTATTATCAGTGTATTATAGCAAAGATTGGGGGACTTGAGTGGAAACCTGCTCTTTAATTGAATCAGCCATTCTGAAACTTGACAAGTAGCTTGCGCTTTTGATTTCAATGCGTGAAGATACAAACTTGATGTGAAAAGTGCTAGTGTTCATATTTTATTGGCACTGTCAAACATGATCATTGTGACCGGACAACATGGGCGTAAATCTGATCTAACAGTAGGGGGGGACAATAAACATAAAATTTCTGAAGAGCAATTTTTGAAGGGGACACAAATAATACAGCCAAAATTATACTCTTAGAGGACAAAAATACTTGCGTCCTCCGCATAAATATTAGGTTTGGTCTGGGACAGAGGATATATATTTAACTGCAGCAAACCCACTGACCAGCCACTTCAAACACAACTGGAGACCTTCAATATTAACCCTGATATCAGTTCACACATATAACGTTAGGCTTATCGCCGTGGTAACGTTAGTTGTAGTGGGTGCATTTCTATCCAACAAGCTAGCTAACGTTACATTATATTACACTAACATAGCAAACTTTTTGTCATAACTAATTCATTAATTACTCAGCATCAGTTCTATTTGAGAAAAGAATAACTTCATCCGATGTTTAATGTGAAGAAAATAGCCTTGAACCGCCTACTTACTACATTCCTGTCACTACCCGTTGTGACTGTGAGTCTAGTGAAGATGGGTAACGTACAGTAGGCAGTGGACCAAACCACTGTGAGGCAAGGGAGGGGGGACTCAAAATGTTTCTAAACTTAAAAAGCATTTTTGGGGGTTTGTATTGTATTACTACTTACACAGATATTTTAAGTATACATCATTATGTCATTTACAATACATAGCATTGTTTTAATGATATGTCTAGGGGGGGGACAACCCTGAGAAGGGGGCGGTCCTGACCCCCCTGACCTCCCTGGGATTTACGCCCTTGCCGGACAATGAAAACAGGAACGCTGTGAGTGTGAACCAGGGACCTGGCGACAAAGGCTATGCTTGTTCAATACAATAGCCTAAATGAAATACGGATAGGCTGAAGGTAAAATGTTGTTTGTGAGTAGCAAAATGAGCCCTTGATGTGTTCTTTTAACTCCTAATGTAGCTTCCTCTGATTTTGCATTGAACATGTCAGTGTTTTAAAAACGGTTTTCTAACGTGAAAAAAATTAAAAAAGTCCAACTTGTTTAATAACTTAATGATCAATGATTAAATGATCCCCATCTTAGATGATCCCCATCTTTAAGCAAAAGTTGCATCATTGTTTTGACCTAGAATCTTAAGTATTCATAATGGCTTGATACCTGACTAACTGAAGGCTTGATTTACAAGTTTGTAGCTTAGGATGAATAACATACCAAATGTAATAGAATATTGTTAAGGAAACTAAAATAGCCAAATCACAACTCAGAAGACACTGTACTGCTGAACACAAATACAAATATATTTTACTACCTTTTTCTAAATTTGTAGAACACAGAAACTTAAGGATTGGAACACCGTTGTCCATTTCAGTAGACTGTGTTATATAAACATCAACCATAGTTGCAAAAATCATGCTGATATCGCTTCTTAATGAACAGAAAATGCATTTCCATTGTCTCTGCAGTGCCACATATTTTTAATAATCTTTTATTTAAATTAGCATTCAAGTCTGAGTATTATTGACTTATATTTGTCATGTATATTTAATTTATCTATTAAAAAACAGTATACAACTGTAACTCCCAACAATGAATCACCTTGCAAATGGCTTGCTAGTTACAAAAATATATAGCCTTTCGGAATACAGTATTTCATTAAGAATAACAGCCGTTAAGTCTGACATTTCCACATAAGCATACCCTCAGCATAAAAATCAACTATATTACAAACTGGCTTTTTCTCCCTCTCCATCTGTGTGACAGTTCAATTTCCTGTGTGAAGCTTTAATTTGGAGCATCCTCTCTATACTGTATCTGGAATTTAGATCTTACAAGGTCATCCAGGCATACAGAAGAAAGGGCCATTGTGCAGATATCCATCTGCAATGCGATTTCTTATTTTACCCATGTGCCAGTGCAAGCCCAGAGCAGAACAAAGCTTATTTGCAGGGGGGGGGGGGGGGGGGGGGGGGGGGGGGGGTCACTTTTATCTGTATTCTCTTAAAACAGCCAGTGGGCATTTAGTTTTGACAGCTGCTAAGCTGAAAAAGATGGCGACTGCGAGTAGTGGGGATAACGTTACAGGACTTGCCTCTGCCCCTGTTTGCGCAGTATTTGCGGTCTAGTCCTGACGATGATGGTGAGCCATCCAACACAGATGAAGCTGTGTGCATGATTTTATTCAACTGCCAGTCTGCCACCACCCAAGAACATCATCTCCGTTCAGCCCACTGATGTGATGGTTTCCACTACGGCAACAAGTGTCATTGGATCCTCCAGCAAAAATCTCTGGAAGAAGGGCGCGTATTTCCTATTCATGTATTCTATACTCGGCAAGACTTGTCTTAATCAGCTAATTGCATATTAGACACACAAGGTTCAACCCATTACCTTATTTTGCATCTTTGTTTCCCTCACTTATGTGTTCTTCTTGTGTCTTAAGGCCCTGACACCCCAAGGCGACCATCTGCCCTCAGTCCTAGTTGGGCCAACAGTGAGTGACCATTGCCGTAGTTTGTGCGGTGTGTACCACACCGTCGCCATGCGTCGGCCGAACAGCCAATTGATCTGATTGGCTGGTCAGCTTGAAAATGAGAGTGAGGAAAACAACTGTGAGAGGCACACACAGGGCACAATTGCATTTTTCATCTCATCTGATCAATCCAATACACATAAGAGCTGTCAAAACTGGTCAAAAATGACTATGGAATGTTCCTTCTAAAAAACACAACGGTTCGAATGATTGGAATAACTATTTTTCCACATTTGTCCATAAGATGACAAACGTACAAGAAGATATACATAATTACTTGTGTAGGCATATTTATTATTCGGTTTCCCTTGTTGAATGACAAATAGATTACCGCCACCTGCTGGTATGAAGAGTTATTCCCTCTCACGCAGGCGCAGAACGTACGTGGCACTTGGCCCTCGGCTGTTGTTGTGGTGTGTTCCAGTGCTAATTTTTGCCCAAGACAAAGACGACGTGAGGCGACGCCACAGTCGGCCTTCGTTGCCAATAGTTCCTGGACGTCAGCTCGGTTTGTCAGGGCGTTTAGATCTGCCCTCGTAAGACGCGAGGGAGAGATGTGAGGACAGAGGAAACCTCAGTTGGGAATGGGACATCCTTATTCACTCGAGTGTCACTTTTCACCCACACATCTGAACCCACAGCATTGTAGGATAGACAATGTTATACATGCTACAATGACTTCTATCATCAGCAGCTCAGCTTTTAAGTTTGTTTTTTACACAAATACCACCATACACCGCATACCCCGGTGAAATGTAAGGAAGACATGAAAAAACGTATACCGCCCAAGCCTACCAGTATTGAGATGTAAAAACATATAGGTCAAATATTGCACAAAAGCAACACATCAAACACAAACTCTGTAGAGTTACATCAACTACAGAAGCTGGAAAACACGTTGCTGTGCATCACACACACACATACAGAAACAGAACTAGTGTTTTATTGATTAAGGAATGCGCTTAAAGTAATTGCCTAAGGTCAATCTAGCCAGATAAACTGTTTTCTTGCTTCATTAAAGGAAACCACAACTTCTCCCTCAGTCATTAAATGTGAGTTATTGACTCCCAGTCCCATGACATTTTGATACAAAAGAAAGGTCCCACAGATCTTAGATAAACTGAATGCGTTTGCTGCCCTTTGTTTTGTAAAAAATGCCCTTATTGGACTTAATCACATTTGGTTTTACCACTGAGCATCTATAAATGCATTTATTTTCAAAGAGGATGGATGGCTATGACTTACAGCTTGATATATATCCTTTAGACCTGTTATGAATAGCAGGTGCACAGGTATTTGTTTACGCTTTGAGTTGTATAAGTAATAGCCTATTAGTGAAAAATAATTTGTCTTTGATTACTTCAAACTAAACTACCATTTAATTCAGATTTACACATCCCCAAAAACATAATAGAGTAGTAACAGGCATGGTTTTCACCACTGTGATGGATTACCAAACTCAAGCCAGTTTCAAGTCAAGCAAGTTGATTTTCATGGGTTACAAAAAGGAAATCAATGGTTGCCCTGAAGGTAAGAGAACTACATTCACTATTTTAAACCACTATGATATGCCAGGACAAATGCTCAGTAATAATATAAAGGAAATGTTATTTGTAGTTAAATTGGTTTATAAATAGCAGGACATGACAATCATGGGGACTGGGTGGTGCAGGTCTGTTAAAATGATAACACAGGCAAGGGTAAGGTCTACATAAATTAAACATTCAGCATTGCATAGGCCACATATCTCAATCAAAGTTTTGTTCCCATTTATCCAATAGCTGAATAAATTCTTCAATGGTGTCTAGGGCTGGGCGATAAAACGATCTCGATATGGGATCGCAATAAAATTCAGGTCGATAACGATGATTAACTTAGACATATTTTACTCGATTTGGATAAATCTAACGGCCTATCACGCAGCCGAAATAAACGCCATTCCATTTCAGAAGGTGGCGGTAATGCAACCGCTTTTTGCCAACCGCCAAAAAACGTCAATAGAAGAAGTTTTTGGCTTGCCCGTCAAAGTACACGCCCATTTCCTACGCAGCGCATTGTTTGAGCTACCGCCGGTGAAGAAATGAGTGGAACCAAGGGGCATGGCCACGAAAGCGACGGTGAAAGTGAACTTGCGTCATCATCCGAAGCTGAGGAAATTGTTGACAAAAAAAGGTAACAGGACGTCAATTATATGGAAGTGGTTTGGATATCACAAAAGCGACGAAGCGCAGATTAACACGGTCTGCAAAATATGCCGTCGGTCGGTGTCGACCAAGACGGGAAACACAACCAATCTTTTCTGTCAGTTGAAAAGGTCCCATCCCAGCGAACACAGCGAGAGTTTGAAAATGCGGGCCCACTTTTAACGTTAGTCTGCCCACAAGTTCTCCCCATGTTGGCTGGGTCCTGCAGGGGCACGGGTTCGAATCCAACCGGCTGCCCTTTGCTGCATGTCATCCCCCATCTCTCTCCCCCTTTCATGCCTATCCACTGTCTCTATGTAATAAAGGAAAAAGCCCCAAAAAATAATCTTAAAAAAAAAAAAAAAAGCTACTTTATTGGTCATTATATGTTTCTGAAATATTTGTTCTATATCAGTTTTACTACCCCTTTGCTACAACTGTATTTTACAGAATGCTTGATAGATGAGGCTTATAAGCCCTATAAGGAGGATTACATTGTTTGTTCCAACCTTGCTTTGACTCAATAAAAAAAGAATTTCTAAAGAATGTATATTGGAATCTTGTCTTGCAAAACGTTTAACATAATTTTTGTAATAATTTACTAATAATTCTCAAATATAGAAAGTCACAGTCCTAGGAAGCAATTATATACTGTTGAATCGTTTAAACTTGTATTTAATTAAAATGAATGTACATCAGTGCTAATTCAGTTAAGTTGTTTTGTCACAGAGACACCAAAAGTTACAGCCACTACAATCTTCCAAATATTAGGCTATTTTCCCACTTGGCGTCTTTTCGTTAAGCTGCCAGTGTCTGTTTTACATTATAATCCTGGAGTAAACAGTGTTTTCAAGTCCTGAGTGCTTTTTTAAACGCCACCGCCGACTTCTTTTTTGCAGCTCGGAGCATCTTTTTGAACTTTTCTGAAAAAGATACCAAGTGTGAACATAGCCTAACAATTAGGCTATGTTTATTGTATTATTATTTTATTTATAATAATTAGGTATGTAATTATGATTAGGTATGTAATTATACTTCACGGAAAGAAGATAATCTGTTACTAGGCTCACAGTGCACAGTATAATTCATTCTCATGAGAGTCCCCTTTGGGTCCCTTATTTCTCTTAATATTCTGTGGAACTTTAACTGTAGTTTTTGGCAGTCAGGAACTGCTGATTCAACATGCTAACCAATGTTAGTTAGTCAACATACAATATATTGGGCATACTGGCAATGCTGAACATAACTAGAACCTACAGTATGCACACAGATCTCTGTTATCACTCTCAGGAAACTCACAACTCAGCTAATGCTAGTTTCTCTGTAACTTTAACATTGGATTCGGCTGCTACAGTGGCAAAGTAGGTCTGAATCTTTCAGGCTAGAAAGTATTGTGTTAGTGTCAAGGCTAAAAGCATACAACAGAAAATACACGGAAAGCAGGTTATAATGTTAAGATGTGTTAGATTACTAAAAAAAACTTCTCTCCGCACTGGAATATTTGTACATAAATCTGTCGTCTCTCTGTTGGCTTACATTAAAAAGCTGCATGACTTGTCAGTATCTCATTCAAATACAGATATGAATATTTATTACTGACCCAGACGTTATCAGTGTATCTAAAATAAACAGCGTACTGTAAAGGGGGGACTTTTCTAATGTGCACATGGGCCCTTAAAAACAAATAAGGAAAGTGAAACATCTGAATGTTAACTAGATGTTAATATAGAGCATGATTCCATTACCAACTTAAATATATGCTAGCTTTTCCAAAACAGAGTAAAACATGGCACCCATACGAATACTTGCAAATTGAAATAACAAAATCTACTTCTTGCTTGTTTGTTTTCTGACTTTACATAATGCATTGTCATATTTCTATTCAAATAAAATTCACAACAAACCTGCCTGGAATTTACAACATTTGTCTTACGATGTTTCAATTGACTGAAATTATGCCAATTAAAAATGTACAAGGAGACCTAGGCAATTTGTGATTTGATGCTTTGTTCAAAGACTGAAATCAAACTACTTAAGCATCCCACCATACCCCAGACTCTCACAAACAGTCCTCTAATGTGTAGCATGCAATTGCAGCTTTAAACCAAAATGTCTACTCCTGTGGCAGCAGTGAAAACCAAGCCCATTTGCACAGTGTAATAAAATGTAATTTGAGTTCAATTCAATTATGCCTTGAAAATGAGAATGGTCATATTAAAAATAATATTCTCACATGGATTCAAATGTCAACTGGTTTGACATCAGGTTGTTCAAGGTTTCCGTTTTAGGAGACTGAATGCAACTTGAGCATTCTAGTTTCCAGAGAGCATCTCTGCTTCTCCAACAAATCCAGACTCAACCCAGCTGCTCAGCGACCCTATTAGAAAACATGGCACTTTACAACTTCATCACTTACATCTAACTGTGTTCTGCTACGTGCTAGCATCCATGATATAACCCGGTGTTGGTATTAGCATCCAGCCATATCCAGCCCCTGTGATGAAAGCAGATGTGTACACATTAGTGAGAGCATCCCTTTAGGAGATCTCATTAAATTGCTGGATCACAGCAGTGTCCAATCAACAGTATCCACAGAGAATCCAGAGGAATATAGTTTTATTATCTCAGTGGGGGGCTGCATATAGAGCACAATGTTTATTTGCATATATATTTGTGTTTTGTTTTACACTCTAAATGTTTCCATGCCTGTTGAAATGCATGCCTATCATGATAGAAAGCCCTGAGACCCTCGTGGGTCTCAATAGCATATTTCAAAAGGAACACTGATTACAATCAAGCAAGGTAAAGAGAATAATGGATCAGTGAGCTCATTAGAACCACACACAGGGACCTTGTCAACTGACATCAAGAAACTGTACACTTTCTTCTTTTACTTATCCCAAATAGTAATCAAAAAGGAAACTTATCTGCAGTTTGGACATTGGTTTTAAGATGCTGGTGTTGCATCTGGGACCAGCGCACCTACCCTGCCGTGACACTATCGCTAGAGTCAATCTACAATATGCTGATTCTATCATAATAAAGAAAATTGGCTCAATCCCCGGAGAGAGGGGCCCTAATAGAAAATAATTCTGCCCTTGAAACACTCTGGGCCTGGCTTTGATTAGATGATGCTATCTTTGTTTAGACTTGAGCATCTGGGGCAGGACCATGTGTTCATATATTTAATTAAAATACCATTGCCTGCACTGACAAAGGGTACTTATCTCATCAAAGTGTTCACCCTGGATTTTTTCTCTTAATTCAAAAGATTATCTTTGTTGATTGGCAAGTGAGGTGGGATGGATGGGGGCAATGGTTTGGAATCTATTTACTTGTCAGAATACTGGCTCATCTGCTGTCCACCTTGACTGCAAGCCAGACATCATCACTGCATGCCATCTGGCTTAGAGACACACAACTATTTTACCTTTATCGCCACATTTTTATCATTCATACGACTGTAAGCTTTTAGAGTACAATACAAACTGTAGGAGACAAAGGTAGTAAAACATAGTACTGTCAATGCATTTCTAAGTGGGGCGGAAACTATTGATTAGTGTATTATCGGGTTGTTATTTCCTCTATTATCATCGCATTAATCGATTGGTCAATTGATCTATAAAAACTCAGATATTGAGATAATGCCTGTTTGTTATATTTCCCAAAGCCCAAGATAATGTATTCAAATGTCTTGCTTTATTTGACCAACAGTCCAAACTCAAAGAAAAGCATAAAATCCTCACATTTGAGAAACTAGATGCAGGGGATATTTTCTTTGACAAATGACTAAAACAAATAATGGATTATTAAAATAGTTGCACTTCGGCGCCCAGATAGCTCAGTTGGTAGAGCGGGCGCCCATATATAGAGGTTTACTCCTCGACGCAGCGGGCCCGGGTTTGAATTAAAGAAAGACAGACTTTAAAAAGGAACACGCCGACTTATTGGGACTTAGCTTATTCACCGTATCCCCCAGAGTTAGGTAAGTCCATACATACCCCTCTCATCTCCGTGCATGTTGTAACTTTTTCTGACGCCCCCCACCGCTAGCCTACTGCTCCCAATAAGTGACAAAATAACACCAACATTTTCCTATTTACATGTTGTCATTTGTATAGTCACAGCGTGTACAAATAACAAGGTCACATGAGACACAGCCATCTTCTAACCGTACATATACTGGGAAGTATATTCTCAGAAAGGCGAAGCACTGCTACTCTCTGCTCCTCACCACGGGGCTTCTCAGGTGCTGCAAGCATATCACTCCGCCCAAGTAGCAGAGCTTCGCCTTACTGAGAATAGTTTGATCACAAAAGATGTGTTATCCAAATTACTTTGAGTACAATATATTATGGAAAATCACCATCTATGATCCAATCCACTTTTTTAAGGTTGCATGTTACATGTTGCAACATCTTAACTCATGTCCAGACTGACTGTAAACAAGACTAGAGCTGAACTGACATAAGAGCTTTCAGACCGTTGAGACCATACCAAGAATTAGATAACAGGTTCTGCAACATCACGCTGCAGTAGTCTTTTTGTTTATGTATACAGTAGCACACTCCATCCTGTGACCTGCAGTAACAGACAAAAATTCCCTGGACAGCCATTACTGCTTTCCGGTGTAGCATGCTCCTTCTCCTGTGGCCTATGCCCTGAAAATTATCCTCCAAATTAACTCACAGAGGATCATTGTGAATGTCACGTAACCTGTTTGCCTGTGGCACGAGGGGCCTGTTTGCTTCTCCCACGTGAGTAAGTGTGATACGGTCAGGCACTAAAGGGGTAGGGGTTTTGCTGCTTATCCCTTCTGTCATAAAACAAGGCTTTGATGGGACACAGTGAAGTGTATGTATGTGTATTTATGACAAAAGTGACAAGGGAAACAGAGGGAGTTTAAGATACAAAGCAATGCATGAGGGGCATGCAAATAATTTGTAAGGATTACATACATGTGATTTATGTAAACGCACAACTACACGATAGACAAAAATAACAACCACTTCATTAAACAAACAACAGATGTTGACAGTAACAACAGTATTTGCCAACCCCTGTTCATATTTTGAGAGTGATTAGTTGATCTTCAGAAAGCTATGCAGCAACAACATTACTATCATTTGAGTGATGGTTTGAAGCAAAAATGCCACACAAAAAAATCAATTCATTTCAGCTTCTTAAATGTGGATATGGTCTGCTGCTCAGACAAAATAATATATTTAAAGATGTCAGCTTGGAAATTGTGGTGGACAATTTTCACTATTTTCTGACATCTTACAGACCAAAATGATCAATGAAAAACAATTATATATTATATATATATTATAAAAAAAGAAAAGAAAATGCAGCCGCAATCATTTCAAATGAGTAGTGCTGGTTAGATTCATCTTATAACCACTGTGCATCTTTTCACAGCAGTTTGTTTCTTTTTCCTCCCTTACATTTTAGAGTGTTTCCTGCAGTGGCAATTTTATTAATCTTTTTACAGTTTTGGTCTGCAATTTGGCCACACATGATTTTGCCCTTTTTTTTTTAGATGTCTGTTAGCTATCTCATGTTGGTTTTAAAACTCACATGTAAAAGTACTGACAACCAGCTGCTAAAATGTCTTTCACCCTAACCCAGCAGCATATTCATAACTGTAATGAGGTTACTTTAGCTACTATATTGAACCTGTAAATCAACCCACCACATAGCCTAAGTAATACGTTGAATAAGCAAGGAAATGCCATATTTAACACATATTTTGAATTTGTTGTTAAAAAAACTAAACTGACATTAATTTAATAAAACAAAATAACCAACAAAAATAAAACGACCTCATTTAAAAACACTGTAAACCTCAGTCATGATGACAAACTACAGCCTACTGCTCCAACAATGTCCACTGAATAACCAGTCAGTTAGGCTCGTCCCTTCTGCTAGCCTACTAACAAGCCAATATTAGCTAACGTACTGACTTGGGTTATGGCAGAGTTAGCAGTTTAATCCTGCTCTTCATTGCAATTGGGGAATGTTTACTCAATTCACAATTGACCAAACTCAGCAGTTGTTTTCAACCTTGAAGCCTCTCCTCTGATAATTTTTTTTAAATGGCTAACGTCACCGTTAAAGTTGCTTCTTTTATGAAGCATAGAGCTCACCTGTGTTTCTTGTCCAGGTAATTATGTTGTCCGAGAGCGGCTTGTAGTTCTTCATTGTGTTTTTAAGTCGCCGCCATGTAAACAGATACTGAACTTTTCCACTTTCGGGAACAGTGAAACATTTTCTCTTTAACTGTTAGCTACCTTTCAGCTATCCATCTTTTATCACATAGGCTAACGTATATAAATATTTTTTGTCGCGGGAAAGACGATGCTGTCCAGTCCTTCCATCCCATAACGTTAGGAAGTCGTGAGGTTTTCCACTTCATTTATTTCACCGCAGCAAAACTGTTTAACTAACTTAACTTCTGATGGTTAAACTTTGTCTACTTACCACTTTTGGAGCTGACTAGTCTCGCATTGCCAGACCTTTCTCCACAGCGCTAGAGCTGACTAACTCGAGCAGAAAAAGTTTGACAGGTTAAAAATGTCAAAACTCGCTACAAACAACCCATAATGCAACACTTTCTTAAACATGAGGGCAAAGCTAGAGAAAAGCGGTTTCGGGCCTACATCTTTTGGCAACTTTTGTATTCACAAAATGTAATGTGCCATGCGGGGTAAAAAAAATCCTACCTTACTAATTTTTTTTTCCTAAATATTCAGCTTTAAATGTAGCTTAATTGCAAAAAAGGAATACCCTACATTTAAATGTATTGTTTGAATGAAATTGCATCTCCTCTCCCCCACCACACACACAAAATGTTTTCAGCATTATACAGGTCAACTGATGCTCAGTTTTTAAGAAAATGTGAGGAGTAAATATTTATGTTTGTATAAAGACACACATACCCACACAGGTTGAACTGGGTGGAGCTATGCTGGGAATTATGTAAGGCCAGCAAAGTCCAAATATGACAGCCTAAATGTGCAATTTGCCCAACGCTAACAAGGAATGGAAATACCAACCCTACCCAACACAGTCCTGAGAGGATGTCTGATCAGCCAAACATAATTAAAGCCCCTGAAAATGTGTTGTTTTCTAATCTAGCTATTTATCTGTACTGTAACATATTCATTATTGAATGAGCACTAATCAAAATTAAAGTTTGGAGAAAAATCTAAATCTTTTTTGGGGTACAGATTAGAGTGCGGATCGGGCCGCATTTTTGTGTCCGACAGAGCAGTAACCGATACAGGCATTAAGATATTTATGTCCGAGCCCGACCCGAGCCCGATACAGTTAAAATCTCTTTTTTTTTCCTCATACTAATGACACATGTACGTTTGTTTGTGTGGAAAGCCCGCTTTTATTAAGCAACTGTAGGAAGGCATCCGAAAATGTCAACAGATGAGCGCATCAGCGCACATTGGCCAACAAGCGCAAGTTAATATGGCGTTTAATTTAAAATGTCCAATGCCTTATCGCGCTGATGTGACTGAGCCCGACCCGAACCCGAACATAATTTCTACCATACCGCCGTGTCCCGACGGGCTCGGTTCGGGTATCCATCCTCTAGTACAGTTATATGACATCACCTTTACACAGCTGAGGCCTGTCCACATCAAACCATTGATAAAAGCTCACACTAAAATACCAACAAATTACATGAAATAATAACTGTTGAAACTTTTAAAAGGTTGTGTTCATAGTAGAAGGCTGATTAGGAAAATAAGTTTGCAGGTCCTTTAAACTCAACTGTGTCGGTTTAACATAGGTGCGAAGGTCTTTTAAAGAAAATAACCCCATCATTCATAGATATGCTTGATAATAATATAAATGCCACCAAGTTCTACGACCTTCCTTTTTTATCAGGAACAATCCAAGTCCAACAGCCCAAAGTCTTTGGGCCCCAAAGTAGCAAACATTGACAAAATCCCCCTCGCTATTCTAAATCAATGTTATCTTGACTAAAAAAGCCAGAGAGGTATTTTCTTTTATGTCCTAAGGCTGTCAAGTTGTCCCAATACACAAAGCTGGAGATGACATTGATTCACCTTTCATTTGAAATTCAGCCAGGCATTCAGCAATTGATTTTTCACTGCGGGGAGAGATATGAAAAATGTGCCATTTTTGAATCACATCTGAGCTACCCATACACAGTTGTTCCCATGGCATGAAGGTGTTTCTCTGGCCACTTGCTCTCATTCACTCACATATACATAGGCTACATGCAGACTCACGTCCTCCCACACACCATACGTGAACACACATATTCACAGCTGCTCACAACCACGTGTGCAGACAGACACAAATGGCAGACAGCAGTTTTACCAATACCATCTCCTCGACCAGACAGCTCACAAATGGACACATCCACAGTGTTTCTACTCCTTTTTCCCCCCTGTGCCAAACTGTTCAACGGATCTTTCCTGTGTAATTGGATTACGGTTATGATGTACAGTCATCATACAAGGCAGGAAAGTAGTGTAAACTAGTGTTGAACTTACAAACTTTTGATTAAGGGAGTCACATCAATGTGGCAAGTGAAGGTCCCAAAAATGTTGATCAAAAACTGAAAACAGACATAGAATTGTGTGATTTAGAATGCTATGTGCCATTGTAAACATAACAGATTACATTGATGTTACAATGCAAAGTACATAGAATTACTTTATTATTTAGTTACATTAAACATAAAATCAAATAAATCAGACATGGATTAGGAGATGGTAGGATTGGAGATTGGTTAAGTGCTGGATGAGGGGTGCATGGAAATCGCTGTCAACAACAAGGATATGTCCAGTCACATGGATTGTGGAATAAAACAGTTTACCAGAGAGCTTTCTCAGGGGCTTGAAACATGTAGTTCCTTCTATCATAAGCATATGTTCTATTGTAAGGTTTTAAACGTGTAAATTAAGTATAGCCTATTTGTCAAATGTTTTTGGATCTTTTATAATAAACTGTAAAATAAATACACAGACAACATTACAGTTGTTGTGAGTTCCTACAGTATTGTTGAAACTCTACCAGAACATCTATGGCAGAGTGTGACAGGTTCCAAAAAATAGCACAAATAACCATATATTGATTGTTTCTTTGGGATCTCCAAAATGCTCTACTTTAAGAGCATTGAGCACATGTCAACACTTACTTTGGGAGCTAAGCAGAAAACCTTTAGCAATTACGGTTTTCATTCTATAGTCTGATGGCCCAGCCAGTAAAAATCAATGAACACTTCTGCTAGTCAGAAAATATTCTCACTTGAGTAAACAGCATGTTTTAAGGATACCGCTTCACTTCAAAATATCATACACTATATCCACTTCAACATATGTCATAGGACATATTGGCCTCCCCAGAAGAGATAAGTCTCAAAAGTCATTCCCACTCCCTATTGCACATTCTGTCAACCTGAATAAACTGGAACTTTCCTACATATGGTCTGGGAGTGTGAACAGGTGCTCTGGAATAAAACAACATCAATAATATCTGATGTGATAGGATGTCGAATCCCTACTGTTCCGATTGTTTTGTTACTTAATGACGACTCCGAATTACACCTGCTTGGGATACAGAGGAAAATTTGGCTAGCTGGCTCAACTGCAACCAAGAAAATGATAGCTCAGCGTTGGCTCCCCCCCACTCGCTTTGTATAAAACAGTGGCTGGCGTACTTTCTAGACATAGTTATGCTTGAGCTCTCTACAGCAAGGATTGATAAAGCTAAATCATCAACAATCAACCTCTGGGAAAGCGGAGCAGCACAAATATCAGACCTAATGACTTAAGCGCCACAGAGGGTGGGGGGTGGGAGAGGATTTTTGTTCTATGCACCACTTAACATTACCCGGCTCGCATTGTGGAATTTATTCTGTATGTCTGTATGATAAATGGTGCTAAAAATAATAAAAAAAATTGATCCCAAAAAAAGAAGAAAAAAAACAAAAAAAAAGAAATATATATATATCATACACTGACTGCAATCTGTGTCTTTTTATATGCCAGTAAACATATTTATAGAGTCTCCAAAGCCAATGGGAAGTAAGCTGCAGTACTGCTTATTCACTGTAGTATTTTGTGCCACGCAAGCATTTTCCTGGGCAGCATCGTAGGCCGGGGTGGCTTATGAGCTTGGGTAACAACTCATTAATAAAGTGGATAAGGGCCAGTCACACCCTCAGCTCATTTCATGAACTCGCCACGGTTTGCAAATGCCATTCAAAATGATGCAGTGGTGACGGCCAGAGCTCTTTCTGTCCACCCAAGTCATCCCCCAACCCCCTCGCCTGCAAGATCCAGACTAATAACACGGGCCAAACATCTGGCGAAAGACTCAGCCATCAGTCACAGTAGCAGCTCTGTGAAAATGGACTGAAGACTTCCTTTCATCCTGCAATACGTTACAGCAGGATATAGTCAAATACAACAGGTGAAAGAAAAGTATGAAAAGCCTGTGACTGCTCATTACACAGTAGCTCAATTATGTATTAGTCAACTGGGGAAGTCTACTACCTAGAGTACTAGTATATGAAGAATTTAGTAAATTAGGTTGAAACAATGTGTGGTTGAAATATTGTGCTAAGAAAAGTAACCTGTATATTTAATTTGTTCATTTAATTTTCACAAACTAATGCCAAGACCCTATTTTAAAAATAACACACATGGAACCTGATGTTTCTCTCAGGAATTGGATGACTAGGCTAGTAGGAATTGAGCTTGTGGGTCCATTACAGCTGATAAATGTTTAACTTCACTGATACTGATTCATACGGTTAAAAGGAACTCATTTAACTAATTACTGATTGAATAACTAAATAAATAAGAAATAAGTCTTGAATTCAAGGGCAGTGTGTGGAAGTCTTCTTTTCTACTAGATACTCAGCTTGTCTATGACACACCTGCATGAATGTCCAAGTCATATTCATCAACGTCAATCTATGTCCAAACATGAAACCGTTTAAAAAGAGATACAAAGAAATTATTTCTCACAAGGTACAGGGATAAAGGTGTTTGATTATCATTGTTTATTTTTTAGATTGTCATTTATTCTTTCTTAGTTTCCCTTTTTCATTTATTTATTTAATTATTTTTTTCTGATAATTTCTGATTTGATAATAACATATATCATTAATGAGTTTATACTTTTTGAGTAAATTAAATAAATGTGCAAGAAATTATAATATATATTATTATATATAATATAAATAATACATGAGAAATACATTGTTAAAAAAATGTGCAATATAAATAAATTGACTTGACTATACTTTTTAGTAAAGAATTTCAAAAAGTATACTCACACAGGTTATATTTTTTATTCCAGATGAATAAGCTTTTGTCAATGGATAACATATGTTCCTTCTTTCCTTTACCACTGTCCCTTTGTATTTATACCTTCACCAAGGATAGCGTACATACACGCCCATCTTTCTCAGCTTCCTTACTCTCCCTCACAGACACACACCTAAGTATTGTGCACTGAAAGGAATGAGATAGGAAAGATCATTTCATAAAAGATAATTTTGCTTCTTTCTGATGTGATTTAAGTTTATGCCAAAAAAAGCTGATGTTTGCAATAAAGCTAATGATGATGATGAAAAAATAGATTGTTTTGGTCTTAAACGAATTGGCTCACACACTCATCTTTACATTATTATCATTTTCACATAGGAGAATAAAGATTACATTTTAACACTTACATTTTAACACAGTTAAACAATTTGTTTCCTAATCTCTGCCAAGGTAACCACTTATATTTTATGTTTGCCATATCTAGTTTCTGGTGTTCTCTGTGAAAATGAATAACAGGAAGCATGTTTCCACTTTCCACAGCAACGTTTGCAGTAAACAGAAAAGTGGTTCCATCATAGCAAAACAGATTTTACAAGGTATAATGTACTGTTCACTAAAAGTACAACCCTGTCTTTGATTTTCTTGGAAGCGCAAAGCAAAAATGTCACATTAATTATGGTTTAGCACAAACATCTTTCAAAAACTGTAAGACAAAAGAGTAACACTACAATATTTTCCTATTTGACTCTTCAACACTGCGATAACATGAAGATGGACATTTTTATAATGTTTAAGGGTCTTTATTCATCATTTACTCTTGGATTTCTGTTCAAAATATGTTATTTCCACCTATTCTGGCACTCGAAAAAATTATGGTAAAATAAGTATTATTCAATTTTTCCAAGATAAATTATTTCTTCTATTTAAAACTTGTTATGTGTTAAATGTTAATCCTGTGTTTAATTAATTTTTTTTTTTAAATGCAACAATTATCATAAATAATACATATTTTTAAATGTCCGGAGAATTGTTGACTATACACATTGTTTTTCCAATACAAGATGAATAAAATATCCACAAATATAACTTTAGAAAATAACAAATAGTGAGCATTCAGCTGTATCAAAATCAGGAGACAGAACAACCTGTTACAGGATCACATGCTCAGTAATCGTCCTTCATCTAAATCTGCTGACTGAATTTCATATCTCTCCCCCTTAGGTTGTGATTTCCCAGAATGCCATTCAATAAACCCAGAGGACAAACAAAGTGTCAAGGTCACATCACTGCAAACAAAACGCCTGCTACCAGAGAGTAGAGGGTTACAACAGATGATAGTAAACACCTCATTGTCAATCTTTTAGAGCCACTTATGTATTCGTCCTCTGTCCATGGCTCCAGATAAGTCACAGTCATCCTTCATGGTTCTGACCCAGAACCAGAAATCCAGAGTGCAGGTATAGCACAGTTCTAGCTGTGGTGGAATTTCCAGAAACACCATGTTGTATGATGACAAAGGGAAAGCTTAGACAACATCAGGTCATTCATAGGTAGGGCTGGGCAATATATCAATATTATATCGATCTCGAGATATGAGACTAGATATTGTCTAATCATAATATCGGGATATGGCATAAGGGTTGTCTTTTTCTGGATTTAAAGGCTGCATTACAGTAAATTAATGTAATTTTCTTCACTTTCCAGACTGTTCTAGCTGTTTTATTATTTGCCTTTACCCACTTTGTCATTATATCCACATTATTGCTGATTATTTATCTAAAATCTAATTGTGAAAACATTTTGTTAAAGCAACAATTGTCAAGCCCACAATATTGACATTGAGGTATTTGGTCAGGAATATCGTGATATCTGATTTTCTCCATATCGCCCAGCCCTATTCATAGGTATCAGGTCAAGGGACGAGAATATCCGGCCAGTCTCTAATGACCAATCCTCTTCATGTATAAATATGTTTGTCTCTCTACAGATTCAAGGAGTCTAGGCAGCTGCAAGATAAGGGAATGTTTTATCTCAGGACTGTCTCTTTTTGGAGTCCGGTGGGCCAGCCAAACTTCCCAGAGAGAGAGAGAGAGAGAGAGAGAGAGAGGCTGAACTAGGCTTTAGCTGTGTTTAGGCGGCTGCATTATCTTTGTTTACCTTAAAGGTTCAGCTAAATGCAACACCTCCTGCATTACCTTAAATAGCCTACACCAGAGATCTTCAACAGGTGGTCCGGGACCCCTAGGGGTTCCTTAGAGTCACTGGAGGGGGGCCTCCAAATGTCAATTTTTTAAAGTTTAAAACATAAATATAATTCACACATATTATTAGCAAATATAAATCTCCACTGATGATAGGCTTACTGGCCTATAGGTAGTCACTAAGATAGCCATACAGTTCATCCTAAATATTCACTGTGCCACATACAAGATGATTTATTAAATCATGCCAACAATTAATATTTTAATAGCTTAGTATTCTATGCACTAAAAAGGTATGTGTTAAGGCTTTAGGCTGCCCTACATGTATTGTAGGCTCAGTTTAATATGCAACTTAATTTTATACAATATATATGTAGTAGGGGGTCCCAGCTCCGTCTCTCTCTCAGTTAAGTGGTCCTTGGCTTAAAAAAAAAAGAAAAGACCCCTGGCCTACACCTTCAGGAGGACAGGAACTTGAGAGAGTTGGGACAGCACTGCACAATAACACATCGTGGTTAAACTGTACTGCCTGCTTAATTATGCCACCTAAAACATAAACTTTTAATAATTTTTCTACGTCAAAGTGTGGCGGATCGGTATGGCCCCAAATAGGGGTGGTTTTGAGCTCTGTTAAGTCGATTTTCTGACGATTTCCCATTAAAGTCTATGGGAAATTTTATTTATATTTTATTTTATTTATAACAAATTTCGTGAAAACCGCTAGGCGATTCTCTTAGTAAAGTCATAGCATGTGTTGGCAACGCTGCGCGAGGGTGACTAATAGCGGGACGAATTAAGTATGACAAATAATAGTCACACTGAATAACCATTAATAAAGATGCTTAAAGAACATTAAAGAAGTTAACTTCATAAATGTGCAGAATGTTGCTAAGATAACTAAAAAGGATAATTAAGAGGACTATATAAAATTTTCATTTTCGGTAAGACCTTACTTGAAGATATCGACATAATTGTGACATGACGCTGATTATTGACACTGACATCAGTGACATTACATTTTTTTGGGATGTCTTCATAATGACAACTTGACATTAACCAGGATGAAATTACCAGAAGATGTATTTGTCATGATCAAGACAACTTCTGGTAATGTCACTTTGATTAATGTCAAGTTGTCATAATCAAGACAACCCAAACAATGTCAACTTGTCATGACAAAAACCGAATGACACTTAATGACAGACGTCATAAACGTTTATGACTTGTTTATAACGTTTATGACACGTTCATGACCGTGTCATGTCACGATTATGTCGATACCTTCAAGTGTTACCTCATTTTCTCATACAAATGTTTTTTGACCACTTCGAGGCAACAGAACAAGGTGTTAACACCATATTGACAAAACATCGCCTTAAAAGGTTGTGGTGACTGAGGAACATTAGCATTCATTAAGAGTCATGTTTTTGGTCAGTTTATGTAAGTCCAATATACATTCTCCTTTTAGCTTGGTTTAGATCTCCACCAACTATAGAGGGAAATATCTGGCTCTTTTGCTGCTGAATTCTCCATTACGTTCACTAGCTTGCCATTAAAGCTATAGTGCGTAGTTTCTGTCGCCCCCATGAGGAATTCTAAGTAATGACAACAACACTGTCGTGACCGCGCACCAGCCACCCCCCCCCACACCCATACAGATTATATGGCCATTTTGTGTTTCAGTTACTACAGCATGAAACAATAAAATACTGTGACTTAATAGTTGCTTTATATAAGACAGGGCATACGTACCTCTCTTCATATCCTCTGACAGGATGAATGGTCCCGGTGACTTTAATGCCTCCTGCTTAACTTATCAAACTCATGTAAAACATACAGTAACTATAAAGAAAGCATTGGTTACACCAGCAATGATATTGAAATATTTATTACAGCTTATGAAATCACTGCTTCTATTGTAAAGCAGACCAGAGCATACACAGCACATCCACTGTTGCTGGGCCAAAATGTATTTGGCACTAAAATGGACAGAGGGCTAATGAGAGATATTAACTGATATAAAAAAAAAAGGCTTGATCGTTCCATCATTTGGAGGTCCTTCGCTGTTATCCATATAAAAGAGTTCCAAGACCCAGACAAAACACCAGAACTTTTGTCATAGCTAAGTGATTAATCTTAATCAGTAATTTATTTGTTGGCAAACAAGTTTCACTGTTACAACAAATATTAGTTATGAGGTCATTCAACTTGGAAACCATTACAAAAATGAATAAATAAGAAGCCATAATCATATCCAATAATAAAAACTTATCTGTGCCACTAAACGTACTTCCATTCTCCAATGTATTACTGTTCATTTAAACAAATAAATAAATATATTTTCTCCTCGAGGAAAAAAAAACAAAAACACTTCCAGTTTTTTCTCACTCCAAAAGCTTTTTCTTTAATAAGTAAAACAACCATCTTTCTTTTTGTTGTACCTAGTGCTCATCAATGTTCAATTTGTTCTCTTTCTGAGAAGAAAAAGCGCTTTCCAAAGCCAATAGTGATGCAGAATGCATTATGCACCTTTCTGAGGGACACCTCATGATTAACTTGGACTTATTCTGTCTCCTTGACAATCTGTAAATCAGAGCTCTGCTATCTACACAGTAAAATAAAAAAGGGAAAAGAAATCGAACTAAAACAGAAAATAGACCTGAAAACAAAGATGAATATGCAGCACAAAAATGCGTGTTTTGTTGTGATATCTTTTGTCTTATTTGCTTCTATTTAGATCATCATTTCTTGGAAAATGATAAAAGATGAAAACAAAAAACAGACCGGTACCAGAAACGGAGAAAGGCCAGCACAACTGAACAAAATTGCTCCTAACCACTACATTTACAGAGACAAAGGGTTGTTCGGAACAAAAAAGCATACTATTGTGTGCAATGCTAGTTATCTGTACAATTACATAGAAATATCTCATAATTCTCTTTATTAGTTTTTTTTTCTCCCTCTTTTAACAACTGTTATTACAGTAAAATGAAAGAAAAAAGAACAGCTATGCTTGAAAGCATACTATCAATAATTCCTTCATGGTAATTGTTCAAAATGTGTTTGTGTTGTTTTTTTTGTTTTTGTCTTTTTTCCATTGAAGGGTCACTTCAGCAAACAAAATGTGCTGCAACGCACCAAAGAGGAAGAAAATCTTTCAAAAAGTCAATATAGATACAGAAGTATAATAAAATAGTCCTTTTTTTAAATTTCCCATTTATCCTGGTAAAGTCTGTAGTTTAGACTTGTATAGTTTGGGACTATGCAGTTCATTTTGACTGTCAGACTACACCTCCGGAGACCTAAAAATCCGTGTGAGTAATTGTCTCTTTTCACACTGAGACAAAACACGCCAAACCACACAGGGTTGGAGGGTGGGGGGAACACAACATCAACAGATTCCCGCAATGTTTAACCAAATATAGTCACATATGAGCCCCCATACATAGCAATCATTATCCTGTTTGTGGTCAGCAACAGCGAGAGTACAGCCATTTGCTCTGCCTCAGTCTTCGGGACACAGAATAAAAAGAAGGGCTACCACTGCCAACGACTGATGGAACAACGGGACAAGGGGAAGAGGACTACGGTAATAGGAGGGACACTGGAGGAGCGGGAGGATGTTGGGCCTATAGGCTAGTGACTAGGTGCGAGGGCTCCGGCTGGGCCTCTTCTGGAGATAGATCCTCTTTGTTTGGGGGCACGATGAATCCGTCGCTGCTGCCCCGTCCTAGCTGGTAGTAGGAGTGCAGCTGATGGAGGTGGTTACGTGAACCCAAGTTGGGCATGCTCTTGTAGTAAACGTCGTCCGAGATGTCCTCTGGGCTCTTGGTGTCACCCCCGTCCTTGGAGCCGTCAGCAGATTCTGCAGACACGTCGGGCAGGCCGGGCAGCATGGGCATACTGGTATAGAGGGAGTCTCTCTGGTGGTTGTGCCTGGGGGACAAGGCCTCGTCATCAGTGTGCTCATTAGTAAGTAAGGGAAAGAAACTTTCGCTGTTCTCCTGGGGGATCCTCCTTCGAGACGAGGAGGAAGTGGTGGCGGACGAGAACGGGTGGTGGGGCAGTGGAAGGGGCGGCGGTGCTGACTGGTGGAGGTGATTGTTAAGGTTGTCCACCGCCTGCAGTGACGGGGGTGGTCTTTGAGGCAACAGCGGGGCATTAGACTCCTCGCGGATTAACTCCAGGCCCAGGCCTTCGTCGTGGTGCGGACCAAAGGTGGAGTGGTCATCCAGGCTCAGCGCCACATTCATGCCTATCCCCACTCCCAAGCCCATCCCGTAGCCACTGTCCTTGCCACCGTTGCTAACATTATTGACCAGCTTATTCATAAGGTTCCGGTTCTGCTCAGTTGAGCGCTCATGGGAATTGTTGAGGTAGGAGGGGATATAATTGGAGGTGAGCTCTTTCAGGATCTTCTTTTCCAGGGTGGTCTCCTTGTGGTTATAACCCCGATCAATGATCTGGACGCAGTCACTCATGTACTCAGCGCTGGCGATGCTGTAGCTGTTGCCATGGTTACCATTCAGTGGTAGAGTATCCATGACACTTGTATCCCGGGCATTGTTCAGGATTCCCTCTGGAATGACAAACATGGGTTGGGTTGGGGGGTAGAGTGGGCGAATGAGAAGGGTGAAATCTGATGGGATGTAATTGCCACAGCTAAATGTCAGCCATTTTTACAAACACAAATAACACCAATCAAAAACTGTGGCCCTTTTATTCTGAAATATGCCCTGACCCTCAAGCACTCTCAGCATCTAATGTCACTGACAATTCTATAAAGTGCACTTTGTGGAAAAGAAGACTCTAGAGCATTTGGATTAGGTAAAACATACATATTAAACATTAAAAGCCTGTATACTGCAAATATTAACATCATACACACTTACCTTGTTACAAAAATAAAAAAAATTTAAGAAAAATTTCACTTCTCATTAAACTGTATAGATTATTCTATGGCAGTGATGAAAACACTGATATATGTGACATGCAACAACACAAAGCTCAAGCACAGCACAAAAACAAAGGTTATGCACTAAATTCAAGCAAACAAAGACAAAAATTATAGCCATGCATTTAACATTTAAAGTGACCACAAACCAGCTGTAAATTTGGAGCCCAGCCATATTGTCCCATATGAGCATTGCAATGTTGTAATACTGAAAGAAATGATTTAGTCATGTCTGCTTTGTCCATGTGATCAGAACTAGCCCTCTCTCTAGACATGAATTAGTTAAAACATTTCAGAATCAACCCACACTGGAGGAAAGGACTTCTGTTCTCTCTGTAGCATGGACATCTAACATATTTTATCAGTTTGACCAAGTCTATGCAGCATCAAAGCAACATGTTTGGCCATAATTCAAACTACATCAGACAAGGCTATCCAGCTTGTTAAAAGTGTCAAACCTACAAATTTGACCTCTTGAAAATTTGACAAGATTAATTTCTGAGTCCTTCAAAAAGTAAATTAGCTTGATCAAAGTACAGTAAAAAGAAAAAAAGTGCATGAACAAAGGCACAAATGTTCAATATTCACTGAAGAATACAGATCAATTTGTATTGATGTGTCTTATGAAATGTTGAGTTGAGTCTAAATATTGACTGTAATTCCATTAGCTTATTTAGAGTGTGATACCAAATGGGCCAATGGATATTTGCCCGTAAGAAGCAGCAAATGCCTCACGTTTACATCAACTAGTGCAAACTACAGTAAGCAGTGGATTTCAGGATGAGATCTAAACTGGTTTTTGCAGGTCTTTTTGAACTGGGGAAGACCTTTGTCATAAATGAATGCTATTACTTCCAAAGGGAATGACATTTTGTTTTCATTACCCTTTTGTCAGAAAAGAACGTAAAGCCAAAGTCAATTACATTTGATAAGCAATGTTTAGTTTGACTCCCATACTTGTCTCTCTGTAGGGCTCTTTTAGGGACAGCATGAGGGGAAGGAAAGAAGAAAAGAAAACACAATAAGCATAACAGTGACAGGTAAAAGAGAAATGTGCACATACAGTATGCTGATGACGCATCAAGAAAATGTTTTTGGAATGTAATCGTTTTATGTCACCATGCAGATTTTGCGTACCCATAGAAAGAACCACAATCTAATCAAGTATAACAAATATGAAGGGAAAGACGTTTTGCTATAACCGTTTGAAGAATCCTTGGGGTAAAACATGGCAACGGTACTTGAGCCTCAAATGCACCAGTAAATCTTTTGTTGCATTAGCATTTTCATCCTTCTAGATATTTCTTTTACATCTATGGCATGTAAGTGAATTATAGCCCTCTGTCAGAGCTCCGATGCAGTACTTGTATTGCATACATAAATTATCCCCTGATCAAAGCTCTCTGTGAGTTTTTATCTCATTTTTACACGGGTTTCTCAGTTTTACAGACTCACAAAGTTACAGCGATCTCATATTGACTGCCCCGAGTTGGAATAAAATAACAGCTCTGCGTGGAAAAAAAAGCATTTCAGTAATCAGACTAATCCCAGACTAAAGTGGATTTCTTGTTGGCTGATTGCGAGGGTTTTCTAATACTTAGATCCAATATTTGTATTGATGTTATAGTCAAAGACCAATATGTTTAAGTTACTTCACAATTAAAGGTTTCAAGTTAAAGGGCAATTTAGTCATTGAAGGAGGTGGAAAACTGAACTATTTATGTCTTAAAATTAGGAAATTATATTCATTAAAACACTAAAATACTCAAATGAATGGCAATCCTCATGTTTGCTCTTAAGACTATTCTTTTCTATGCAAAAGAAATGAATTGCATTTTAAATTTAAATTTTCAGATTCAGTTTATCGCGAACAACAATGACTGACAATACAACAGCAGCATAAAAAGAAAGAAATGCTAAGACTAAAAACAGAGAGACAGAAGACATGGCACACAAGCTGTACTGACAACATTAGAGCACATTTAAAATAAATGACTGGGGATGTATCCGGCTCCCTATGGGCACCCATACTTGACCATTTTTACAATGTCTATGTCGGCCAAAGAGCCATGCATGAGTGTAACCAAATTGCAAGCCCTGACCAGAAGCCAGGACACACCCCAATGAAAAACCCCAAAGCAGAACAAACCTGTAGGATTTCTGTGAAAAAACTTTAGTTTGTTCAATGCTAACACACAACATTTAGAGCAGTGTTTTTTTTAATCAAAGCCCTGTAAAAACCCTCAAGGGTGAGCACTGGCATTTTAGCTTAGTGCAAGTCCATTACTTTTAACTCTCCAATCATAAAGTTGCTTTCTGTTCCTTGGCAGGAACAAAGCCACCTCACACTTTCCCTAGGACCAGACATGAAAAAACACTGCCCTAGCCACAATGTTAAAGAATGAAAAGAAGCTAGCACACCTTGTGTGTTGTACATGCCCAGAGGGTTGTTATAGACTGCCGATTCCCCAAGCAATGTATTATAAGGATTGTTAGTGCCATGAGGACGTAGGAGTGCATTAGGTATAAGATGGTTAGCCATAGCCCCTGGAGCAGCCAGAAAGAGACAGAAAGTGAGGCAGAAAAAAAAAAAAAAGAGAATAAGAGCGGAGAGACAGAAAAAAGGTAGGTGGGTAGATAAATTGAGATATTGATAGAGAGAAGGAGAGAGAACATACATATCAGTTGGGCAGATGCAGCTGAGCTATGACAGCCATTAACATCCAAATGATCACATGATCATTAATGTGAGGGGTTTTGCTACATGAAAGTGGCAGAGCTGAACTGACATGGCTAATGGGGCCGATGGAAAGTGTGGTAATTGTATTGTTAATGCCGGCCATTAGTGTTAAGCCTGTTTTTGTGCTCCACAATCAGGCAGCATACTCGTGTTAACAAACAAATTACAAAAGCACCAACATGGCCAACACAACACATGTACTGTTACATTAGACTAACAGGACAAAATACAATAATCACTCAGGACACTGTTTGGTCTTTAAGGCTGAAGTAATAAATAAAAAAAGAAAGTGCTCCGAATTCATTTAATTGACTGTTCGCACAACACCTTCCCTTAACAGAGATTGCAATGATTAACAATGGTAACTAAGAACGGCATGCCTGTCAAGCTTCAGATTTCTCCACATGAGGAAGCGGTGTGCATGGGGCTACTCTTCATTTATCCTGATACATTTGGTTTTTTGTCTTTTTTTCAACTTTTCAAAGACCAAGGTCACAGGAGCAAAAATCATTGCAAAGAAAGAATTAAAGTTATTTTTTTTGCTTTGCTCCGACGTGTGATGCAATCGTTAACATAGCTTAGCTAACTAGCTACAGTAGTAACCCAGTGTTATTCCCAAGGCCAAGGAGAACAATATTGACGAACTACATTAGTATATGGGTTTACAATACAGTACAGGTTACGTGAAAAAAAACAACTCAGTTCTCGAGCATAAGGACTGTGTAGTATTTTCCCAATGTGTGGAAGCAGGTCCTGGATGCTATCAGAGTTTAGGCTAACGTTAGTGGTTCTTTATTCAATTGCTAACTCCACGAGATAGCGTTACATGAAGTTCAGGTTGAAGTGCAAAATATGAAAATGTACATAAGCACAGCAGTCATGCTTATGTTAGAAGAAAAATATGATGTCAGACATTTTTCCTATTCCTTTCAACCAAATCATGAAGCTAAGCTTAGTTGAGCTAGCTAGCTACAGCTAATAAAACTCTGAGTGGTAAATCTGTCATCATTATCATCTTAACTGCATATGTGCTGTAACAGTACATTATTATTATTGTTTGTGGTATTGCCGACCTTATGAACTGAAAAGGGATATTTTTCTTCAAAGAGCAAAATTCACATTTTTTTCTAATTCTCTGCTTAAATAACCTCTGCATAAGTGCTCCCTTAGGTCAAGATGGTCATTACTTTGCTCCAACCTTGTCTCCTTCGCACAAACAGAACAGAGGCTCATTTTCTTTTTATGCAACGCTTGCCCTCAGGTACTTGCTGCCAGGATCTTGCCCAGATGACTCAGTTTCCCAACAACATAGTACCACACCAAAGCAACTATCACAGTCTGAGCCCGGTGATTAGCAGCAGGTTTGAGGGCTGCAATCTTAAAAATGAATGGTGCAGATTCACTGATGTTTTTTCTTTTCTTTTTCTTGATAAAAATAATTTATTTTCAAGTGTTTGAATACATTATGCGGAATATCAATTACACTGAAGACATTCACATTCATTTCCTGTTTACAAGATTTTTTCCTGCCCCACTGCATGATATGGTGCTATTGTTTTTAAAAGCAGCAAATTCAAGATTTATGAGGGCAATATGCCAGAGCGGGTAAACATCTTTTAACTGAGGTACGAATACACAGCAAATAGATCCTCTGGCAGAGTGCACTGTTCTTTTCTAATGCTCTGAATCTGTCAAACCAATGGAGAAAGATTTTTTTTTAAATATTCTTATGACTCTCCCTATCTTTTGTTTTAAAAGTTGTTTTAAGGGGTTTCTTATTGCAGACATATTTTCTATTTTGGAAGACTCCTTAATAACATTTTTAAAATAATTACAGTATTGCTTATTTAGGCTCATCTTTCAGCATTGATGTAATATTTAGTTAAAGTTTAGTATTAACTAGGCATATTATGATCATCAAAATGTTTTAATGAAAAAAAAACAGTAATTCGTTTTTTTCTGTTGCTGCTTGCCCCAATTACAGCGTATTCCATAAACACCAGCCCCTTTTGAATTCTCCCAATGACAGATCCCTTATTGTGTCTGTGTTTGATAAATTGGACAATTTCTAAAACCGCACTGATTGTGTGGTGCAATAATCCTCAATGCTGGGATAAACTGAACATGCAACGCTATCAAGACGATTGCATGACTCTGCTCTCGAGAGAAGTGCTCTCAGGTGCGAAGGACTGAGAAGCCAGGGTGTGGAGATTCAAAATACAAATCACCAAGAAATATTCTCTCCTCAACTCATAATTCCTTAATAACAACATGGGAACAGCCAGACATCAGTGCAATTCTATTCGCATCTGTTCCTTATGATACTTGTGATGGCGGAACACAATTCCAGTTGCACTCTTGAGCTTGTGAGTGTTCTCTATCAGATCCAGCCTGGTAAGAAGCCAGGCGTATACATTTGCGTTAATAATTTCTAGGTCTGCCTTTTGATCTAATGGAAGATCCTTGTACGCTTTTCTTCAACTCCCGACCCACAGGCCCACCTCCCGCCCCATTCAGCCTCTCCACAATGGATAAAGGTTGTGTCTGTTGATGGTGCTAAGCTGAGTGCCTAATTATTGAGATCTTGACACTTCCTCCCTGTGTCGAACATTAATCCATCATTGTAACTATGCATTAGTGTCGACACAAGCAGGCGCCCAGAGTGAACTTAGAGAGCAAGCAGTGTGGAACCCGATCCCTCTATCAAGAGATGCGGTGAGTGGGCAGAGTGTTAGGGATGGATGCCAGCCAGGGCAGTATTTGCCACTATATGTTAGATATAGTCTGGTATCTATTTTTTTTGTTTACCTGAGAGACTCCAAAGTTAACTCTATTCACTGTGCCGCTGTCAAATGCATTATGGTAAAATCCTTGTTTTACTTTTTCTGAAAGGGAATACCACTGAATTGATTTTAGGTTGTTTTGCAGCACTTTTCCTGAGAGTATGCCCAGTTTCACTTTCAAGGCTTTTGCAGTCAGAGTTGCATTGCTTGACGGGAGGGGGAGGAATAAAATAAAGAGGTAACTTTATCACTTTATCAAATGCCCCAAAACTAGAATTTTCATAAACAAGTTGATATGATGACATTTACTTAATTGCGTATGGTTTTTTATTTAGATTAAATGAAATCAAATTGTTTTTGTAGACTCCTTAAGACTCTATATTTTTTAATTACTAGATTGTAGAAATTATTTGTTTATGCTTCATTATTTGGTGATTATTAACAGTTGAGTAGAAGATGTGTCTTTTACTTGTATTTCTAATCATTTGGAGTATCTGAGTCAAACAATTGTGAAACAAGTGATTTAACTTGACTCAAGGTTTGTTGTTGAAAGCTTTGCTTGTCAAAATGTTGATACTTTGATACAAAAGTCTTTGCTTCCCATTAAATGGAAAGTGACTGTAATTAAAAATCAAGAAATGAGTCAAGCTTCTGTGAAAAACTATCTTGTATTAGTTATAAAGTCTAAGGCCAGTGTATTGATAGTCATTTAAGTTCATATTTGCTGCGGGAACAAGTACCTCTGTTGAGTGATGCAGAGCTGTTGATGTCGCCGGTCATAAAAGAGGACTCTGACTGTTTTCTGACTGTGTCATTCCACATTCGACGGATGCGGCTCTGCAAAGAAAAACAGCATGTCAAAACAATTATTACAATATTCACTCTGAACACTGTCAGTAATTCAGCTAAAAAGTCAAAGTCTGCACATGGAGGATGACTTAAAAAGCATCATTGTATAACAGTTCTATTTCAAGCATACAATCACGTTTTTAATATATATATATATATATATATATATATATATATATATATATATATATATATATATATATATATATATATCTATATATATTTATTTATTTATTAGGGGTGTAAAAGGGGTTTTCAAAAACACAATATCGTTTATTTTTTTATTTTAATTTACGTGCAAAAATATTCATGTAAGACAGTGGTTTATGTTGTGTTTAAACCTCATACTGCTAGATGGCTATGCTGAGACACGCCACTAGTGTCCTCGCCTAACAGTGCCTGACTTTAGAAGCTAACAACGTAGCTATGGCTGAACTTTGGCCTACTTAAGCATATACAAATTTGCTCACTAAGAACCTGTGAACCACAATCCCAAACTGGCAGTTAGATTTTCTGTGTACTGAATTGTTTACCTAAAGTAAAGTTCTTTGACTTTTATGAACATCATGTCTTTTTTTAAATATTAGTTTTTCCAAAATTATACATTAAAAAAATCCCAATATATTGCCTTATGCACAGTATCGAAATATATTGCAATATATTGAATCATGACCCATGTATCGTGATACGCATCGTATCGCCAGATTGCCAATACACAACCCTAATATATATATATATATATATATATATATATATATATATATATATATATATATATAAATAAAAGCTTTTTAATCAATTGTGTAAGCCATGAAACATGTCAGCTGTGGGGATAAGAAACCTCCAATAAAGACGAGCACTAGTACTGGGATAGGTGAAGTCTATAATAAAGTCATCAGTCAAGCTCTTCGAATCAGTGTCTCGGATTTCAAAGGCTCAATCCAAGAGGGTTCATGCTGGTTAATTATGATACAGTCCCATGGGCTGTTGCACAAGCTAAGGGTCTGGGTATCCAACCACAGAGTTGACAACTGTGCCAGAAGGGCTTGGCAAATGATTCCAGATGAATACATAACAGATTTGGTGATGGTGAAAAGAAAATTATGTGTAAAATATTTGGTAATAAAATGCTTTACTTAAAGGATAATTCCAGTTTATTACAACCAAGGTCCTATTTTTGTGGGTTTTGGTCAACATTCCTATCATCAATAACAACATTGCACTGAACTATCATCTTTACACTGCCAACACAGCAGTGTGGTGTGAACCACATGCAAAATATTACATAATAGCAGGGTCCAAGCTAAAAAATGAGGGGACAGGTTTAATAATAAAGTCATGCGACACAGTATTGTTTTTCTGTGATTGCACCTTAGACAGGTTTCAGCTTAATTTAGTCATTGCCATCATCATTAACTAAATTTGGAGCGTGTCACAAAAAGTGTCACAGCACCTCACTTAATCTCTCCCTGAAATTCTCCATTTACTGTAAGAATGACATTCAGACCATGAACATGGTTGTATGCATAAAAGCTTAATCATTATATCATATATGTGGAAAAAATGCCCAAGTAGAGGGTGTTATGATCAATACTGCACTCTCAGATATGTCATTTTAGGCACTTCTGTGTCCACCCCAGGTGACACTCATATAATCGAACAGGAACATACGCTGACAGAGACGATCTTATTAACATATTGTTTGGCATGTTGTCCGCAGCACTGGATACACAGATGGGTTTAAAATGACAATTTTTGGACAGATAAAAACTTGGACCATTCATAGCCAGTGGGTTTGAATGTACTTTGCTGATTGCACATTCATTTAGAAGCCTCAGAGTAAGCAATAACCAAGCACGTCTTTCTGAGTGTTTCCATTCCTGTCTGGCATGAGGTTAGAGCCATCTTGTCAAAGCACTGTGTATAATTAAACGCTTTGATCTGTGTGCAGAATGCAGCTTGTATCGTGGGTTGCCACTGCATGCTTGACTCTAAGGACTATTTATAACTGAACACTGGAAGGAAATCACAATCTTTAGAATATGGATATGATGTTCAATTACAGTGTATCATGGCAATTCATCCTATACTTCATGTCAATGTGGGAGGAATCCATTAACTATTCGGTTTAGAAGGAGACAGAAGTAATATATTTTGGCAGAGAAATTCAAATCTGCATTCGTGAGCGTGAAGAAATTCCTAACAAAGCTCAAGCCAATACTTTAGTCAGCGTCGCTGCACAAATGTGCAGCCTGCTCCAGTGAAAATAAATTGCAGACTGACTTCATGTACTTAGAAAATGTTTAGCTCAACAAGCACTACATTTTCCTGCTATCACTTTCAAACAAGGACATATGCAATCTATCACGTGTACCTACGCAGTCACCTTTAAAATCTTTTCTCATTAGTTTTTTAAGGAGGTGCACATCTGTGTAATGTCACAGATTGTTATTTAGGAATAAGTCACCCTCGCTTCTAACTACGCAGACCGACTATTTAAAGATAAATGTGCAGTAAATCAACAATGTAAAGAAAGAAAAGAAAGGGGAGAATGAGAAGTCGTGCCACCTGTGAGCCTGTTGAGTAACGTCCTGGAGCACGAGAGGCGGTGCCTTTTCCTGACCCGATGGAGCTGTCCACACTTTTGCCACTGCAGCAGTGAGTACGCAGGCATTTCCCATACTCCTTACGCACCTGTAGGAAATAAAAGCACAGTTACATGCAAGCTAAACATTAGACCAAATCCAAAGGTAACAATCTCATACTTGGCACATTTGATTATGCTTTTCTGGCCTATTTGCCAAAGCATGAATTTAATAATATTTGCAGTCAAATGACGTCCCATTCCCACAGCACGTACCTTCTTCTGCAGCACACAGTGAAAGATGAAGATGAACATTCCCTGCAGGGAGTTGAAGATGGTGAACAGGTAGGCCATGACCACTGTGCTCTCGTTGACATACATCAGGCCAAAGGCCCAGGTCAGGCCCAGCAGACATAGCAAGGCAATGGCCCCAATCACCCATGATCTGAAATACAAACAAACAGCCATGTTACAAACCATTTGACAAAGTTAGTGTGGTCGAAGTGCTTCCAAACTAGTTTTGAATTTATGAGAAGCAGGGTAAATTGTACCAATACAATGTTTTTTGAGAATAAATGGAGGTTAAAAGCCATAACTGAAGTAGGTGCTACCACTGAATTAAAAGAAATATTCAAACAATGAGCAGTTCAAGGTATCATTTAATTCACAGTTATCAAAGTTTTCATATGAAAGGGAGAAAAGGCACAACAATGAAGAGGGGAAGAAATTGATGAGAAATGACAATGGATTTAATCTTCATTTTCTGTTTCCGTCCTTGTCTTTGCTACCTGTTCCTTTTCTTTATTTGCACTCTTTCCAGCGATGTCATTGACTATTTGAAAAGCCATAGATTATCATAAAATTGCAGATTCATATATACAAAAATTGGAGGTCTGTATAAATGGTAGGGTAACAAATATGGCATTTTCATTAGAAGACTATTTACATGAGTACATTGTACGTTGGATTCTCTTACCCAAGGGTTGGGATAAGTGTATTGTAAACTTGTACTCAAACTGAAAGGTTGGACTGAGATAAATGCCCTTGAAAACACAGAGTCCATTAAGAATGAAGGGCTCTACCTTCATGCGGGCACACTACGCAGAGAAGTGGCAAATTTTCTTCTCCTGCACCCTTTTGGTATTTTGGTGACTCCTTGTGCGGCGCAGTAGACGAGGCGGAGTGAAGATTAATATCTGATTGTTGCCAGCATCTGTCATCGACAACAGTTTGCATGTATGAAGTTCTTCCCTGAGTTGATTAAATCGTTTCACAGCCATTTGAAGGAGGCAGTTTGGTTTTCCCTCTGCAGCCTCTAATTTGAGTGGCACACATTGTCAAAGCACAATTATGCACACCATAAAAATAACCTGGATTAAGTATTTCGCAAACAATACCTCAATGTCTAAAATAATGACAAAGTTATCTGCTGTTGTGTACCTGAGTGGTTGGTTATATCTCAGTATTCTAGCTTCTAGGTTTATGCAATCCGAGTTAGCAGAGATGTTGAGAGGTGGAGGCATTCTTAGGATGTCAGCCTACAGCTGCTATGCACAACATGATGTGGTAGATCACAATCATGGCTGGTCATTTAACTGTTATGGTTAGATTTCACAGCAGGGGGAAAACTCATGCATGCTGTCTTGCTTACCACTAATTTATGTCATGCAACATTTCAGTTATTTCTAAGGAGTGCACCTTTTTTGTTATTTGTGGATGTTATTTATAACTGCAAATGTGGTTATTCTAAGGCTTATTAACTAGAAATTGTGCATCAACATAGTGCCAGGCATTCAACAAGTACAGAAATATGAACTTATTCTGCTATAACTCAGATTAAAAACGGTTTATTCATTACTTTTAGCTAACTGCTTCAACTATTTATCTATAAATGTCAGGTATTTCAATAATGTATCATTTGCTTGTAGCTAACTATGTCATTCATATTTCCAAATTGGATGCAGATAGGGCAAAAAGGACTGACAACTGACAAATCTGAGTGCCATATCTACATTACAGTACTAATATTTCTATAGAATGCACTTTGAAGACACAGGTGCCATTTAGAACTAATCTTGCTTGTCACATCTGTGGGCCATGTATATCTAAGACAGGAGTGCTGTGTGCACACTAATGCCGCCTTCAACATGACTGAGAACTCCACAATAAATCATGTTAATGATTCAGAGAGCCACCTAGATGGATTTGAGTGCAGATTTGTTCATTTGGAGGAGCAAATGAAAGATGGCATTATAGGAAAAAAGGGCCCTTCTAATTTTGTCTTACTTGATCTTAGGTTCATAATCCTGATAGCTGAGTGAAATGACAAGAACAAAACAAGAAGAGAAAACAGGCAGAAATAAATCAAGTCACATAACAAAGAGATGGAGGGGTGTAATCCAAAATGTGTGGTCATACATATAGTGTACAGATTTAGACATTAAGGGGGAAACAATACACCAACAAGAAAGATGGCTTGTTTTGGCTGTGGAGATTAAAGCTCCATTCACAGCATCCGCATCCAAACATCAAGGCCAGACATTCATACATTTTGGGAAGGGATTTGTTCGTGATGTACCTGTGATAACCATAATTATCTGGTTCACTGAAGTGTCTAGCTACCCTCATAAATGCTGGCAGACCCTCACATTTAAGCTGTTATAAATGGGCCAGGTGTGCGGCAAAATAAATGATTTATGAATTCACCAGGGCAACCATTAAACATAATTTTCCCAGGGCTGTCTTAATGACCTGGCGGGAGAGGTACTTCATCAAGGCGACTGCCCCCGGAATGGACACAGAAACACAAGCAGTGGCCACAAAGAGAACTAAATATTGTCCTCTAACTAGTAGCTTTGTTCGACGAGTGGTTTATGATAGAGACACAAGAGGTCATAAAAATGCATCAGAGAGGACAGGATATGAAGGGGCTACGAGTCATATTGCACACGGCTTATCTTCTTCTGGAGTTATCAGATAAAAGTAAGGGGATGAATTTGAGAGCTGCATGGTAGGAGCCTTAAGGCAAAACTTCAGAGACTGCATAACAGCTCACTTACAAATGAAAAGGGTGCATTTCAGTTGAGTTTTATCCTGTCCTGACTGTTGCATGCCTGAATGCTACAAATACAATAACAGATACCAAACTTTCAGTTCATATTTCTGGCATCATTAAGCTCAAAATTGTTTACGTTTAGTGTAGTATTTGGCAAGGCAAATCAGGTCATTTAGGAACACAATTTGTATTTTAATCAAAATTGAAAACATTGAATATAGCATCTAAGCAGTATACAGTAAATACTTCAGCGCTAATGTGCTTGTCAGAAAGCCATTTTCATTTGAATGGTTGTGGCATATATAGATATACTATCCATCTCTAAGAGGGCTGCAGAGCACTTTGAGGCTTTCGAAGCACAAAAAAAGAGAGAGAAGCGTTATTGTGCTAATCGTTGAGAAGAAATGCCAAAAATGAGCAATTTTAAACAGAGAACTACTTCAGACTGTGGCATCACATTACCACCAATTTCCATTAAAATGGCTTAATTTTCAGAGATGCCATTCATTGCAATGTTCCATATCATTTATATATGAGATTGCAATAGGTCAATTCAACCTGTTTCAAATCTGTATAAAGTAATTTCATAGGCTTGCACAGGATGTTAATTATTCAACCAAAGGTATGCTTAAAAAGTGTTAAATACATCAATAGTTCAAAGTTTTAGATGTTGGCATAGACGTTTTTTAATCTTTGAAATTATCGTTAGAATATTTCATTTAAGTTTTGAGTTTAGTTTCTTATCGGCAAGGTGAGGAAGCTTCGCAAGTCAAAAGTCAAACTTTATTTATTTATTTATTTTATAAATGTCCAGTCCATCATGTTCTAAATATGCCTCATTCAGAAGCAAGTTTGGTATTTAAAGTCACAATGGTGCAAAAGTCATGTTGTAATCCATGAATCACAGGGCAGTGGCAGCGGCTGTCTCCATTACAGGGTGAGGAGGGGAAAAACACATCAAATACAACATCAATTCTGTTCTACATCCTCTACTGAGAAATGGTGCATCTTACCAGTGCCATTCTACAATAACACATCCATCATAATAACGGTAGCTAAAATGAAGAGGAAAAGAAAAATGGAAGATGAAAACCAGAAAGATGTTAAAGATAAACACAGACTAAGATAAAAAAAAAAGAGCAGGATGTGAGTGCTAACCATAAGAAGAAAAGAAGGGAAGGAGAAAGAGATACACAGTGAAAAAGATGAAACATTCATATTAAAACAAGGCAGCATGATGAAATCTGAACATAAAACATGACATCAAACCATAAAGAGGAATCAAATGGCACAAAGATAAGAAAAAACAAGACGCACCTCATTAAATGGAGCTAAATTGACTTAATTAACCCGTGGTATCATCATCATTAAACCAGTTCACCTCAATAACTCGAAGAAAAGGAAAGGAAGGCAATAATGGATCTGACAGACATTGAATGCTACACCAAATTGGACACACATCTGGCTTTGATATGTTACTGTGTTAAGAGAAACAAGGATCAAATAAATGTTATCCATGTTAAAAACCGAAACCTATTACTGCTTGTTTATGATGAAACAGGCTACACATAGCTATGACAGGCTATGTTTGCCTTTGAATCTGTGTTGAGGGTCCTGACTTAAAAACTGTGTCAGATCAATGAGGTTCATACCATTTTTTCAATGGTCATCTGAAACACTGTGGACTGTTTTCCAAGTCAGTAAGACTTTGGGGTGAGGAGGTCAGTTGTTTGGTACATTATGGGAGGCCATTGTAATAAATCATAAGACACTGAGAACTCCAGCAGTCAATATTTCTCTGCAGAAGTAAATGTGCAATGTATCTTGCGGTACCAAATAAGGGTAACATACAGAAATGGATAGGAAAAAGGTGATCTAGAAAAAGTAATACAGTAATTTAGATCAGTTGCTCAATGTACCTGCTGTTCTGGTCCAGTTGGGCTCTGGAGCTGTATCATAGTGCTCTGCTAAGCAATATATTTCCAAACAGTATATAAGCAAGAGAGCTAGTCAGAGGCCTGCAGGTGATCTGCCTGTATTTCCGCCAGTGTTTGAACAACGGCTGGTGTGTAATTCATAAGCGAATGTTTGAGATTGGGGTTGTGTATTAATTTGTACAACGTGCACATGCATCTGACACTCAATTGTGTTGGATTCTAATACCAGATCTGCTGCTGATAAGAATACACACCGTGAACAGAGTCCTAACAGTGTTTTCATAGGATAGTAATGGCATAGGAAAAGCCATGTATACCAATATTCCAAAGTGGTCGGTCAAAAAAACAAAAATAAAAAAAAAAGCACAGTAAATCACAAAATGGCTAAAGTTGATGGCTGTATCAACACTCCCAGTTTCACAATTCTCTAGCTATAACCCAATTGCTTCTCTTTCATTGCTGCTAAGTGCATAAAGCTGATCATACATTTGTTACACACAAAAATCAAATAGGACCAAAACACAAAATACCAAGATGGCAACGCCCAAAATGCAAACTCCTGGCTTCAAAATAGCAGTCCACAAACCCTTGGGTGACGTCAATGATGCTACATCCATTCTTTATATACAGTCTATGGTTATAACTAAGTATGTCTAAACTTACGAAGAGCTGATACAATCGTCAACTTCAAAATATAGCGTTTCTCAGAAGTGACAAATGTAGCGAACGTCGAACTTCTTTAAATGTCGGCCCTTCTGCTACATGTCATCTTAGGTGACAGTAATGTCAGTAGGGTCACACTTTGCCCCCGTTCAAAAGCAGCAATTTAAAACCAAGGCTTGACTCAGGAACTTCCTGCAGTGAAGTAGTGATGGAAAAATACAGTACAGTCTGACATGGTGCAGCTTAAGAATGCTATATCATGCTCGCGGAAGATAGGTTTTTTTTTTTATGTGTGTATTACTTTGCTGAGAGGAGCAGGGCAGACAGGGCCACTGTGCTGAGACACTACCAGTGATGTGATGCCACAAAACAACAGCCAGAGCGCCGACCATAAAGTAGACTAATGTGTCCAGAGTGGCTTAAAAAAAGCAAGGCAGACAGCAAAAATAGAAAAGAGACCCTTATCCATCATAGCAAACGGGCGGCAAAACAACTTTACACCATCTGTAGAATGAGTCTGCCATGACATCAGGTAGCTCCAGCTTCTGTCAAAGACAATGACTAAAAATGCTGCGTTATTTTACAGGGTAAAGGGACCTTAAAATCAACTTTTAACTTTATTTACATCAAGCCAGACTTCTGGATGAAACTTAACTCCTTGAGCAGTACACAAAATACATCTAAATTAAGAAAAAACAAGCAGCATTGTTTGTAATAAATAAGATACAACGTTCAAAACCACTCATATGGTCCTTTAATTTTAAACACAGATTTTGCCTCTCTCATTATTCCACACTAAGGGTATATGCATTTTTACGACATATTGCACTTCCAGATGGCTTGCCTAAAGTAAAGTTATTTAATCTGAAACTTTAATAGAAACATTTAATAGCTGAAACTTACTTTAGCAAAACTGAATTAAATATGGTAAGTTTAAACTTTTACTATCAAAACTGTAAACACAAAGAAAGTAATCTGACTTTCATAACCATTATTGTCCCTAAGCTTTCATTTTATCTGAAAGCAGCCAGACATAGGCAGACAAGCAGACACACACACACACACACACACACACACACACACACACACACACACACACACACACACACACACACACACACACACACACACACACACAACACAATATGAATATTCATTGGCAGCATGTTGACATTAAGATAACACCAGGTCAGGTTTGTCAGATTGTCTCCTGGCCTTTTCCCATGCAGACAACAATGTTCTTTAGATAATGATGGAGAGACGCAACAGAATACTTGTTTGATTTTAACCCTGCTTGACACAACCTTTCATTATAATAGGATGTGCTTACCTTGTAGACTCGGACTCCCAGACCCTTGGGTTGGGTGTTCACAACCTTATGTGTTTTTAATAAGGTTTCAAAATATCAAAGGGGGAGTTAGAGAAAAATTTAATTGCTCGGGAACACCTGCTTGAATACAGAGTAATATCCAAACGTCCCTCTTTAAACAGGAGTAAACTGAAGAAAATGTCAGTTGAAAACTGAGTTGCATTAGATACCATTCAGCTGTCAGAAAGCATTTGGTGTAAGCGAGCCCGTCACACTCACATTGAAACAGTCTTTCCATTTGTAACAAAACGTCACAAGGAGTGCTGTTTCTGGATTCTTTTTAACTTTAATGGATATCTGTGTGATCTGAGTGCTCTTACTTGATGTTGTCCAGGCAACCGGAGTCTGGTTTTAAGATGGCCGTGTGATGGAACATCTTGTAGAGAGCGATGCCCAGGAAGATCACATTGAGCTGAGAGAAAGAGAGAGATTCACAGAGAGAGAGAGGTTGTATGTGTCCTGTTTCACTTCCATTCATTTTAAATCAGAGCACTTTGTAGCACAGAACCGGAACACTGCAGCCAGACTTGGTTTTTCACTTTGCCAAACAGAGCACAAAATCCAGTGACACCTGTGGTGGTATACAGACTAAACAAGGAACAGTGAGAGAAGACAGCTGCATACTTGCATGAGGGAGCCTGTCCATCTGACTTATTCACACTTGTCTTATCATATTCACACTTAGAGACAATGCAGGGAATAACTGCCACTGCTTTCGTTTTCTTTTACAGTTTCTACATCTAGAAAAAAACAAACATTTGGCATTGATTAAAATTTTTTGAAATGCTTGAAGAACTTTCACTTCACATGCAATGACAGCCTTAAATGTGTGGGATATAGTTTCATTAAAACTTTGATGTGGCCTACTATATTTGCCATAAAATAGGACACATTTTTAATTGACCTTCCTGCTCTCTGCAAGTCGAGTACTACCTAAGTTTGCCAAATGCACTGTAATTGGTCAGAAAAAGTCTTATATAATATGCTGAATATAAAAAAGTTACATTTAACAGACCCACTCTGGTGTATCTCATTATTTTCTTTTTCTCTGAGAGTCAATAATCACAAAAATAGATAATGACACACACCAAATGTGGTCACGGCATGGGAGGATTTTCAGAATGACAAAAATGATAGCAAATAGTAAGCTTACTTTTACTTTACTTATGTTTACAGTTAACATCAAGCTAATACGAGTTGCATATTTTAAAAGGCCATTTTTAACTGCTCAAAATGCATCTTTGCCCAGACCCTAACCAAATAACCAGGGGTATAACTGGATCTAAGCTCAAGCCTTCTTTCCAACATAGCTATTCTCATTTGTAAATCTAAGAGAGAAAAGGGGCGAGTCAGAGATGCATTGTGAATGATTGCACCAAACTGGAGCGTGAAAGTGAATTATGCATGTTTGGATTTAGTATGGAGCTGGGCAGATGTTGGGTCCTTGGGACAAAAGTATCGTCACATTTGTAGGTGTTGAGGATATTTATTAGTTGAATTACTATTTCTGAATATTTATAATGATGGCTGACTGGTGTCTTGGAAAATTAAGAGCACATCTCTTGTGGCACAGCAAAATTTACAGCTTGGCATTAGCTTAAATACTTAGATGAACATCACTCTGACATCAATAAAATAAAATTAGATATTTTATTAGAAAATTGGGGCTTTCCTAGTTGGGAGAGACAGAAAGAAAGTGTGTGTCCTCCTTGCATAATGCTTGTGTTTCTGAACCCAGAGATGTCTGTGTTCCAGCGAGGAGGAGATGGAGAAAGGTACTAGAGTATGAGTTGGAACGGGAACAAAATCAATCATAATAGCAGTGCGGATTACTCAAACACTGCATACTGAGCAGAGTTCACTCTCTTTCTCTCCGTCTCACTTCCTCCCCCTCCTCTACCCCCCAAAATATGTCTCAGCTGGTGACTGTAGCGGGTTGACAAAGTGCAATATATTCTTTACAACCCTCATTTGTTTTTCTAGACGGCTCCGTGCCCAGCGGTGGCATATATGCTCAACAGGGCAGAGAAAAGAGGGTGGATAGGAGCTAGAAAAAGGGATCTCGGTGGACCATTGAAGCGACGACCCGCAGGCTAAGTAGGGTTAATGAGCGTGGGGCGGGTGGGGGTGGGGGGCTTGGAGCTTACCATAATTATCAAGGTTGCTGGTCCTATGAAACTCCAAATGAAGTAGGTGTCCAGGCGAAGCCAGCAACTGCAATGAAAGAGATTGAGTGAGAGGAAAGAGGGATATGAAGTGAGAGAGAGATGGTGAGTATGAGTAAAGGAAGTGAGGGGGGGGGGGAGAGAGGGAGAGAGGGAGAGAGAGGGAGAGAGAGAGAGAGAGAGAGAAAAAGATTTGAGGTTATAGCTTTATACTCCTGCTTAGAGGATATACATCAAGTAGGAGGCTGGAGTGACAGAAGAATAGGCACTTCAAAACATAGATTGCCACAAGGGTTTTAAAGAATTATGGCCATCAGTAGGAATTTCGAGTTTTCAGTGTCAATGGCAGCAATAATGATGGGCTTTCATTGCCAAACAGGTGTACCATCAAAGTTAAAGAAATAACAGGGGTGGGGTGTATCTAAAACTGTAAAGGATGTATGCTGGAGTGACCAGACTTTACTGTAGATCCCTTCTGTTTCAATTTATCGGGTTAAGGTAGGAAATTACCATTACAGATGAACATTTATGGATGATTTGATTAGGTCTCAATTGAATCCTAGCTGTATCACTCCAAAGGAATTGGATTGACCTTAACCCTGACAGATATGGGCACACACCGTCTTCAAGCACTCAACAAACTGTCCTACATGTTCATGTCAACTGCGATTATTCTCTAGGACTGCTGTAATTATGTCAATAATTAAATAACACGCTCTCCTGACCTCACACTTCATATCAAAACAGTAGGGATAGTCAATTCTTCTTCACCGAGTAAAACTCAATACAGACCAGAAGCAACAGGGCCAGTGGAAGGTGGCAGTGCTCCTTTGAAATGGTAAAAAAAAACATGATTCATGACCTGTGGTTGAATTATTAATCTTTTAATATCCGCTGCTGCAGTAGATAGAAGCCTCCATTTTTGGCCACTGGAAAATTACAGTTCATACGGCGTGTTGTCATTCAGGCTGACAGGGGGAAAATGGAAGTGGCTTTAAGTATTAGCTTTAATTCAATAGCATTTTAAGGCAAATGGAAGCACATGGGACACTTAGGAGGTACACACCACTTGGGATTCTATTGCACAAAAATGTACATATAAATACCAATAATACCAAATACCAATATACATATAAGTACCAATATAAATTTCTCTAAATATGGCACACTGCTTTAAAATATGATTCCTGATGAAAGGTTAGGTGTCTTTTCTTCCACAAAACCTATTTTCATAGCAAAACAAAACAATATACAAGGATCCATGATATGATGAATGCTATTGTGGTCCCATTCTCTTGGAGGAAAAACAATAATTACAGCAATATAACAATATACCTAAAAACCTCAACTGCAATAGACAAGTTTGTACATGTTTCACTTTTTGTCACCAAAGAACTTGCAGTCAAACAAGAGAGAACACTGCATAAGAAGTGACGGGACAAACATTGACTGGTCCTTTGTTGTTCCTGGGACTTGATATGTCTCCCCCTCACTGATATCAATGGATGAGAGGAGGCAACACAGAAAAACACATATGGATGCATAAAGCACCAACAAAAGATGCACAACGTACACAGAACTCTGGCAGCTCATCAAAGCACATGCTTCGAATGGTTATAAATTATGCTGAATGTTCTATTTGTTTTTTTTTTCTTCTTCTTCTCCTTCAGATCATAGAAAGATTTAAAGAAGTGGTGGCCGTTGGGAGCTGCGGGCTGTCTTTTCTTTTTACTACTTCCTCTAGCTCCCCTTCTCCACTTGTGTAATGGTTGTGCTTGGCTTTTGGAGCACATCTAGTTTCATCTCTCCTCCTGGTATGTTACTTTGTGTACAATTTCATTAGTAACCAAGCAATAAAAACCATAAACATGTGCCAGTCAAAACACAAGCTGTGCTCATGCCAACAGTATCCTGGCATTCGTGGCACCAATCTGCAACTCTGAGACAGGTTGTCATTTGAGCCATGGCAGCTTAATCTGCAAAGACGTCTTTGCAACATAGCTTGTCATATAATTGCCGTGATTGTGAGCTGATGACCAAGACAGCGAGTGAAGCAATGTGAAATAACTGGAGGAAAGAAACTGCCTTTTGATTCATTCTGAAGTCCTGGAGCACATTTTGCCCAAAGCTATGACTTTTAAGACTTGTGCATGGTGTTTGGTAACATTTGTTTAAGGTACTCTGTGAAGCTTGGTGCTATGGTTCTGATAAGCAGGTCCCAATTATGTTTGTATCTTGTGTTACTGCAGCAATACAAATTGCAGTAAATGGTTTTAAGCAAATAAACCATAAAAACATTCTGCAGCGATGGGCCAGCAAAAGGCAGAAGAGAAGAAAGAAAAATGTTAGCGCAAGACTCTAAAGGGGCAGCTACACGTACAAGGCCAGAGTCACATGACAGACGGAGACAGCCGAGGGCTACCTTTTGGTAGCCTTGCTAGCTTGTGTACCTCTCAGTATGAAGCTCACAAGTAGAGAAGCCCACACAACTGCCCTTGAGAAAACCATACTATAGCTTGTTTTGTTTTGCAAGTTATCAATGCAAAAATAAAAAATAAAAAAACAAATAGGATTATGAGAGAAACAAGCTCCCTTAAATAAAGACTAGCATGGAAATCTCCTGACATTTTTGTTGAATTTTCTTGATTTTATGTATCACAGTTTTATTATTTACAAAAAATTCTAATTCTCTAATGTATGGGTCTGTTGACAAGCAAAAATAAATAAATAAAAGCTACATAGTCAAACCCACAACTAGCGTGGTCTTAAGATAAAAGCTAATAGCTACAAGTAAACAGAAAAGGTTTCAATATATTCCCCTCCAAAAAGAAATTGTTTCATTAGAAAGAAAATGCATGCAACAGGTTTGTTTTGGTGAGAGGCACTAAATGTAAACATAAGCAAATGTATTATTTACAAAAATTACTTCAAGGGGGGCCTTTGACAATACCCACCATGTTTGCATGCCTAATGGAACAGAATAATGTAACACCAACTAGATAACTGAAACTAAAAAAAGTAATTCTATCTTGAGTTTAAAGGGGGCTTGATGTATTACTTTCATTAAACTGGAGAAATTACACAGGATCGTATCCTTGTTTTGCTGACCACTGGACTCAAGAAGAGTAAAGTGCCCTGCTCAAGGGCACATTTAAAGTAATCATTCAGAGGTGCTGAATGGAAGTCGTACTTTACTTTCCTGGGTTCAGAGATTCCTATTTGATCTTGGACAGGTGACTTCACAAGCTTCCTGACCTACAGGCTGCTGCAGCCTTTTTAAAGTGCTCAGTTATTATAAGCCACTGGGACATAGCTTCAGCCATCTACTAAACCTGGCTCATCCTTGACAGCAACTTGTTCGATATTTCTGCTCAACGTGAGACCCTAACGCTGCCATAGTCCCCAAATCAATTTGCGGCAGGACTACGTGCCTTCCCCCACCTTTTGCTATTCACCACGTGTCACGTCTTGTCCCTTCCCTCATCCTTCAATGGCTGCGAATAATTGTTCCACCGGTGGCAGGCTTTAATTATTCACATGATGCCAAGGCTCAGGCAGTGGCAGCTATCACCTCATCCATCACCAAGAACTATGGCTCCGCCAATCTACAAATGCACTGTCTACCAGTTGCGTTGTGTGTGGCAATGTGTGTGTGTGTGTGTGCCATATATGATAAACATCTTGGAAGCAAACTGCTGATGCTGGTCTTCATTATTTTTAGATGGGTTTGAGATTAACAGAGAGGAATGGAGAGCCATCCGCTGCTTGGCATTACACTGCTTTATAGACCACTTTTTATTTCAGCTTACGGTATGTAGCCTCGATAGGAAATACAAAAAAGGCAGTCTCTGTAGCTGAGCATGTTTTTGTTAATCTCCTGTCTCTTTCTCTCTCTTTCACTCTCCATCTCCCTGTCCATACTAATTCTCCCTCATTCGCTTCTCTAAATCTCTCCAAGCACGTGCTATGTGCATCCTAAAATGCTGAAGACATTAACCGCAACATCCCGCCCTTCATCCATCAATACTATCTTTGGAAGTTAGCATTTTTCACTGTCAAAACCATGTCAATTCAGCAGTAGGGAAATGTACGCAGCATGAGTAACTGTTCTGCTTCATTAAAAGTTGATGAAAACACCCACATCTTTCAACCTCCAGTTTATAAAGCAGGCTTTTCTACTCTTGCAAAAGAGTAATACAGTCAAAACAATTATTTTGTATAACTGATTGTCTCGTATGATCTTTCGTGTATTACATGCAGAAAGGAAAGCCAATTCTTCTGCTGCATACAGAAAGACTGTTAAACCCTAAGGTGCTCACAAGCTTGCTCCACATGTACTCACACTCGATCGGTGCCATAACTGCGGTAGTCCACTGCAGCAGAAACCGCCACAATTAGCGCGGGAACGCCGTAGCCCACCATGTAGAAGTAGCGTCGACGTGAGTGCTCGCTCTCAAACACCTCCACCAGCATGATGTAGAGCTGCACGCCCTCCAGGAACATCCATGTGAACGCTGCCAGGAAGAAGAAGTGGAGCAGGGCAGCGAAGACAGCACAAGCAATCTGGGAAGGGTTTATAATGGCAGACACAAACATAAATGAGAGAGAGATAAAAAAGAAGGGAGATGTAAGTATTCAGTTGAAAACATATTCAAATCAAATAACTTTTGGGCATTTCGGTGATTTCCTGAAAGATGTCTTGCAAAGTTATCATCCAAGTGACCGCTGTAACCGAGCAGCATTTTCTGACCTCTGCATGTTTGTGTCTTACCAACAATTAGCATTGCTAAGCTTTGTTTGGCTGAAGTGATTGGATGTTTGCCTGTAGTGACTGGCAGAAGAACGCCACAGCTACATAACCCATGTGGTCGTGTTTGCTGTAGCTGGCATAGCTAAAAGAGAGCGATATGAAGAAGTGAAGTCAACAGTCCAAGAGCCATTTGGAGCTCATTGCATTTGATACGGTTGCCAGGTGCGAGCACATAATGTAGTTACACACTTCCTGAGCTGATAGAGATACATACAGGCGAGACTTGAACACAGCAGAATGTCAATCGCATGTATGCATGTGCCCACACACTTTCTTACAATAATGAGATAAAGTACTTACATGGATTGATCTAATTATTGGCACAGTTGAACATAACTAGCATATTTTGTCATTGAAATGGGTTAAGTTAAATAACTAAAAGGTTGAGTGGACATTAATTGCAGTCCAGGAGTGATCTTAGAGCCGCGCTGTGAATCACACCCATAAAATGTTATGAAAGGGAAAGGTGTAGGGCCGAAGAATTATCTTTAACTTCACATGGAAGTAGCTTTGCAGCTAAACTGTGGCCCGTGAGTATTGGTTCTGATAGTTATGGTGATATTTGAAGTGAGCGTGATTTAATAGCATGAGGCTGAAAGGTACCGACCGTCATACAGTCTATTTCTCTGCAAATTAAGTATTTCTATTCATCATAATTTACTTGCACTTATGACAGAGTTGTGAACAGTTGGTATGTTTGGGATAATATGCTATGAACAATGATTTAAAATGTCTAAATAACTAAAATTATTAAAAATACGATTAGTAATACAATATATTCCACTATCTGGCACCATTATGAATTTACAGACAGAGATCATTTCATACTTTGCTCAGACAATCACTCCAGCTTTGTTTTTTTTCCTCAGAGAGCAAAACTTACTGTGTACTCTGCCTCATTAGCAAGCCAAAATGGCATGATTGCGAGAAGCTGTGGGTGGAATAAAGCCCTCCGCCATCCTATATACATGTAATGACTCCGCATTTGTCTACAGTGAAAGTTGCACACACACACACTTGAAAAGGACTGTGCAGTGACAGCATGCCTCCACCTGCTACCACAGCTGAGCTCTTACAGGAAAAGTAATGCCATCCAAACTACAGTTATTATAGTAGAAGACACTTTAGTGTATTGGACAGCTTAACCCAGATTAATTGGAAGTGTTTACAAATTGGAAAACTGCAGGAGGTGGTTGGGGAGTGAACGGATACATTTATGTCAGTATGTGCAGTGTAAGAGTGATCTAGACATTAGCATGTGACAGTGAGTTGGCAGGTGTGTGTTTAGGACATAGTATATGAGAGTAATTTCAAGTATGTGTTTGCTTCTGTGCAAGCAGGGGACCAAGAGGTTTGTTGAATAAAGAGCATCCAATTTGTTTCTTTGAGTATCTGGTCTCAGTGAGCCAGGCAGAATCAAAAAAAGTTCAAGGTCACAGGCACTCTCTGGGAAGTAGCTCTTCCAGCACAGCAGGACACCAAAGATTACATTTTCTCAAACAGATTCTAGGCTCTTAAATCTAGAGAAGAGAATATGGTCAACACTCCTCAGGGGAGGTTAATACAAAACTTCCAGGGAGCCCTTCTAGCAACCCCAAGGAACTATGAAATATGTATTTGTAAAAAGATTTACAACACATTTTGTGATTCAAGACTTTTTTTGTGATAGGTGCAAAGAAGGACATGGGACATGTCTTCATTTGTTGACACTTTTGATACGTATATGTGTTTTGGAACACTGCTAGCTGAGTGTCTACATGGTTTAAAAGCAATACAATATCATTTCCATATTTGCCAAATATGTCATGTTTTTGTACTTTAACGTCACTACATTGTTGGCACCTTCAAACACATCAGATTACCCAATGAAATTAGTTTCAAGTCAACATTTGAGACTTCAGATTAACTTGGTTTAACCCTCATTGTTTATATTCTGCACTTAAACAAACGGTTTGGGAAAAACTCGTATTTATTTTCTAGCCAAGAGTTAGATGTGAAGCTTGATCGCACTCTCAGGTCTGAACAGTAAATACTGCGTGTAGCTGGAGCCAGCAGCAAGTTAACTTAGTTAAGCATAAAGAGTGTAAAAACAACAATTTAATGTTAAATGGGTTATGTGCAAGATTATTTCTTGTCCGGGAACAGTAAGCAGTAGCCCAATTTTATTACCTTTGGACAGAGGCATGCTAGCTATTCCCCCATGTTTCCAGTCTTTATGCTAAGCTAAGCTTTTCACCCCAGTGTAGACACACCATACAGAGTGGTATATATATATATATATATATATATATATATATATATATATATATATATATATAATCCAAATCTTAGCAAGAAAGGTAATACACATGATATAATAATAATTTTTCAAAAACACTGTACTAATTACCCTTTTTCGGTTTTATTTCTATTACAGCATTATTAGTTAGTTTTTTCTCCTTCATTGGTTTTCCCTGTTTTGTAGTACTTTGTACAGCATGCTCAATGCAACGGTACTAAATCAATCAATACGTATCTATCAGTGGCAGTCTTACCGGCTGGTCACCCCGATTGATCCCCACAAGGAACAGGGACTCGGCGATGAACAGGCTGATGCAGAGGTTCTTATGGATGGTGTTCCGATCACTCTGGAGGCCGCGGAAGAAGCAGAAGGTGAAGAGGCTGATAAGCAGGCAGACCAGCGACAGGAGGATGCCAACCCAAGTAATGACATCAAGAAGCATGTCATGAACAGGGTCTGTGTTCTGTAAGTTGATGAGAAAAAGTGGTCAACAACATCCAACCCATTGTTGCTTGACATCATGTCAGAAAGAACTTTGAAAAATATTTTTCATAGAACCACATTTTGGTATTTGACAAGTTGTTGGGATTCATTTGTAAAAACAAAACAAAAAAAAACAATGAAAAAGTGACCATTAAATCAGCATTCTGTCCCTTTCTGTCAGCTTTTATTTTCATTATTAATATTTTTTTTGAGGAAAATGCTTTTATTCAACCGTCCAATAAACCACTACAGAGCAAGCCACAGGTGGCAGATATGAATCATAAATTAGTCAGTGTGAATCAATCTAAAATGCCCCCCTATTGTTTCATTTTGGTCAGGCAACAAAGTGGAACAAAGTGAGCAGTCCGGAGGGCAGCAGGTGTCTAAGACCAACACAACAGGAATACAATCAAACCACAACATGGACAATAATGTCCACTGTTGCTTTTCAATAATTTTCTCTTTTCAAATAGTAATTTGCCACCACAGCCAGTTTTGGGCACTAAAAAGCCTTTTGCTGACAATACATTTGTGGCTTTGCAAGAGAGATAAGGACCAACAGTGATTCCAGCGCAGCCATGAAAGAGAATTTACATCAGTCCATAAAAGCCAAGTGCACATAGGGATACTTGGATAGAAGTGGGGAAAGGCAAGACACCCTTTAAACAGCAGCCTCTGCATAATGACTGACTTCTGTGGCCTTAAACACATGAAAACAAAGACATTAGAAGCAACATTCTGCCAAGAACCTGACAAGGGTAAGACTATGGCCCTGTAGAATTGGAGCTTAATTAGGAAACGTGCAATAGGTGCCTTTCTTGCTTGATCAGCAAACTTCATGGAAATCCTCTAAAACAGTGGTTCCCGAACAGGAGCTATTGTACCCCACATGGTACATGGAAATATTGAGGAGTAGCACAACTAATAGTGAAGAAATAGAGATTACACTTTTAAAATCCACATGCATGCGAGCAGAGCAGTTGTAACAGTTTGCTGTAATAATACTGCAATTAAATCAATAATTTGTTAAAATAGCTAAAAGTAATAGATAAACAGTTGAAAACAGCTAAAAGTAATTGCAAAACGGATTAAATAGTTAGCTAAAGGTAACAGATAAACAGTTGAAACAGATAGCTAAAATAAATGGATAAATGGTTGAAAAAAATAAAGTTAAAAGAAACTACTACTACAGCTACTGCTGCTCCAAGTAGTAGCCTAGTGCACATGCAAAGATTGACAGTTCAATTGTATAAAAAATATTGTACTACCCACATAAACTCATATCTAGTTAAAAATCAATTCAAAAGAACACATGGAACATGGCAGGTGGTGTGGATGAAGGGGTACTTGATTCATCTGACGTGGCTGTGGGGAGTACATCTGACTCTAAAAGATTTAACATTGCACAAGCACACGTCAGCGAAGCAGATGCACAGATTCCCTGTACAATTCACATCTGTCATTAGCAACTGCACTGTCATCTGACAAGTTCTTATCATGCTACCAGTAGGGAAGAAAAGACTTGCCAAGACAGGATTCCAAAATATAACACAGGCATTAAATAAGTGTCTTCTATATGTAAAACATAGAGATGGGCATCAGAGAGATAATTACTGCATGCAAGTACTCTGGTCAGCTTTTAAAGCTTCTTAATTTCCCAAAGGGATCCTCCTCTCTTTCAGCCTGTTGGGCATTGATTTAAAAAGGGAGGACAAAAGTGTGTGTGTGTGTGTGTGTGTGTGTGTGTGTGTGTGTGTGTGTGTGTGTGTGTGTGTGTGTGTGTGTGTGTGTGTGTGTGTGGGCGAGGTGGGGGGGCGCAACCTCCAAACAACTGACTGTCATCCCTGTTGGGACTCAAGTACTATCTAGGTGGAACTTTTCAGTTTTGACATGACGGCAACGTCTGAATGCTAACTAAGATCAAACAGGCATTATTTTAGCACAGATGACTACATTACATATTCTTAAATGTAGACAGTTGATTAGCATTGACAGGCAGTTAAAATACAGCACAGGTGAACGCTGAGATAAACTCCTTTTGACTGACTATACGTCAAGGACTGACGCTGTATATTAACTACCAGACTTAAGAATACAATTATCAAAAGGTGTGTAAGCAGTCCTGGCCTACAGCAAATTATTCTTGACTTTTAAACTACAACGTATAGGGTAGGATTGGATAGTGTATACAAAGCCAAGAAAATATTTGCTTACGTTGAGAAATAATGCCAGAAAAGCATTGCATATGTCTAATATGTCTCTCAAACAAGCACCTCTTTAAATCATAGGGGAGCAGGGAGAGAGACATTCACCCCCCCCTGTGAAGTTAGAGTGAGGAAACTTATAGGGATAAATCGCACAAAAGCCTTGTTTAGTGGCAGCTCAGCTAACGCTAGCAGAGAGGGGAACAGATGCTGATCATTAAGGGGCTCTGGTACAATAACAGCCGCAGTGCTCCTTGAATCTGGGGGGAGCGCTCTTTTGATTTTCCTGCCTGATGAGCCGTTGTGTATACGTTGGAGGGGTGGGGGGGCTTGCAAGATGTTATATAGAGTAGACGTGTGTGTGTGTGTGTGTGTGTGTGTGTGTGTGTGTATGTGTGTCAGTCTGTATGAAATTAAGGCTCCTTACTTTGGAGGGGTGCATAAGCAGTGGGTGGCAACAGATGTCGATGTTTGTGCTTGCATGCTCTGAGGTGTGTGGTGCATGTGACACATAAGTCAGTTTTCAGAATGCTGCATTACAAAGGCACTGATGTGGTCGGTGGTACTAGCTGCGGCGCATTGTGAGTGGACCCTAAGGTCTGCAGGACCTATCCATCACAATCTCCCCTGCAGTTGGAGAGGGGCCAGGTCAGAGAGAAATAGAAGGCAACAGAGGAAGAGAGAAAAAGACAGAGCTATAGAAACAGAGAGAGAAGGGTGCAAAGTGTATCTACACCTGGGTGATGGATTTACTGAGGAATGATTTCTTTGTTCTTGGAGGTGTATGATGGCTGAAACATCGCCGGCCACAATGTCTCTGCTGAAAAGTTTCCTCTTACTGGGGGCTCTGCCCAGGCAGGATGGCAAATGATGTGATCTGCAATGCCTCTGCACCTAACCTCACACCGAAAAGATGATGGGAATCAGTCTAGGGGTCTCTGAAGTGGGCAGACGTAATTTGCTCTGAAATTCACTCGCCGTGTCGCAAGGGCAGCCAAGTCATACAGCATCCATGTTACTTAGCGAGGCAAGGTACATTTGTGCACATTCAATTTGTCTTCCAATCTTTCTCTCCTACATTTTTCTCCTTTTTCTTAAAAGACACATATTTTTCATTTCAGACGGATGCCTGAGGAGATTGGCTTTGTCCCTGATCTGCTCGCATTCAGCACAAAATACGGTGTCTAGGCACTTGAGCAGTCTGAAAAGGAGGAGGAGACGCGGCAACTAGCCTTTTGCATTGCGCACTGGTCGATCCGGCAATGCCATCTGAACCTCACATCATACGCACATGAGTATCATAAAATTCTGTTTAAAGCCAAGATCTCTGGGAACTCGTTCTCTGAAATGCGTAAGAGGGTGAAGTGGTGAAGAGAACAGAGTCTCAATCCTTTAAACCCCAAAGAACCGCTCTCAGCATGGGGCCATGAAGGCAATCCAATTAAAATGTATAAATCTCCCTATATGCCTCCAGACCTGGGCTTTGACTTATGAAATACGGCCAAGCAGGGCAGAGAGTTGCGTTAACGGGTAGTGGCCCACTGCAGGGAGTCATGTGACAAGTTCACCATGATATGACCATGAATTTACGATGTGCACAGGGATGAGGAATAGTTACAGAGAGGGCATATGAATCAGGGGTCTTGGCTAATTTGTCACATTTAAAAGGGCTGGGGGAGAGATTCCAGCTTGCATGGCGGGAGTTGACATTCAGCACATGCACCTAATGTCACACTGTGTTCTAAGCTACAATAACTATGATAAAATGCCCAAGCACGACTTTCAGTTGCTATGGCAGTTAACGTGGTCTCCATCTTCTCGGTCTGTGCCTTAAACGTATAAATAGATTTATTTTGAACCATCTTTCTAGCTGTGTGTACAGTACCATGCTTATACTGTATGTAACCATGAAATACACAACTAATCTTTTCTGTCCTTTGTCATCATAGTTGCTGTCTGATGTTGACAGCGTGGACATGTTCTATAAAGACAGTGATGAATGTTACCCAAATATCACCCTCTCCATCATCCAGTGGGATGTGCCATTGATTTATACTTACTGGTCTGTCGGGAATAGTGCCACTTACCAGTAGCTCAATGCTTCCCTGGGCCCAATCTTAGCACACACACATTTACTACGTAAATAATGGCCTGTAGGTGGAACCACAGCAGGTCTTTATTTCTTAAGCCGGGGCTTGTGCTTTAGCCCATATATATATATATATATAAAAAAAAAAAAAGAAATCTCAATGCCCCACTAGCTATCTTCAGAAATGACAAACTTAAATTCAAAGGAATGGGTTCAATAAAGAGCCTCAGGAGCCTGAATGGACATAAGCTATTTGGAAATCTTGAAAAATATGTTTGAAGCAGACCCTGAAGAAATGGTCTCCATCCATGGTTTGCTTTTGTGACATTAATTGAGCCACTGCAGAAACAAGAACAAGCAACCCAGATGGGTTTAAGCAACAAAGAGGCCAATCTGTGCACCAAACCAAGTTGACAAAATCCACTTTTATACGATATGATGGGCAAATGATTCGATTTGAAATGTGAATATGGTGTCCAAGTTCAACACCACCGTTGAATCTTGATTTCAAATTTGTGTCAAGTGGGATGAATTTATTTCACATACATCTAAAGTGTCTTCAATCGCAGGAAATGTCAAGGCTTAGTAACAGGACATCTGGAGGTTAGAATCATCAGCGTTCTTAGCAAAGTCACATTCAAGTACAGCCACTGTCACATCACAAAGATACAAAGAGACATAATCTTTCAAATGTGCTGCCGTCTGTTTAGTACAGTTTTAATTTGTTAATGCGGCCAACAACATCGGATTGCAGGATCAGTCAAATGCATCAGCACCAGGTATCAGACTGATATAAAAATGTAGTTTGAGTGGGTGTACTTCTGAAAGGTTTAGATATTTGACTTTAATGAGTTCTTGTGAGCCTGCAACTTGAAAAAGATTTCACATTTGGTAATTTGGTTAAGGACATTGCATTAGAAACCACCAAGGCTCTAAACATCGCACTTTTTCAAACATCTACAATATGTGAATTAGAAATTATTCTGAGGAACTAATTGGCTTCAAACTAAATTAATCCCGATGAGACACAGTCTGGAGTTTCTCCAATGCTCAGTGTGTCTAATAATCTCACATACAGTACATTCTAGTTCAAGGGTTTCTTATAAATATGAATATGTGGGCTAAGTTTTCACCTTGCTCAAACTCGCAATCAATTTCTGGCTGAGCATGATTACAAGGTAGGCTGCTTATTATTACTATTATTAGTTCACATATATTAGTTTTATAACAAATGTTTGGTCTAAAATGAGTTACAGTTTAGTTAGTAAGACTTGTAAATCCTAAAGTGTATGGCAGGTAACTGAGCTAAAGACTGTAGAATATGTCAGGTATGATTATATATAATGAATGTATAATGATTGTTATCTTCAGACAGCAATGCATCACATCTCACTTGGAGAAAATCAACATCTACAAATCAACTTTACCCAGACAGGATTGTCTTTTTTTTCCTACTAGATGTGAGCTGAAATACAAAACTGCATTTGAAGTCTGTTCGTCAAAATTGAAATCACTGTCAAGGACAACATGACGGTCATAATGGCTCGATGGCGTTTTAAGCTTCCCAACGCTGACTTCAAGGCAGCGCTGCGACCGTCGACTTCAAGGCACCTAACCCTAACCATTGCCTAATCCTAGTGCCTTCCAGGCAGCGCTGCCTGGAAGACGACATTGGGGGCTTAAAACACCAAACACCATCATAATGCCACATGCACAAGCAGGGACATTTAGCCACTTCCAATTTGTATGAAGTATGTGGCATTTTGAATGCAATCATAACTTGGTGCTAAAAATGTACCAGTACAAGTGGGATACAGACGGCAGCTATTTAAGCCAAACATAAAGATCCCTAAATAGAACAAGATGAAATATAATAAGATGAAAGATTATGGTGATACTGTAGTGAGCATCTGTCCACCAAAGAAAGATTGTAACTACAGGTTGTCTATCTTTTTTTTGTCTTTCCAAGATGCCACTGAGAAATAAACGTTAGAATATAATCTGTTGCTCTGAGGGTAATGAGTAATAACAATGCAGAGATCAGCAGTGGTATGTACTGTTGCCATGGATACAAAAACAGACTCTCTTCAATTTATGAAATTTCTTTATCTGCCTCTCTCTCGCGCACACATACTCCCAATTTTTTCCTACATTCACTGTGTTCTCAGATACAACACTGTGACAGTTTGGCAAATAAAAAGCCTCTGTATCTCCCATTCAGTGGCACCTTCCAACAAGCGGCCTTTTATAACATCCAAGTGAAAAGATAAATAAAAAGGAAGGGGGAAAAATACTATCACTCAGAACTGGGGTGTAACAACTGTCCACTTTCCTCTGGTGAATGCAGTGCCACAAGCAAGCCAGGCTTTCCAAAATGTTAGCGGTTGGCTTGGCTGAAAGCGCTCCTTTTACTGCTTCCTTTTCTTTTTTCTTTTGCTGCTTTTCTTTTGCTGCTTTGCTTTCACTGCGTGAAGGATCCCATTCTTCGCGCGGCCCCCTCTCTATTCTAGTCTGGGCTTCAGCCTTGCAGATAGCTTAGTGGGTCCAAAATCACGCTGCTGAGTGAAAAACAGTGGCTCTCTCTAGCCTGAAGTAAACCAGCCCAGACCTCCCTAGAGGCATTTGTGTAGGGCAAAAAAACATACTGAATTTTAGATTGTATGTATGATTTTGGGAAATGCATTTTTGAACTGGGGGATTAGAGAAAGGTAAAGGAAGGTCTAGTGATTTCATGGACAAGGGCCAACCCCCCACTACAGATACAGAAGAGAGGGCTGGAGAGACAGATGCCAGACCAGATACCAAGAACTACTCTGCTCTGTCAGCAGCAAGCTCCTCAAACACCCTGTGACAGAAATAATTGAGCTGTCTGTCAGCATCAGAATTAAGGCACAACTTCTATCCTGACCGGCGATTCTACTTCCCTTTCCTTGTCCACATAGCTCCATTTCTTTCATTTTCAACCTTCTCTTTACCCGTGCCCCCACCCCTCGTAGATGCGGCCCACAAGAATCACTCCACAGGGTTTTTTATTTAACTTCCATTAGCACCTCGCTGTTAATTGCTCTCCAGCACTCCACATCTCACTTACTGTACTCTTTACACTTTGTTTCTGCGGCTAGCCTGAGAGAATCCTGCCACATACATACAGTACATAGGGATAGAATGTAAATGTTTTCTTTATTTGCTCCTTTCTGTCTTTACATAAATTAATAAATAAACACATACATAAATAAAAGGAACAGATGTAAATGACTCAGTCTAAAAATCATATAAATAAAAGTTAAAAGGTAATTACTGATGTAACCTCCAAACTATCCCTTCCACATGTGGCCACACAACAAAGAGAGGTAGTAAAAGAACAGCTAAAGACATATTTCTGTAGTACCTACTGTATCAACTAATGCTTGTTCTGATGTCATTTATGAACCTTAAAAAAGCCAAAATTATTTATAAAACTTTTATAAAACGAAAAGTGTTTCAAACAAGCATACAGTGTAGAAAACACACCACACACTGGAGCCAATCATATATGTGGGCTGCTTTACACATTGGAATTTTAAGATGGCTGCAATCAATACACACTTTACACTGACAGGGTCAATGTTTAAAACTATATGAATAGGCTGTGTGTATATTGGCACTTTAAATGTTAGTCTACAGAGTGCTGTGATGGTCAGAAAACACGTAGTAGTCTATTTTACCCTCTAAAAAGCAAGGGAAATTTAAAACATACATTGATTCAATGAGAAAGGTATGTTAAGTTTTGAAGACCTGAGAGCTAGCTTTGAGGTCCCCAGGACATCCTTTTATCTTTGCTTAAGGTCAGCCCTAAAATGTTATGGAGTACCATGGGGAAACAGCCTTGAGGTGCACCCAATCATTAAATGGTTTGCTGATTTTCCTGTGAGAGGATTAGTGTCTAAGATGTATGCTAAACTGATGCAAGTATCCATAGGAGAACTCCCAATAGTAAAGAAATGGGAGTGAGAGCTGAGCCCTGAGGGGAACATAATTAATTGGGAGACAGTCTGGGACAACATTTTCCACTGTTACAAGAACCAAAATCACCAGTACATCCATTTCAACATATGTCATAGGACATATTGGACTCCCCAGAAGAGATACGTCTCGAAAGTCATTCCCACTTCCTATTGCACGTTCTGTCAACCTGAACAAACTGGAACTTTCCTACATATGGTCTGGGAGTGTGAACAGGTGCGTGAGTTCTGGAATAAAACAACATCAATAATATCTGATGTGATAGGATGTCGAATCCCTACTGTTCCGATTGTTTTGTTACTTAATGAGGACTCTAAATTACATCTGCTTGGGATACAGAGGAAAATTTGGCTAACTGGCTCAACTGCAACCAAGAAAATGATAGCTCAGCACTGGCTCCCCCCACTTGCTTTGTATAAAACAGTGGCTGGCGTACTTTCTAGACATAGTTATGTTTGAGCTCTTCTTGAGCTGTTCTTGTTCAGTTTGTGTTGCTCTGTTCTGTATGTTTGCATATTAACTAAATTAACTATATAACTATTTAACTATATTATCTAAAAAAAATAAACAAAAAAAAAATAAAAAACATACATTGACAAACATCTTTATACTGCCTGAACCTTAATTTTCTTGTCAAAACAATTATCTCGGAATGGACTGGCTGTGTAAACCAGGATGGATCAATTAATTTCTCTCAACTGCATTTGGTAAATTGCACATTTTTAGGATAAATAGGTAGCAAGAAAAGCAAAAGAGCTGGCCTACCTTGACATCCACATGGGCCATGAGGACAGCAAAATTGGTTAAATGGGTGCAGGAGCATGTGGTGTGCGTCCTGTTGGTGCCGAGCAAGCGGCAGTCCTGCGTCGACCAGTAACCAGTCATAGTTCTCTTGGAGTAACTCCAGAACGAACAGTTGGGGTTGAAGTTCTCTTCAGATTGCTGTTAGAGAGCAAAAACATAAATATATGAGCGGAATCAGGCACAGTGGAATAAATAAAAGGAAGACATATAGAATATGCCCTCATGAGGTGAATCACAGGGGTCTGGAGTTAATCACACATTAGCTATGTCCATTTCTACTTTTCTTTGTTCGCAGAATAGTCATCCTTAAAAACAGGATAATTCCCCCCCCACAGCAATCAGTATCCATTCTAAAGTGAATAGCAGGTAGATTTACTGTCATACAGCATCAAATGGCCCCATGCCTGTTTTTCATTGTGTTTTCTGACCTTTCTCTTTAACTTTCACTGCGTGAAAATGCACTGCCCCACTGTTTAATAGGTACCACCGCTGCCTGTGCCGGGCTACAGCCCTAACGACATAGACGCCTCCCTGCTATCTCGTTTGCCATTTTATAAGAGTCACCCACAACCACTGAGGTTTGGTAACACAAGCACACAAAACAAAACATAACTGCTGATAAATAGATTTATCAACTGCCTTTCCCTCTTGAGCCCAATTTCTTTTGTAGCTTGGGAAACATAGGCGAGTACACACACAATCCTTTCCTTTGTGACTCACAGCTTCCAAGGTTAAACAGGAGGGCTGCCTTACTATTAACACCGTGAGGAGCTGTAGTTTTTCATAGTTTCACACTTGCTGTAGGGTAATTAGTCTAAAAAGGTTTATCCTCTGTGAATGTAAATTTGCCGCTGACTGAGTTTACCCTTCACACATCCAAACCCTATGTGAAATATTCCACAGCACGGAGATAGGACGACCCTCTGTCCCATTAATGGATTTAATTGGTCCCATTAAGTGGTGAGGCAAGGAAGCAAAACAATAACTAGAGGACACATCATCATCCCAGAAGACCAGTGATCCAAAACCTCATGGTTGAGAGGGGGACTTCCGTGTGGGAAGCCAAAGAAATAGAAACCCCCGCTGGGTAGCAGAGTTGACATGACAAAGTTTTATTTTCAAGGGGAAAGTTGAAGTCGTCTCAACATACCAGAAATAAATAATTAGTACACTTTATGCTGTCTTGAAGCATAATATAAACAAGTAGAATACTTTATGCATACAATATCATTCATGCAGGGGCTACATTCAATTCACCTATGGCTAAAAATATATGATTATCACAATTATTTATTATTGTCTTTGATTCTTAGAGCCAAATATAAATCAAGCTGAGATAAAGAAAAACAGCAATAGTACCACAGTAGCGTAGTGTGCATCAAATAAAAATGTATTATTTATCCTTGCAGAAAAGAGGGAAATGTTCTTGCGTGCAGCAACAACCATTGAGAAGCTGAGACCAGTTAATCAGAGCGTCCTCTTAACAACACCTCTAAATGGTTTACCTCCCGCACAATGTCAAACCTCTAGGGCGAGTACCTGAAACGTTGCCAGCTATTATATTTATCTTTGCAAGTTAGACAGCGTGCAGGAGTTTCATTGCAACGTTTGATCCACTCATCCCCTTTCGGACGCACCTGTCTCATGCTATAGATGTGCTAAGTATTACTCTGTTTTGGTTTACCAGTTTACCAGATAATAGGGAGCTCTTGATGCAAACAGTCAACATTGCATCCAATCAAGTTTAATTAATTGCGCAAGTTTTTAATCATGATTATTGTATGTTTAATTGTACAGCCCTCGGTGTAGACAAAACACACTCTATATGTCAATGTCCGTATGTTTAAGTCACTTTAAACCTGACAAAATGACAAATCAAGCAGCAGCGCCGCTGGTGCATGCCAGTGTTATGAGCGGAAGAAGCTACAGCGCAGAAAACACACTTTTTCAAAAGGGCAAAGTTTTATTGGAACGATTTGATCTGAGCAAGAAAAGGGTATGAAAGCGCCAGTGCCCCAACATTAGACCAACAGTAAAATGACTGAATATACAGTCCAAATTACAAATTACACTTAAGGCAGGTGAGTCACAGCAATAACTGCGCTGACATTGTCCCCTGACATTTTCCCACCATTTAATTTTGACATCCATAAGCTATCGTCCTTTTACTCTCTCTATCCCTCTGCGCTCTGTGTTTTTCTCTGCTGCTTCTGCCTCCTTCCAGGTCTTTCATACACATGAGACCCGCTGTAACTCTCTTATGGTTGTTCAACATCCCTGATAATCGCTGAGGGCGCTGTTCATAGACAAAACAGGGATATACTGAGGGTAGCAGAGTGTGGAGAAGATAATGCAGTCAAGAGAGAGAAGTCGCGACTTCCCACAATGACTAAGCAGCCTCCAGTGAGGCTCAATATGAGTTTAAGAGATCAGGCTGGTATCTGTTCAAACTAATAAACAACAACATGCATCCCCAACATCACCTTGTGAGCAATTTCTCATATCTTCCTTCGAATAAAATTTCATATTGACTTAATTTTCTTGGTCTGAGATGGGATTTCCACATTTGTGCTGCACTTCAAGGATAGAGAAAATTGTGATGAAAGGGTTCTATTAGGGAGGTGCATACACACGTGTGTTTTTATGCGATAGTAAAAGAGAAAGAGACAAAAAAGCACATTAAACGCAGAGTGACAACAAAGGAGAAACTAAAGACATCTCAACTGAGACACACATTAAACACAAAATTACCTGTAGATGTCTGATGGTGAAAATCACAGGGTCAGAGAGGTAGACTTTGTTCAAGTCCTTGTTGATGGCAGCCGTGATAACCGGGGAGTTGACAATGACGGAGTAATTGGTAGCCATGGCTTCGCTGCCAAGCTTCATGCTGGCATTCTCCGTTGCAAGGTAGCCCCCGATATGTTTGTACAGGACAAATGCTATCCGAATCTCACCTGCAGGGGAAAGATAAGGAAAAGTGGTCAGTCTTCCATAAGTGACAGCAAAGTAGTAGGTAGATAGCACCAGCTTGTGGTGTACAGTATGGTTGAGGTAGTTAGATGGTAGCTGCGGTTGGGGAGGTGCACCCTGCTGCCGTCCATTCAAAATACAGATCCTCCAGGTGGCCACAAAGGTGGAAGCACACTATTCTCACACTTATACTATACTACTATATATTTCAAATATCTTTGTATGCTGTTTGATTAAGATTATCTTAACTTTACTAGGAATCTAGCCTAAACTATGAAAAACAGCAACAGACCACAAGTACATGAAACTATCAGCATGGTGTCCACACACTTTTGGCCATACAGGATGGTGTACTAATGTGATAGTTATATGGATTACAAATACTAGTAAATGCTAATGAGCTTGAGCAACTTTGGCAACACATTTGTCTCTTTTTTGACAGAGAAATATTGGAACTAATAACAAATAGAATACTGGAAATAATCACTCAGTTGAGGCACAGTTCAGCTGTGTTGGTAACACAAAAATCAGAAACTGTATATAGTGAAACTGTCAAAAAAGAGACCACTCTCCAAGGTTGCCAAAATAGTTTCACAAAAGGAAAAACGAAAAGTCTTTTCTATATCAACAGACAGTTATTTTCATTCAGCATCCAAAAAATGTGATTACCAGTCTTCTATTGGCACTGACAAAGGCAAGCATTTTCTTGTTAATAATGTCATTCTCTCTTTCTCTCTCACACGCTTCTCTTTCCCCTCCTGCCATCTCACTATTAAAGACTCATATGAAAGGAAGTTCCCTCCCGCTGTGACTGAGATCACTCACTCAGATGAAAAGAACAATTTGGGAGCTATAGCACTGGATGACGGGGAAATAACTGCCACCCTGCTTTAATGATCTGCTTGGGCATGGATGGACATTGACTTAGTCATCCAGCTGAGAGGCACCAGGCACAGCTTGAGTCAATGCTGTTTTGCATGGGCTGATAATAAAGTCTAAAAATGGGTCTGTATTGCTCCTGAAAATAGCTATGTATTGTGTCTAACTGCCTCATTTACAGTTTAGAGGCAGTGCTTGAATGTAACTAATTCAATAAGTCTTGAACGATCCCTGTGCTTTATATGCAGCACAACAGAAGATTTGGGAGGCAAACTGAAAGTTTTTCACATGCATATGTAATGAAATCCCTACATAACCACTGCAGCCCCACGCACAATACTTGTTTTGATTAATACCAGTGGATCTTTGATGCCAGAGAGTCTTTCAAGGAATACAACATTATTTTTTTTAATTATTTTTGATAAGAGTTTGTCCGTTCTATCACAAACCTGAATAATACATAATACACCAACTGAAGCTGCGCTCAAGGAATAATTACACTTCAAACCGACAGCAGGGGACAAAGCAGATTCGAAAGGTTAGACTACTCACCGTTTCTTCCATGCTGCTTTAGCGTGTTCGCCGAGAGGTGGATAGAGTTGCCCTGTCCTCCGGTTTGTGGGAACTTCAGATCAGGCAAATTCCCATCTGTGCTCATCCTTGCCACCTCCAGCTCTGCATACATACAGAACAAACCCAAGCAAGACAGATGTAATCAATATGTTTGATTTAGACATAATAGACATAAAAAGTGAAGCAGGCTATAAATCGCAAAGGGCCTTAGTGCATAATATTACAGCTGAGCCCTTAAAGGAAATTTTCACATTATGGGCAATACAGTTATTTCATTTCTTGAACAAGACATAAGACCCTAACAATGTACAGTACAGTCAAAATATGCCTGCTTTGACACAAAAACACTGTCACATGTCATGTGAACATGTATGTCAACATGCAATATGTCATAACAGGAGTGTAAAACTAAATCAAAAAATACAACTGATCAAAGATGCTTTGCACCTGAACTCCATGTGACGTATTTGTCATCACTGCTACTACAGCTACACCTACACCTACAGCAGTCATGAGTGAACTTCAAACCCATCTCCAATCACTTCAATGATGCAAAAAAGCCACTGCCCTGTTGCAGCCGACTGTATTAAACCTAGCATCTCCAACTAGCGCTAAATGCAACACATCCTTTCATGATTCATGCAGCTTTGAAGGACTGCCTCCCTCTCAACTCTCTCTCTCTCTCTGTGTGCCACGGAGGTTTGTGTCTCGCTATAGGCCTCTTAATCAAGTGACTATCAAGTGTTTAGGTGACATTCTTTCCTCTTAAACTGTAAAAACAAAGGTTGTCTTTGGTCTTTGGAAAAAAAAAAAAAAAAATGCCGTCTTCATTTCAAGGAATCTATTTTCTCGATAGGAGCGGAGAGAGCAAGAGATACAAGGAGGAGAGCTTGCGGCAGCTCAACAGCTGTTGTGTCTGAAGCAAGCTCCTAATTTATGGTTTAAAGGCTCCGGCGTCATACAGCAGAGGGGAATGAGCTGCTTATAGGAGCCCAGCTGAAATAAAAAGCTCATTCCATCAAAGTTATTATTGTATGATACAATTCAGTTTAATAATGTGGTCGAGTGTGCTCTAATCTCGAGTACCGGTTACTTGTGTGAAGTCTAGGCATTCCTAAATGTCACATGAACTCCCAAAGCACTGAGATGAATCCACTGATTGATTGCGAGGCAGAAGTACAGAGAAGGAACGCACAAATGTCAAATTCCAAAAGAAGACGTGAGCAGTATGGACTAATACAGGTGGTAGGAGCAAATACAAAAAGCTGCTATTACTGCTGTGGCATCACCCAAAAAAATTAAATAGTTTATGTAAAGGACTTTTTAACCTTTATTGTAGATTTAGTTAATACACAGGTCAAATTGGGCGCCCATATATAGCGGTTTACTCCTCGGCGCAGAGGCCGCGGGTTCGACTCGGACCTGCGGCCCTTTTCTGCATGTCGTTCCCCCTCTCTCTCCCCTTTCATGTCTTCAGCTGTCCTTTCAAAATAAAGGCCTAAAAAATGCCCCAACAATAATATTTAGAATACACATGTCAAAGACATTGTGTAAAACTGCTGTTGAAATTTTGTTCAAAAA